>OZ024829.1:91591917-92003662 GCA_964016985.1 Anodontia alba
ATTTTGGTACTTTAAGGTTAAAAGAACTGAAATGCATGTGATAGGTGAAAAGCAGTTTTGCCATACTTACATTTTTGTTACTAGTATACTACAAAGATATATGATGGTAAACTTTAACCTTCAATACTTTCTGAGCGCACAGTTTGCAGATGACAAACTAATGTTTTGGGTGTTTTTTGTTTTTGCTTTTTTTCTTTCTCAGTAAATAGGGTTTGATATTTCATGCGAATTGTCTGAGACAATTTGCATGAAATATCAAACCCTGTTTTCTAGAAAATTAAGAAAAATATTATCAATCTGTCATCTGCTGAAACTGGGAAGATTCAGCAGACAACAAACTAATGTGTTGGAACGTATCTTTTTGTTCTTCAGTAAATAGGGTTTAACATTCCGTACAAATTGTCTAAGGACGTAACTTGCAAGAAATGACAAACCCTATTTCCTCCTATTTTCTGGAAAAATAAGAAAGATACCATCAATCTGTCATCTGCTGAAACTGCACTGTCATACAGTACTAAAGGTTAACTTACATTCTTACTGTCTGAATACTTGGAGCTTTACAATGTAACCTCTCTACAACACCCACCGTGGGAAGACATACAACTAGGCCCAGTTGTTCAAAACATTGTTAGCTTAACAAGCTCCTTTATGACAAACTGGTTAAATTTTGTAGCTAAGGTATTTTCAAATATATTGATATTTTTGCTGCAAAAATGTGAGTATTTTTTCAGCAAAAAATATCAATGTATTTGTGATATTTCGAGATAGAAACTTTAATTAATGTCACTTAAGCTAACAACTCCGTTAAGTTTTGAACAACTGAGTCCTGGTTGTTGTAGAGATGTGGTTATTGTAGAAAGGTTAAATATATAGTAAAATAGTACTTTGGGGACAGAAAAGTGACTATTACAGGAAGGTGGCTGTTGTTGAGAGGTGTTCATTAGTGAAGGTTCTTAAGAATTACCAGTAAGAATAATTGAATACCCCTCCCCCTCCCCATTCCACCCCCAATGTTTGTCTGACAGAGCACTTTTGTCTCCTCTTTGAACTAGACAGACGCCATTCAATTAATGTCAAACCATGTTTCTATCAAATAAGTTTCATGAGGCAGAAACACGTCAGTGCCTAACCATTAATTAGCACTCTCTGTGCAAATTCAGCAGATGACAATTTGGTGATATCGTCTTTATTTTTCCTACAGAACCAGGTATGATATTTCATGCAATTGTTTTTGCTTGAAAAGTCAAACCTTATTTTCTAGAAAAAAAATAATAGCAAAAATATGCCACTTTTCAGCAGATGGCAAAATAGGATGACATTTCTTTTAAAATGCCTCATATGGAAAAAATCTAAATGAAATATCAAACCCTGTTTTCAGTGGAAAACAAGAAAAAATATTTCAGAGGGCAATCTGCTGAAACTTTTACCAGCATGTTAAGAGAGAGTTAGTGTCATGTGAACAAAAAAGGCTCAGATAAGCCTGAACATTTCCATAGACTGGTTACTGTATTCTGAATTTCACTAATACATACTAAAATTCTTAAACAAGTTGTAAGTGAAGAGCAATGGATTTGATCAGAGGCTGATCTGAACCTTTGGAGTTCATGTATGATAAATGGTCTAAAAATTCTGTACGCTAACTTTTTTGACAATTTTAATGACAAATGCAAACAGTGCAGACCCAGATCAGACTGCTCCTGAAGGAGCAGTCTGATCAGGGTCTACATTGTTTGTCATTCCTCAATGTATTCTGAAAAAAAAAAAGAAAAAAAAATACAAGTACATAAAAAAAATAAAATGACTGGAATAACATTTTTGACATTCGAGGACCATCACACAAACAGCTGGAATCATACTTATACCCCTGAATGCATGCAAGACATGAAATTTTGTTTTAATACTTATTCAATTATAAGATGGGCAATCTTGGGACTTGCTAAGGAGGAGTTAGAAGTCAGAGGATTTGTTATGGATGATAATTCTGTGATAATTTTTTTTATTACTCCACAAAAATGTTCTTGGTAACTTATTACAAGCCCCTTTGTGAGGCACTTCTAATGTGTACCCACAGCATACATTTTTATTGAGAACTGGAGAAAATCATCCAAGAATTATCGTCAAATTTTCCTCCTTAACAAGTCTTCTGGTAATATGACTATAAATGGAAAGTTACATTACAAACTTGTCAGATCTAGCATATATGGGACACATGCAAATAATAAATGCCTAGATCAGTCGGCACATCCAAACAGTTGGACCAGGAACTCATGCAACTTGACATAATTACTAACTACTGTCTACTGTAGAAACCTGCTGTTGAAAAGTGAATGCCCTGATTAAACCAGGCGTAACATTAGTGTAAGGCTTTTTGGAAGAGAGGACTATGATGTCAGCAAACATTCATTTGCATCTGTCACAATCAAAATAGAAGATATTTTGTTTATACCAGTTTTTATCATCACAACAACATGCCCATATAATTTTGACCCCCTTAAACCCCACTTTTATACAGTAAAACTGGGGTTTACTGGGGTATACATTATTTTTCTTATTTCTGCTCAAAAACATAGATTGTGGGTACTCGTTAGAACTGTCTTACAAAGGCAGTTCTAATGAGTACCCACAATCTATGGTTTTAGCAGAAATATGAAAAATATCAGAGATTTTTATCAGAAAATTTTCAGTTTCTGGAGGTGAAATTTTCTACATATTTGAAGGGGCATGTTTTCGTAATGTTGAAAAAAAAATATTTGATGTAACATGGGAAACTTGTTTGTGTCCCCTTCTGAATAAGGATCTACTCTATAAGCAAAGTCCCAAATCAAAGCTGGAAGAGCCTTTCCAGGTACATGTATTTTGAGGTGAAATGATGAACTTACCATGCTAGCTATTCCCGTGCTTTCCTGTTTCACAAACGGTTTTCTAAATGGCATTGGTTTGTTGACATCTTTCTTGAATCCTTTATCGAGTACACTGCTCCCAAAACTTGCTTCATCACCGTGGATCAAGAAGTCTTCATCTTTGCTGCCATTTGACCGAGAACTCTCCACCGAATTACCGGTACCACTATCTTTACTTGGCATTTTTACCATTGGTTTCCGCTGAATGTGTTTTCGTGTGGGAGTGCCCAAGGCTGAGATAGGACCTGTGAACATGTGAACAGTGAATTATTATAGGTGAGTAACCAAAACATTATTTTTGGCACCAAAATACTTCTTGCAGGTACTCATTGCAATCACCCTAATTTTCATTATTTCTGCACCAAAATATACCCTATTCAACCTAATTACCACACTGTGCACTTAGGTTTTTCAAAACTACTGGGAAATTTTGTGAATAAATATGTGTCTACCTACTAAGGGTGCTTTAAGGGTACACTTCTAAAAAAGATCAGCAAAGGACTTATTTGATGATGTTTATGCCATCTTTTTTCTTGATTTTCTGTAAAAAAAAACATAAGTTGAGTTACTCATTTGAATTGCATCAACAAGTTGATGCAATTCAAATGGTTACTCATAACATATGCCTTTACAAAGAAGTAGACAAACAGTTTACTGGCTGTAATCTGAAGACTACGAGATTGCTTCACTGTGCCCTTAGAAGGGTATGGTATGTATTTCTTGCTTGTACTCCCTGCAATCACCCCAAGTTCTGTTATTTTTGCATTTTTGCATCAAAGGCATTAATTTATTCAGCTTGGCAAGAGATTTTACCATGTTTTTTGGGGCTTTTGGATAATATTTTTAATTGAAATTAAACATAAAATGCAAGCATAGCAATTGCAAATGTCTGTTTCATTGAATTAACATTTGCCAAGTCTCTTGGAAGATATCTGAACACTAGGCTTAGTGTTAAAATAACTTATGAGGGTCCTGGCAAATGTTAACACAGGAAAAAGAAAGAACTTCAGTGAAGTTTATGTCACACCTGCCTACTAAACTGAAAACAAGCACCAAAAGAGTGTGAGTTGTCATCCTTTTTTAGCTCAGCAGAATAAAACTAGAAATGTGTCCATAGTACATGGATGCCCCCGCCCCAACCCCTAGCCCCTCCCAGGGGCATGAACCTGTATGGTACCATACATTAAAAGGTCTTGATGTAGGTAAGTGTCATACAAAGTTTCAACTTTCAAACCCAGAAGGTATAAAAGTTATTAGCTGCAAGAGAAATGCAGACATAAATTTGCACCTAAACTTGCAGGTAAACTTGAACCTGGGTATGAACGTGACATAACTTACGGACGTAACATCACGGCGAAGCGCTATATGCCCCACTCCTGCCAAAGGCAGGCGGGGGCATAAAAATCAGTGAAGTGAAATTAACTGTAAAGTTTTACAATTTGTAGACTTCATTTAGGGTAAATGTTAGGGAGATCCTTAGGGTGGATGCTAGGGTGGATGTTAACCCTTGTCCTGCTGAATAAATTAAGACGCCACGCCCATTTCTAATTTACAGCCAATGAGATTACTTGATCTGGATTGTTGCTATAAATTCACATACTTAATGTCAAACAGTGCAGATCCAGATCAGTTTGCAAAGTCAGGGTATATCCGGGTTCAGCAGGACAAGGGTTAAGTACACAGCCGAAAGAATGGACAAAAACTTGCACACCTAAGTCGGCCATGCTAACACAGGTGCAACAAAAACCTGTGATTCCTATAGTTTCACTCACCAACATCTTTCTGATCATGTTCATGAAGGTGCTTCTGTGGATGAAGAGCCTGTTCTGCCGCCGCAGCCACTGCCGCGGTTGTCGTATTCGCAAGATCCTTCAAGGCATCTCTTTCTGCTTTCTGTTTCTTCTTCTTCTTTTTCTTCTTGTTTTTGTCCTCTTTCTCTTTCTCCTTAAAAAGGATCAAATACAAATGTTACAGCAATGCTTTAGGTTTTTGAACTACAAATGATTCTCATGATCTCAAACTTTGATAACTCATACAGTCAAACTTGTGTTAAAGGCCACCTGTACTAAGCAATCAACTGTCTTTAAAAGCCACTATTTCAGATCCGATTAAAGGCACAGAAGTGGAAATCTACCTGTATTAAGCAAGCACCTGTCTAAAGCAACCAGTTTTTAGCTTTCCAACAGGTGCTTGCTTAACACAGGTTTGACTGTATACTGCTTAAGTCAAAGTAAATAAAGGACAATATTGGTTTAGTTTGCTATATGTTCTACAGATCAATTCCTTTCACTCAAACTACTTTTATCTCAAACCATGAATTCTGGTGCCTTGGAGTACTAGATAACATGAGACAACTGTACCTAAAACACTTAACATTTGTCCTGCTGAATAAACTAAGAAGCCACACCCACTTCTAATTTTCAGCCAATCAGATTACTTGATCAAGGTTGTTGATATAAATTCACATACATAATGGCAAACAGTTTAGATCCAGATCAGTTGGCTTCTTCAGAAGCCAACTGATCTGGATCTACACTGTTTGCAAAGGCAGGGTATATCGGGTTCAGCAGGACAAGGGTTAATATAACTGATTCTGTTGTAGGTATAATAATATTTAACATCTAGCACTCTGTGTAAAAATTTCAGCAGATGAAATATTGGAATATTCTCAGAAGGAGCAAACTTTTTCCTTTATAAGTAGCCCACAATGAGGAGGCAGGCAAATATTTTGCAATTTTTGAAAGGTTTAAAATACTAGGAAGACAAAAGTTCTGCCTATAAAAGTTCTCTCCCTTTGCTAAAATGGTAGCAAATTATTGCAGAGTTATGTATTCATCTTAATTGCAATTCTTGTGAAAATGAAAGCCAGCCTGATGGGAAATGTAAACAGTGAAGGCAATGACTTCCTTACACATCAAGAACATACAGCCTTTTTAAGGCTTTTGAATCTGAAGGGATAACCATAATAATCCAGAGTAATGAGACAGGCCTATGCAAACAGTGTAATACCAGATCACCAGAGGCTACAGAACACAGCACCTGATCAGGGTCTACACTGTTTGCCACTAATCCAGTAGCTGCTGACTGACACATCAACAGTATTAACCCTTGTCCTGCTGAATAAATTAAGATGCCAATCCCACTTTTAATTTTTAGCCAATCAGATTACTTGATCCAGATTTTTGCTATAAATTCACATACTTAATGGCAAACAGTGCAGGTTCAGATCAGTTGGCTTCTTCACATACTTAAAAATGACAAACAGTGCAGATCCAGATCAATTAGTTGGCTTCTTCAGAAGCCAACTGATCTTGATCTACACTGTTTGCAAAGGCAGGGTATACTGGGATTCAGCAGGACAAGGGTTAAAATGAACTCGTTCAAATTTTAAAACAAGCACGATAAGGAGTAAAGGTGTCCTCATATTTTGGATAAATACAATATGTTGTGATAATGATAAATTTTCACCAAGGGTGTGCTATAGTGGGGATCAATCTAGGTCAGTGTAGCAAATGACCATGGTGACAAATCTTAGGATTCAATTTTCAGAGGATTTGGCTGAAAGAACAACAAAAACTGGAAGTGCATTCCATTCTGTAATTAGCTGGGAAGAAGCTTGACTTGGAGAGTTTCAGCCTTGCAAAAGGTACTTGAAAAGCTTCTACCAAGTCTGTTTGATCTATAAGATCTGAAGCTGTTTGAAAATAAGATAAATTCTGAACTTTACTAAATCAAAAATATGAAGTTTCAATTCAGACTGCATGTACATTGTATGTGGTCCAGTCGATGCATTCACTGTTTATAAATGATGCACAACGTGGTTATGTCATATGCGAACAGCAAAGGTCCAGATCAGCACATGCATCCATGCAGTCTGATCTAAGCATTACCTATTCGTCGATATATTCTAAAGTATCCATTCTGTTTGCACAGGTTGATAAGGACCTGCACTGTCTGCCAATTGCATAAGGGCCATTTTTATGTGTTGTGCATCAAACGGCAGTCAATTTGTACCATATTCACCCTAAATATTGGGACAGATTGGTTTGAGCAAACAGAAGTTAAAGAAACACTGTATGTTCCCTATCATATTTATGTAACACATTATATGACCTTGAATACTTGCTCATGATATAATAAATTAGAGACAAATAATATTATGGAAAATTCACTATCTGTATTTATTCAAGTCTTTTATAAACAGAAAAACAAAAGAAAGTTGGCCCAAGGAATGGAAAATTTACACTACGTATTAAACCTTCTTAACTCCTAACCATACTTGTCCTGAAATCGGAATTTATCTATTTTAGTAATCTATTCTACTGCTGTTGATGTATCTAAAAACTACTGATTGTGTGGCAAAAACCAGCAGCCCTGCCAATTATTTAAAGGAAACATACACTTTCAGGGGGAGGCAACTCAGTCAAAGTATTTTTTGTTTCCCTTCTGAAATGGGGCCTACTCCTAGGGGAGTTATTTTTTTTCCTTTTAGATTGCACCCCTTTACAAAAGGGGCTTGGTCTTCATGAAAGCAAACAATGAGTCACAAAAGTTGTCTCCCTTGTAAAAATGGCAGACGATCTACCAAGTCAACTCATAATATGTTTCAAATATTAAAATTTCCTTCACAAGTGCTTTTTTAGAATAAGCGCCAAAGCTAAAATCATCAAAGCTACATTCTTCCAAATGCAAAGAAGCTGAAATAATTCTGCAGAATGCAAAGCATAAGCTTAGAAAATACAAATGTTTCGGAAAATGTCCTAATAACACCCCACTTCCTACTCCCCGCCCCCACCCCTCCCCTGTTTATTACTTATCTACGGACAAACAAATTGTGAAGATCCACTTGTCTGAACAAAACATACTTGTATAAAAATGACTTCCTTGTTGCTTGTTGTTCCTTGATGGGAAAATTGAAAGTTCTTACTTGTTCAAAAGGGAAAGGGGTAAGCAAGTCAAACATAACAGGATATCTCAAGAGCTATGAATAAGTCTGGCAACAATTTGCATTCATATGATATGATAATATGATATTATCCTATTTTTTTATTGAAAAAAAAGTGCTCAGTCAAATGGATCCTTTCCTTTATGATTTGCTAGCATTTCTGAATGGTTTCAAATGCTAGGGCAGTAACTTCCTGTCAGCAAAAGCTCTCTCCCTTTGCAAAAGGCAAATATTTATCAATTAGTCTTAAATCAGCCAGTACATCTGGACAGCTTAGCTGGATCTTTACAAGTTAACCTTCATTTATACTGAAACTGAAACATTTCTTCAAAATACTGGGACACCTTAACTCCTTTCCAATTCTGTCCTAAAATTTAATCCTTGACCTGATGAACATGGATATACGCTGTCTTTGCAAACAGTGTAAATCCAGATCAGCTGGCTTCTGAAGAAGGCAACTGACCTGGATCTACTCTGTTTGCAAAGGCAGGGCATATCCAGGCTCAGCAGGACTAGGGTAAAGCTGCTGGATGGGTGGAAAACAGTGTAAACCCTGATCAGATGCTGCATTTTGTGGCTTTTTATCATGGTTAATACTATTTCAGTATTTTTTGTTTATGTCTGTCAGTGCCCCAACATTTAGGGTTATTATGGTATTTCACGTTGAAACTTTAGAACCAGAATATCCCTTATCTAAAATGAACAATTAAGCTGACTATAAATGACCAGTTGAAAAGAAAGGAAAGATTACTGTTGGAGGGGGCACCAGTTTTTTTTTTTTTTTTTTCTTATTTCTCCAAGAAAATATCATGTTTTTGGTACTCACTGGAGTCACTTCAACAAAGTGCTTCTAATGAGTACTGCAACATGTTTTTGTGGAGAAATTGGAAAAATATATCAATATTTTTTAGTTGAAAATAATGCCTGATCTGAAGTCATTTCACTTAAAAAAATATTAAATGAACACATCAAAGAAACTGAACACAGTACTATATGCACTTTACTAGCAAAATGATCATAAAAATCTGAATTTTACTTTTAGTGAAGTACATGTAATAACAATAAAAAAGCTTTAAACTAGAACTAGCTTTAGCAGAGAAGGCAAAGCAACAATATGTGGCTTAAGTTCTAGCAGAAATGACAAACACAACAAAAAGTTTATGTGCAACATGTAATAAACAGGCCTGGTAATATTATGTATATATATTTTTTAAATGATCCATAACAAATAAAAATAAAATAAACGTGAAAATCCCAACACCTAGACTCAGAAGAAAGGAATATATAAGTCAAAGTGGAAGTGCATGGAAGGATTATTAGTTAAACAGACCAGTTATTTGGTATACCACATTTACCCTAAATATTCAGACAGCTATGCCACAGTAATCAGTGCAGACACAGATAAGATGCTGCAGAATGCAGCATCTTATCTGTGTCTACACTATTTGCCATTCAACCACCATTTTCATATAAAGCCTTTTAGATATTATCTGGCAGCTGAATTAATGGAGTGTTCAAATTTAAAAAGTATGGTTAGAAGTTAAGATGCCTGTATACGTTGGGTAAATTGGTAATTAAATATGTTTGAGGGCTTCAACACAGAGGATCTTCAGGGTCAATAAACAAAGATTAAAATTTCAAGTTTTAGAAAAAATAACATTTTAATTGTCCCTGAAAGCATTTATTTGCAATAAGGTTATAAAGAGGGGGTTATAGAAAGAGTCAGAAATGTAAAGTATTGCTCATACTTAATGAATGTAGAGTGTGCATTAGTTGAGTATAATCTTTCTCACATTTTGTTGTTTTCAAGAAAGATATTGCAAACAATTATGACACATACATGTAGATATTAGGAAAAAAGTGATAAAGTAACAAAGTTCATATTCACGTGAGCATTAATTATTACAGTGGTGATGTGTGAAGAATTCAAGTTTTACAGACCTTTGATTGTGCCTGTTGCAAATAACAAATAATAGAAATTATCCAAAAATAACATATGTTCAACAAACTGGAAATTTTTTGGCCGTATGGTGTTCTCTTGTGGTCATCTCACTATCAACTTTACACCATTGTCAAATGACCAAAATATAGTTGATGGCATGTTAAGATACTCATGTAATATCCACAATGAGCTATAAATAAAGATGTCTTTGGGTCATATTCAAACACTTAAGGCATAACTCGATTATGAGGGTTTCCACATGAGGTATCCATATGATATTTCTCTTATTTCTCAGTGAAAATATATGTTGTGATGTTGTGGGCCCTCATTAGATGTGCTCAACTGTTTTCATTGGGAAATAAGAAAAATATCAATATTTTTTTTACCTAAACAAAGGGCCTTATAGAGCTATGTTAACCCTTGTCCTGCTGAACCCGGATTTACCCTGCCCTTGCAAACAGTGCAGATCCAGATCAGTTGGCTTTGCAAACAGTGCAGATTCAGATCAGTTGGCTTCTTAAGAATTGATTGATTGATTGTGTTGGGGTTTAACGACACGTCAACCCTTGAGGGTCATTTTGTGTCGTCTCCCAGAGAAAGGGAGAAAAGAGATAGAAGAGAGAGTAGAGGAGATGAAAGAGAGGGACAGGGAAGAAAGAGGAACAGGAATGAAAGTGAAGAAACAGAAGAAATAAAAACATTCCCCCTCTACCCTTACCCACTACAAGGATAGCAGGCCTTGCCCAACTGTAAGCCAATATCAGTTGGACGCCCCAGTGATGTAAGCCAACTGATCTGGATCTGCACTGTTTGCCATTAAGTATACAAATTTATAGCAACAATCAGGATCAAGTAATCTGAAAATTAGAAGTAGGCATGGCATCTTAATTTATTCAGCAGGGCAAGGGTTAAAGGTCCAGATCAGCTAGATTGGCAGCACAATCTGATAATGCCCTTTATCATATATCAATATATATCAATATTTTTTAATCCTTATCCTGCTGAATAAATTAAGATGCCATCCCCACTTCTAATTTTCAGCAAATCAGTCTACTTGATCCAGGTTGTTGATACAAATTCATATGCTTAATGACAAACAGTGCAGATCCAGATCAGTTGGCTTCTTCAGAAGCCAACTGATCTGGATCTACACTGTTTGCAAAGACAGGGTATATCTGGGTTCAGCAGGACAAGGGTTAAGTATCCAATGGTTCTGTGAGCAGACAGCCATAATCAGACTGTGCAGATGTGTAGGTCAATCCGGGCCTCTGCTATTTGCTAACCTAATGGCACATTTTTAACTAGAAATGGTGTTTTCAGAGAAAAAAGATGTATTTTCAGTTTTTCTACTGCTGTGACCTTGGAAATTAGGTCAAAAGCACCAAAATCTGATTAGTTCTTTGTTATGTCCTAATTACATAACCAAGAAAATTTGTTAAGAATACAACCACTTTTGGTTTGACAACCACTACTTCTGCTTGAAATACTTTAAGAGTTATGGCCCTTTGAATGTTGAAAATAGTGATTTCTGTTATATGTGTCCGATCTGTATCTTGAAAACTGTTTGAGATATTCTCTTGAAATTTTATGCAAATGTATGTCACCATGATATGATGTGCAGAACACAAGAACGATAACTCTGAATTACCTGCTTTTGGAGTACTGCACTTTGGACATTGTAAATAGTGGTTCACAAGATATTGTGCAAACAAGAAAGTGTCACAATAATGCCAACACCAATGTCAATGCCGATGCAAACAGGATCCGGCCAAAATCAGTATGTCCCCCTCTCGTAGGTTGGGGGACATAATGACTTGGCTAAAGTCTGAGCCACATCCAAGAGAGGCCAGACAGCATATTTAAATACAATGTATTAACATCCTGATCAGACTGTACATCAGCTATTTTTCTGCTCACAGATACACATTCTAATGAGTCATAAAAATGGACAGAAATGACCCTTTGCAGACTGAAATGCTGATTTTTGCATGATATAACTCAAATGAGACTGCAACTGCAGATTAAGAGTCCACATCAGAAACTGAATAATGAGTTTACAACTGAGGATACGGTTTATAAATTTGTATGTATTCAGTTTTATGATTAAAAACCGCATGCAAAAATTATGTGGCACCACATTTTAAATAAATGCATTCATTCTTGTCCATGCTAAAAGTTGAGGTGTAATTAGAACTTTAGCTTTTAATTTATTCTGGATAGATTTGGTTGGGTTGGAGATTAATGGCCCAATAAAAATTAAGGTGATGTTGAGCCAGTCAGTTTACCTAACCACACTTTTCCTGGGCAGGCTTAACCTTCTAAGCAGTTAACCAGTACTTGTGCACATTCATTTGCCAGAGACTGACTTTTCTGGATGGAATAGTATGTTATATTCACAGAACTAAATCAGTTGTTGCAGTGTGGCAAAGCTCATTTATTGAATCTAAATGTGCAATTTTCTCCTCAACCCTGTGCAACAACCACAGAATGCAGGTAAATATTCAGAAAGTGCACATTTCCCAAACCTGAGTTGCCAGGAGTATGATAAGTTTACTTGCCATTTGTTCCTCCTAGAAAGATAATGACCAGGTAAGACCATGTGTATAATACCATAACAATTCAATATTTAACCCTTTCAATCTTGAGTTTTTAAATGGGCTCATCCATCTCAGAATTTGGACACATTTATTGTTGCAAGTTGGGATTTTGGTATAAAATTAAAAAGAGAATGGCAAACAGTGTAGATCCTGATGAGATGCTCATAAGCCATTTCATCCAGATCTGCACTGTATGCAAAGGTACCCATTTTGGTCTGCAGGAATGAAAAGATTAAACATTCTACATACATGTGCAGAAGTGGTGAAATATGAGCATAACTATACCTAATTTAGTGCCACAGAGGCCTTTCTGTTATTTAAACTTCATCAGTGTGGCTAAACCCCAAAAGTTTGGAAATGAAACGTATGACGTGCATGTCTTGGCAAGCAGCAAGACATACAGAAAGCAAAATAAGACTAAAAAGTGGATTCCGAACCCGCTAAGATACATGTCATTTTGACAAGTCAGTCTTAGTTTTAGAAACTTTTTGAATTTGTACTATAACAAAGATTTAGGTATTAAAATAGTTATTTAATTCAGTACTTAAGTACTGACGTTACCACTGCAGTATCAACATCAGCATTGAGGAACTAATACTGAGCTGATGATATCCTCGGGGACGAACGAATCATCCACCAGCAGAGATATCGACCCAGTGGTTTGCAATATGAGCTTAACTATACTTAATTTAGTGCCACAGAGGCTTTTCTGTTATTTAAACTTCATCAGTGTGACTCTGTCCCCCACCCCCTAAGATAAATACTGTATTTGATACAATTATCACAAATACCCCTATAAGTGCACAGTCAAGCAATTTCCCAGTCTTCAGATTACAGCTCATGTACTTTTATCCACTTCTTAATAAAAGTGTGGATATTTTACTGCAAGTTTTTCTAGTAATTTTGAAAAAAAACTTATGCACACAGCATGGAAATTAGGTCAAATATGACAAATAAATAAATAAATAAATAAATAAATAAATCTGTATCTTAGCAACCTGTCTATGAAATTATGCAATACATGTAATTTATATTAAGTCTTTCAAACCCTACAGACCAAAACATATATGTTTGCAAACAGTGTTTATCCAGATGAGACAATCTCATCTGAATATATACTGTTTGCCATTCTTTTTTTTCTTTTTTTTTTTTTTTTTTGAATGACATCCCCATGTACAGGAAAAAATACATCCAAATTCTAAGATAGAAGATTCTACTTCAGAAACTCAGCGATGAAAAGGCTGCAATTTGTAAGGACAGTATAATCCGTGAAGGATATTATGACAGTTACATCATGGAGAGTTCTACTCAAAAAGCTACTGATATTTTTCTTATTTTTCCATTAAAAATTGTGTTGTTACTCATAAGAAGAGCCTTGGTGAGGTGCTTCCAATGAGCACCCAGAACACATGTTTTCATGGAGAAATAAGAAAAATATTATGTGGATACCCTCTTATCTGGAGCTATGTGACTAATAAACTAGCATTTCTCTCCCATAAATCTAGTTTTATTGTAAAAAGGACATGTTCTCAAATCATAAACAATCAGTGATGTCATCAGCAAGATATCCTTCACATATTGTATATAACAGTTTCCTAAAGATATGATCAGGTATGTACTGCATAGATGTGTACTGCAACAATTTTCAAAAACTTTCAGTTTCTGTGACAATTTACTATGTAAGTCTTATCAATCAGATAAACGATATATTCTTCTTGCTAAAATTGAAAAGATCTTGTATCAAAGCAAGAAAAACAATTGTGTTGATCAACTTAAAAAATTAAAAACGCCCAGCCACCAAGCTGCTATATTTACCCTAATTACTTAGAAAGCTTTACTTCAGCAAATAGTGTAGGCCCAGATCAGAATGGTCTGGTTAGGGTCTTCACAATTTGCCAGTTTTAGACATATTAAAATGAATTGCTGAAATCTAAGTATGAGAAAGTCTTAGAGTTTCCAAATAGTCAGGGTAAATATAATAAATAGTAGAGTGGTACATTAGATATTAGTTTAAATAGGAAGGGTATTTAACTTGCTTAGTTAACATATATTATATGATTCCCAACCACCAGAACATGTAATATATGATATGTTATTATTACTGCATAAAGTTTTAACACTGTATAACATCACAGGTTTGAAATGTTACACACAAAAACTCTTTCCCTTTACAAGAAATCACTGCTTATAAATATTTACATAAATGTGTATTCATGGTTTTATAAATATACAATGAATAATATTGGGATTTGAAATGGACACTTAAGTATAATGCATTATTTTCCTGTTTTACTTTGTAATTCATTTTCTCATTGTGGTGTAAATGAAGGTGTAAAGCATCAACTTAGCCTAAATAAATTCTTAAATCATAATACCACAATTAAAATGGCAATGTTTTTTATTTATTTATTTTTTTTAGTTGTATTTTTTCTTCAATTTACTGAAATTTACCAGTGTGATTTACATAGGAGCTAAAGCATATGAAGGACTGCAGCTGCTGACAAGTAATTTCAGATATAAGAATAATAAGAATATGAAGAAGTTGCAACATAAAATTCTGTGGATATGAAAGAAGAAAAAAAAAAATCTGGATATGTAATTAAAATGGTTCTAGGACCAGCTGCATATTGTATACAAAAGTAAATGAATAAAAAAATAGCAGATAACAATAAATAAATGCAATTAAGTGTGTTTTACACCACAATTTATATTATAAGCTACCATGGCGCAGTCCTTATATATTAACTAATTTATTGTAACTGTACTTATATAGGAAAGGTGACAACTACCTGTAGTTGGTAATACATTATCCTTCCTGTTTGGTACACACAAAAAAAAGTTTCTACTACTTTCCCTTGGTAAATGCAACACTTTTTTTTTTTTTTTTTTTTTGCTTTAAATTCAGCCAAAAAAAAAGTAGGAATTTTAGAAATGTTAAGTATACTTTTGGTTCAGACAGTACAAAGTACAATGAAAAAAAAAAAAAAAAAAAAAAAAAATCGGGACTTCTGTAAAAGTACAAAAAGTAAATTTTACAAGGACAGCAAGGAACAGAGTGGTTCAGTTTTAAGACTTTTTTTAAAACAGATAATAAAATTCATCACAATTTGACATATTAATTGTTTTATTAA
Organism: Anodontia alba; assembly: GCA_964016985.1. NCBI lineage: Eukaryota > Metazoa > Mollusca > Bivalvia > Lucinida > Lucinidae > Anodontia > Anodontia alba. The sequence continues at coordinate 91,607,433 of OZ024829.1, forward strand.
AGAGCACTAAATGAGAACATAACAATGTTTAACCACCAATAATGACCAATAAGAAAAGTACACTTAGAATATCTTGCTTGAAATCCTTGTATATTTGAGATATAAAGGCACATGGATTCTAGTCTTCCTCTAACAAAACATGTAACAGATAAGATGCTCAAAACAAACTTATCAAAATATAGGGTCCTGCTCTTTACCACTGAAACAGTTCTTATTTTCCTGAGTAAATAGGCTGTAGACATTCTGCATACACTGTCAGATATTTTCAACATTATATCAAAAGGCCAATTTCTCACAATAAGCTGCACCTCAGAATAAGCTCAATATGTGAACTATAGTTAAAGGAGGCCTGTAGTGTGTTCTTTGCTTCCAAAGGCAATCTTTTTTACGTTTATTTTACTACACTGCAGCTGGTGTTAGTGCCGTGTGGCGGCGGTAGAACGTCTCCCCATACTTTACCATAGTGCAGATTATATTTCATTTCCTTTGGGATCATTGGGCCCATTGTGGAATCTTTGAAAACGGATTTCTGCTCATGTATACGCTAGAGGGCGTAAGCAGTGTTGCAAACTTCATTACTGCTTATGAAGAGTCTCAATAAAACCGAGACTCCCATTTTCTTATCTGTAGTGAGTTCTTTGTTTCCAAAGGCAATCTTTTTGATGTCTAGTTTCTAATACATGTCATTTTGCTTGGTTGATCTTTATAAGCATTAAATGCAAAAACACTTGTCTGAATTAATTGTAATCATTATGATCAGCATTATTACTGCAATTTTAAAACTGGCATGGTTGATTTAGTAGCAAAAAGCAGATTTTTTTTTCAAATTAAAATTTTAAAGAAAAAAATATAGAAAAGATGCTCTCTGTAAGAAAATGCATATATATAATCTCCATGTGTTTTTTTCTTTCTTTGCTCCCCTTTAACACATTTAATCTACTGACACATACAAAACATTTGTTTCTGTTAACTTGAACTAGCGCTTTCTTTACTATATAATTATAGGCTCAACATGAGATAAGGTACAAGACGAACAGTGCAAAGCCAGAACATCAGTACATTCTGGCTATACAAAAGATTAACAGATTAAAATATATTTATACAGCCAAAGGTAAAGCCTAAGACCAAATCCTGCAAATCTGCAGAATGTGTTCAGTCTTGTCTGTTTGTCCTGCCATCTTGTACCTTTCAGAAGTTGGTTGCAAAGTTTATTTGAGCTGAAACTAGTAACAATAAAGGTCTTAGCACATATGTGAACAGGCAAATATGGCTTATGATCAAGCTCTATGCCAGGAGGCATTATAGTATAGAGACTACACCAAGTGAAAATATATCTTTGAGCAAAATGCACAGACAGGGATTATCCACACAATCTTTTCAGGACCTCTGATATGTTCTACAATAACCAACACTTCTTTAAGCAGACAAGATAGTCAAGGCCCTGATTATACTGTATGAAGGAACTTGCTGTCCATATATGCTCAAAATGTATTTCTGCTTAGTGCAGCTTATAAAGGTTTCCTCCAGGTGTACTCCAAAAAGCTTTGTCCAAGATCAGCTTGCAAATCCACACAATCTGATTAGGACATTAAGAGAGTCCAAAGCTCTAGATAATAGGGGTATCCAGATACTATTTTTCTTTTAAATGCAGAGTCTATTAATTGGAAGAACCCTTGCTAAGGCCCTTCTAATGAGTATCCAAAACATATCTATATGTGGAGAAATAAGAAACTAATTATACCGGTAATTTTGGATTGAAAAAAAAAAAAGCTCTTTATATGGAGCTCCAAAGACAAATAAGACAATGTGGGATCAGGCTGATCTTGGTTTTCACTTAAGCATATGTGCTTAGGCTTCTTTGCGATGAGATTCAATTATTATGATTAGTAACTATTCAGAAGCTTCTATCTAAACTGATTTAAAGCAAATACATGTGAGTCCATGTATTTATTACCTCCCCATTTTCCTCATATGATCGGAACATTCTCAGCTATAATTGTGAAATGTACAAATTTGTGAATTATTAGTGCAACCTGTTACAAAGAAGGCAAGCTGGAAGGAAAAACATGTTTGTGAACTACAAAGGCACAAACTTTTATTTTGAGTTTGCTCAGCATGTTTTCTTGTCTAGACGATTTAAACAATAATTCTGTACACAGCAGATACTTTTTAACCCTTTTATCCCTAAGTTTCGGAAGGACTCAACCATCTCTGAATTCGGACACATCCACTGTTGCAAACAGAAATTTAGTCAAAAATCATTTATACAATAGCTAACAGTGTAGAATCCAGATGAGATGGCTCATTACGAGCCCTCTCACCTGGATCTACACTGTTTGCACAGGTATCTGTTTTAGTCTGCTGGACTGAAAGAGTTACCAAAGTCAAGCCAAAAGTTGCCTTTAAACATACATGTATTCAAAAATGCATATATTCAGTCTCATGTTTTTAGCTGTCCAGGGCACATACTTTAGTATCAGACTTTGTGGTTGCCAAATGGCACATTTTTGCTTGACAGGACCCATGTAATATGCATTATCAGTAGTTCTTTCCAGTGTGCCTTGAATCGGTTGTGATGTTTGTATACTATCTAGCTCTAAATATTGATAGTGTTGGGGTTTAACAACACATCAACCCTTGTGGATCATTTTGTGTCATAAATAAGATAGGTATCAATCTAAATATTTTTCCAATTTCTTCAGGAAAATATTGTCACAGCTATGCATTAGAAGGGCCTCATGTAGAAATAAAAATAGCAGTATTTTTTGGTTCAACAGAATGCCTTATCTAGAGCTATGCTATAGTTTGTTTGTTTTTTTGTTTTTTTTTTGTTTTTTTTTTTTGTTTTTTTGTTTGTTTGTTCTTGTGTTTTTAATTTAAATTTATTTCATTATCTCAATGTGGCTTCAGGTATACATCTTATAGTGCCAACAAGAATATTCTTGCATCCATGACACTTCTAAATGAAGTTATTTCTGCATAATGTGGCTCACATGTTCAAGTTATAGCATGGTAATGTGAGTCCAATTGGTTACATATACACCACAACCTCTTTATAACACTATTGTTGGGGTCCTAAGCATAAACTGTGTTAGTTAAAAAACCGTGTTATATCCAAATAAAATATATAGATTATACAGAAAAATGACCATTTATGGTCATTTTTCTAGATAATCTATACATTTTTGGGATCCATCTTTGAACCGTATCCAAAACCGTGTTATAACGAACCGTGTTATAAAGAGGTTAATGTGTACAAGCAAACATATCTATGACTTCTTTCATCTGCTAATTTGGAACATTACCCTATTTAAATACTTGGAAAGAATTACCACAACAAAAAGTGTATGCCTAGGGGGAAAACATTATCTGCTGTTTTCTGCTCATAAATTGTATAAGCAAATGAAAGCAGTCAAATTGTATATCATTATGTAATGATAAATGATTCAGTGATAACTCTGTTATATATATTATATACATTGTCCCTTGCAGTATTAAGTGAATCAACAAAATAATTACTTTGGCTCAAACAATGATTCATGAATTTTCAGTTAAACTTTATCACCCTCTGGGAAAATTCAGCAGATGACAAATTAATAATTTTGTTTCTATTTTTTTTTTTTTTTTTTTTTTTCATGAAAAAAAGGAGACAATTTGCATGAAATTCTGAAGCTTATTTTCTTGGAAAAAATAAGAAAAATATTTCAAAACATCATCTGCTGAATTTATTTGTGTGGAAAGTGTTGCATTTTTTACTAAATAGATTTAACCAAAAATCTGGAGAATTTTGATTGGTTAAGCTGCAACAATTATTTTTGTTGATTCGCAGATCACTCTCAGTGTGTATGGAATATATGGTGTATATGAAATATATGGATATAATTGGTAGAGTGAATAGTTCAATTCCAAATACAAATATACAAGAATATACAACTACATAAACATATCCTTATATATGGGAACCTCTTTATAACAGAGTTCATATTATAACACATGGTTTTGGATATAATAGCTGAGACATCAGTCCAACAATGTTGTAGCCAAACACATATGCATCACGAAAACATACCTATATAATTTTGACCCCCTTAAACCCCACTTTTATATAGTAAAACTGGGGTTTACAGGAGTATACATTATTTTTCTTATTTCTGCTCAAAAACATAGATTGTTGGTACTCGTTAGAACCACCTCGCTGAGGCGGTTCTAACGAGTACCCACAATCTATGTTTTGAGCAGAAATATGAAGAATATAAGAATTTTTGTCTGAAAATTTTCATTTTTTTTGGTGATAAAATGTTCAGTATATTTGAATAGGCATGTTTTCGTAATGTATAAAAAAAAAAAAAAAAAAATGACAAATGTCATTTTTCTATATAATATATACATTTCTGTTTATCTACAACACTGATGATTAACTTGCACTTTTTCTGCACTGGATTCTTGCAACAGTGTTATAAAGAGGTTGTGGTGTACTTTTCTACAAGTAAGTGTCTGGCAAATCAATACTTATTTCATCTTAACTCTTGTCCTGTTGAACCCCGATATACCCTGCCTTTGCAAACAATGTAGATCCAGATCAATTGGCTTTTGAAGAAGCCAACTGATGTGGATCTGCACTTTTTGCCTTCAAATATGTGAATTTATATAAACAGTCTAGATCAAGTAGGCTGAAAATTAGAAGTGGGCATGGTATTATAATTTATTCAGCATAACAAGGGTTAAGTATGAAGCACCAAAAACAAAAATATTTATTTTCTTGGCAAAATATGTTTAAGAAAGCATATTTACTATTAGTTGCAATACAGGATTCACAGGTTTTGAAATGTGAGGTTGTCTGAACTTTAACCATTTTTTTACTAGTATGGTGTGTACAAATGGCAGAATAAAACTGATGAATGGACAAAAACATATCTAATTAAGTCATTATCATACGGCAGCAAATCTGAGGAGAACAAAGCATGTAGGATGCTTTAAAGAACATTTCTTCATGATTAATTTGTTGTAGCTCTGGTTTGAAATGTGGGCAGAAAGTCTACTGAGCTCCAGTTATCTCCCTTTTTTTATTGTCAGACAAAGCTGGACAGTTTGTTTAAGATTTCAATTATCAAGCTAATCAAAATCTTAACTTCTTAACATCTTTGTCCTAAAATTTGAGTTCAGTTTACTGCCCGCTGATGTATCTAAAAAAAGCTAGTTGAGTAGCAAACAGTGCAGAACCTGATCAGATTTTGGGTCTATACTATTTGCTCATGTATGTCTGTTTGAATACTCTGAGTAAAAGGGTAATCAAATTCTGGTACATATACCAATCATGACTGAACCTGCAGCTACAAAATTTATTTCTAATAAAACTACAAACACACAAGAACATGTTTTATTATACTTTTACATGTTACAAGAAGTAAAGTGTATCTTATTTTATACCAACAACATAGACCCAGATTGGTCTATGGAGACCCTGAATAGGCACAGAGGGGTTGACCAATAAGGGCTAATGCATTCTGAATATATAATACAAGACTTTTAAAGAGGCATATCTGATGATATTTCCAGGGTGCTTTGTTTGTTATTTTTATAAAAACATGGAGATAAAAATATCCCAATTTTATCAAAAACTTCTCCTTAACCAGTTCTCTGATTATAAGATAGGTACCATTGGTGCTTCACTGCTCATAAACCAAAATGTTAAATTAAAAACCTGAAAGGAAAAGTTTATCATATCCACCCTGAATATTCAAACAAAGTGGCATGCACAATCAGTGTTGACTCTGTTCAATCTGCTCCTTGAGAAGCAGTTTGATCTGAGTCTGCACTTTTGCCATTCTCAATAAGCACAGTTTAGACACATCTCCAGGAAGTCAGATGGACTTGTTCTCATTTTAGAATACTGTACGGTGATGCAGTACCATAGTGTCTGAATATTTTGGGCAAACAGGGTACCAGTCTGAAAAGCAAAATGTGTGATGGGCTGAAATAAAAATGAACTGATCCTGTAAATTTATTAGCCCTTTAAAATGCCAAGTGAAACTGTAGCAGACAATAATCTTTGTCACATATGATTCAAAGGAAATGTCAAGCCTTATTGGCTCTGCGAAATAAATTTTAGTAATAATAAAAAAATTCAAAATGTCATCTGCTGCAGCTGTGACTGGCACCTTAATGTTTAAATACAGAGGTAAAACACTGGAAATAAGATAGAAATACATATATATTAAATCGCAAAAATTTGCTGACCATAAGTAACTTATTAGCACTGTGATTAAAGTAGAAAAGTGAAAGTAAAGCAATACAGCATTCTAGAACAAAGAAATCATACTGACAGACAGACAAACCAGTGACAAGCAGGGCCCAGTTGTTCAAAGCGTCGTTAGCTTAACGAGTTCGTTAAGGGTCATTTCGTTAACTGTTTTAGCAGATTCAATATACAATATTCTGATATTTTTTGCTGAAAAAATGTGAGTAGCTTTTGCACTGCAAAAGCTACTCACATTTTTTCAGCAAAGAATTTCAGCATATTTGCGTATCACTCTATGTAAATTTTAACGAATCGTTACTAACGACATTGTTAGCTTTGAACAACTGGGCCCTGGTAAATATCTATACAATAATACACCAACAATGCAAATGTGAAATATATTTTTAGATATCATCAGATTTCAACAACATCCTAGACACACAGATATCCAATCTAGAACTCCAACATTTGCTGAGAAAAAATGTTGGTTTGACCACAGTGTATGGCATTTACAGGAAAACACACTCTTAAAATTTTAATGAACTTCAGATTAAAGGTCTCATGACAAATGACACTTGGTAGAAATTTTACGAAAACTGGTTCAGTAGACATGGGCTTTCAAACATCTCAAAATCTCTACCTTTTGACTGGAATGGAGGCCATCATTCGGGATTTTCAATCATGTGACCAAATTTTTAAAACACAAATCAGCTGAAGCAAAATTTTCTGTAAAGCTAAAATCAGATGTATTGCATTTGATACAAGGAATATACATCTGTAATACACTGGTTGTTATTTATCCTTCTTGCATTTATTTTTTTTAATTTTTCAGTCTTGAGTTCATGATGTCATTTGCCATACTCATATTCTGATTCCTGAACCAGAATTTTGAAATTTAAATCATCATGAAAACATACCTATACAATTTTGACCTCCTTAAACCCCACTTTTATATAGTAAAACTGGGATTTACAGGGGTATACATTATTTTTCTTATTTTGCTAAAAAACATAGATTGTGGGTACTCATTAGAACCGCATCACTGAGGCAGTTCTAACCAGTACCCGCTATCTATGTTTTGAGCAGAAATATGAAAAAATATCGGAATTCTTATCCGCAAATTTTCATTTTTTAGTGGTAAAATTTTCAGCATACTTGAATCGGCGTGTTTTCGTAATGTTACATAACTTTTTTTACTGGGGATCTGAGTTCCATAAAATTTTCACCAAACTGATTGGGTTTCTAATTCGTTCTGATTCAGAAACATTTATGATGAAGTGTGTCATTCCCTTTAAAAATGTTGAGATTCAAATAAAAGATAGCAGAGAAGAAATACAAACTATTTATACAAAATCGCTAAATTCATACAAGTTTTATCAGATTAAAATAGTGCCTAAATGGAACTGATACACCATCAAGGGAAATAAAATATTTCCCTTCCTTCTCAATGGGGACTACTCTGAAAGTTCTTTACTTTAAGAGTAGCACCCATTTTCGAAAGCATTTAAACATTAAGAAAGCAAAAATGCTTCAGAGCCCAGTTGTTCAAAGCATTGTTCACTTAATATGCTTGTTAATGAAAAACCTGTCCTGCTGAACCTGGATATATCCTGCCTTTGCAAACAGTGTGGAGCCAGATCAGTTGGCTTCTTCAGAAGCCAGTTGGTCTGGATCTACACTGTTTGCAAAGGCAGGGCATATCCGGGTTCAGCATGACTAGGGTTAAGAGTAAATATAATGAGCTGCATCACATCAGAATTTTTTTCTGTATTCCAGCACATGTACATCCACAGTGAAGTGATTTAGAAAAGATGCAAAAAATGTTGGTGCAAAAAGGGATCTTTCCAGGATAAAAAGAAGACAAAAGGTGGAAGAAAATACGGTCAGGTCATTCATTTTTTTCTGACATTTCCATTTCAATTTACTGAGAATATGGTTCTCTGTCTAATGCAATCTAGCTGCTTGGCACTGCCCAAACTTCATATTATGATGAGTTCAGGTTTAGCAACGCATTAACCCATGAGGGTCATTTGCATAAACTTCATATTATAGGTAAAATGTAAGCAAAGATACCCATGATATACCACAATCACCAAGCACATCCCTCCCGAGGGACCAAAAGGAGAGATGAGGAACAAACAATGACAAGACAAGTTTTATGCCACATGAATCTACAGATGCACAAAGAAATGCAACAGAGGAACTTGCTTGGAATGGTCAGTTTATAAGTAAAGAGATTATTCTTCCAATAATGACTTCCATGAATTTATACATAAAAATATTTTAACACATCAAGCCTTTAATTCTGCTTGAAATTTTTATTGCCAAGTTAAAACTGTTACCAGTAAGGGTCACCTGTAAATAAATCTCTGAAACATAGTTTATTTACATTTTAAACTTAACACTCTGTCATCTGAACTGCAAATTTTATCAGAAAAAATATGAAAGACCTGACAGGATGTAGAAAAAAGAGCTAACATTTGTACATCAACAGTACTGGTTAAAGAATTTTCCAAAACTTAATTATGACCTGACCTATCAAAACTTCATGATTACATAAATTTAAAATCTGATGATCTGCAAATTTCAAATGTATATGGAACCAAACAAGAAAAGTTCCGTAAACTTCTCGTATCAATTTACCGTATTTGACCTAATTACCACACTGTGTGCTTAGGGTTTTCAGAAATACTGGAAAAACTTGTGGTAAAATATGTACCTACCTATATTAAGGGTACACTTTAAAAAGAAAAAAGATCAGCGAAGGACTTATCAAATGATGCTTATATGATTGTTTTATTTTTTCTGATTTTCTTTATAAAAGCATATGTTGTGGGTACTCCTTTGAATTGCATCAACAAGTTGATGCAATTCAAATGAGTACCCATAACATATGCCTTCATAAAGAAGTAGACAAAAAATATACTTGCTGTAATATGAAGGCGACAGAATTGCTTGACTGTGCCCTTATAGCATTATAAGCGGTAATTAGGTCGAATACGGTAAATTTACAAAAGGTCAGTGAGGAACAGTAAAAATGAAGATTTGCCTGGGCATCTAGGCAGTACAGTCAGTATCATCACTGTTCTATAATTCAATTTAACCCATTCATGCCTATATTCAATGAAAGGCACCACAGAGTGGTAATTAAGTGCAGCTGACTCTCAGATGCCGAATGTGTGATTTCCCGGTGAAATAAGAAAGAAAAAATTAATCTGATACTGCCCCTTTTCTAGGGCTATGCCCTGTTTACCCAGCAGTGAATGGGTACCCACTGGGAGATGATTAAAGGCATCAAAAGGAGTTGTTCATAAATACAATAATGCCCATTTTCTGAGTTATGCATCATATGCATTCAGCCCAATTTTATTTGACACAGCTCATACTGAATACAATGTAATTTAGATGTTTAAATGAAAATCAAGTCTCATCTAGTGATGTGATTTCTTGCCTAATAGAAAGTTTGTTGTTTCTTTTAACCCATTTTAGCCTGCAGATGCCCAAAAGGTTAAATAGCAAACAGTGCAAATCCAGATCAGAAGAATGCAGCATCTCATCAGGGTCTCCACTGTTAGCAAATGGTCTAGCCATTTTTTACTATATATATAATATCTATATCACATAGCCTGATATACCTAAAATTGAAATTTGATTCTTCCAATATATAGTGTTGGAGAAGTCTATTCGGTCTAAAATGGGTTAATAAAAGTTTGGAAAATCCATTAACCATGTATATACACCAAAACCTCTTTATAACACTATTGTTGGGGTCCATAACATAAACCGTGTTAGTTAAACAACCGTGTTATATCCAAACAAAAATGTATAGATTATATTGAAAAATGACCATTTATGGTCATTTTTCAATATAATCTATACATGTTTGAACCATGTTATATCCAAAACGTGTTATAACGAACCGTCTTATACAGAGGTTGATGTGTATATATATATATATACAAGAGAGAAAAAAAAAAGAAAAAAAGACTGTGTTATATATTACCAGTGTGGATTGGTTAGTTTTACGTGGTACAGATGAGATGGGAGGAGGCAGAGGTGGTGGTGGTTTATAGATTTTCAATTTTCTTGATCTCCTCTGTTAGTATACATATACATATGAACTGGTAACCAGGAAAATATACATTGCACTAGAAAGGTACAGATCATACTGCACTTTTGAACAGTTTGATCAGGGCATTTACTACTGGTTAAAATACTAAATAACCCACAGTGATTCTATCAGCAGAAAATGAAGGCTTTGATTAAGAGCTAGAGAAGGTACTGGTACATGATGATTTGTGGTTAAATGTCTCTTTCAACATTATTTAAGTCATATCAAGACTATGAGGGGGTGATAATGAAAGGCTCTGCAATGAAATAATTATTCATACAGCCTTGAGACCTTTTTTGATATTTTTTTTATTTGGGTTTTACGGCCCTTTCAAGAATATTTCACTTATATTGAGCCGATCGTTCTTCAAAAGTGGGCGAAAAACTGGAGAACTGGGGGAAAAAACCACCTGACCATCTGTAAGCAGAACTTGGCTTTCCCACATGTGACCCAAGCGAGGCTCGAACCACAGCGGTGAGAAACCTAATGGATTAAGAGTCAACTCTCCTATCCACTAGGCTATGGGGCCCGCAAAGAGATGAATTTCACGTCCAGCCAGTCGAACCCACTAAATGATCCAAAGCCAAGAGCGCTGAATGTTCAGACAGGTTGACACTTCAACAAGCTAAGGTACAATCTAATTTCCTGGTCCCAGATATTTATCACTATAAAGAGAGCCACGCCAAACGAACAGCATTTTCAAGTATATAATTTAATTAACCCTTGTCCTGCTGAATAAATTAAGATGCCACGCCCTTTTCAAATTTTCAGCCAATCAGATTACTTGATCCAGATTGTTGATATAAATTTACATACTTAATAGCAAACAGTGCAGATCCAGATCAGTTGGCTTCTTAGAAGCTGACTGATCTGGATCTACACTATTTGCAAAGGCAGGGTATATCTAGGTTCAGTAGGACATGGGTTAAGGCCCAAATCAGCTTGCACATTCACACAGTCTGATCTGAGCCTTGAATATCCAAAAACAGTATCATGAGATACTGCAGAATGTATCAACAGAGGAAAAATATCTTGAAGAGACTGTGCAGACTGACTCTTTGGATTTTCAATAATGCTTAAAGACATAAGGGCCCAGTTATAAAAAACAATGTCGTTAGTTAACATATTGTTAAAACTTTGATCAATAGATATGGCATATATGCTAGTATTTTTACTGAAAAAATGTGAGTAGCTTTTGCATTTGCAAAAGCTACTCACATTTTTTCAGCAAAAATACCTGTGAATTAGATATTGAACGTACTGGAACAGTTTACATTTTGACCACTAACAAGGTCATTAAGCTAATGATGCTTTGAACAAGTGGGCCCAGAGCTCTAGATAAGGGTTATCAGGTAAATATCTTATTTCTCCATGAAAACATATGTTATGGGTTCTCATTAGAAGTGCCTCACTGAGGCATTTCAAATGATCATAGCTCCAGATAAGAGGGAATATTCAGATAATATTTTTTCTTATTTCTTCAGGAAAACAAATGTTGTGGGTACACATTAGAAGCACCTCAATGAGGCACTTCTAATGAGTACCCACAATATATGTTTTCATGAAGAAATAAGAAAAAATATCAATACTTCTCATTTGAAAAAAGAGCCTTATCTTGAGCTATGTAATGAGTACCCACAACATATGTTTTCATGGAAAAATAAGAAAATATTAATCCTTGTCCTGCTGAATAAATTAAGAAGCCACACCCACTTCTAATTTTCAGCCAGTCAGATTACTTGATTAAGGTTGTTGATATAAATTCACAGTCTTAATGGCAAACAGTGCAGATCCAGATCAGTTGGCTTCTTCAGAAGCCAACTGATCTGGATCTACACTGTTTGCAAAGGCAGTGTATATCCGGGATCAGCAGGACTAGGGTTAATACTTTTTGGCTGAAAAAAGCATTTCTTGAGCTGAGAGACATCTTTAGGATACAGCTCAGATAAGAAAACTATTTTTGAGACCTTTAAAAGCAGACTTCAACCTTATGACATAAGCAATCAGTATAGAAAACCCTGCACATTCCCGCAATCTGATCAGGCTCTACACAGATCAGCAAGCTAAACATTAGGGAAGCTTGCAAAATTTATGAGAAAATAATATGGGCAATGATCACACTGTAGAGATGCAAAGGCTTATCTCGGTCTGGTCATTTGTGCTGCAACGTCAGAAAACGTAACTTCAGACATGTGCACCCAGCAAAGATTCAGATCAGCCTGTGCCTTTGCAGTCTGATCAAAATCTTCACTAGGCGCATTCTGGATAGCCATGGATGCAAAGTTTCTTTAAGCCGGAAACAAAACTCTAATCAGACTGCGCAGGCTGATTTGAGCCTTCAATGTGCGCAAATGTCAGAAGGTATTTTATCTCAAGGTGTGGCTCATTTGTTGAAAAGCAGCTTTTGTTATTGATGCGCAACTTAGGAAAAAGGCCCTTTATGTAAACAGCAAAGGTCCAGAAGAGCATGTGCATTGGTGCAGTCTGATCTGGACTTTCTCTATTCATCGACATATACTACAATATCCATTGATTCTTTAAGCGGGCAACACAGGCCTTCATCAGCCTGTGCAAATGCAAATTACATACGGGCCCTTTTCCTGCACTGTGCATAATTTAATTTTTCCACTTAAAGGGAACTGTATACACCACAAACTCTTTATATAACACTATTGTTGGGGTCCGTAGCATAAACCTTGTTAGTTAAACAACCGTGTTATATCCAACAAAAATGTATAGATTATATTGAAAAATGACCATTTATGGTCATTTTTCAATATAATCTTTACATTTTTGGGATATATCTTTGAACAGTGTTATATCCAAAACTGTGTTATAACGAACCATGTTATAAAGAGGTTGTAGTATACAGTTTCAGGGAGGCAACTCTGTCAGAATTGTTTGCCACTCCCTTTGGCAGCAAATTCTTTCCTTTTAAAGTAGACCCCTGTCAAAATAGGCCTGGAGCACAGTTGAGCAAACACAGTCACAAAAGTTGTCTCCCTTGTGAAAAATGGTCCTCTTAAATGATGTGTTACTGTAAGTACCTCAAGAGAAATGGACAGACTTTCCAGGGAGACAACTCTATCAAAATTGTTTTACCTTCCTTCTAAAAAAGGGCCAGCTCCAAGGGGAGCTAATTCTTTCCTTTGAGAATAGACCACTTTTACAGAAGGCGCTTGGTTAGCATTAACCCAAACGGGAAATCACAAAGTTATGTCTCCTTTGTGAAAATGGCAAATCTACCAAATGTATCCAGTTCCCTTCAATATTCTGTCACTATATCTCCTTGTCATTTATTCCAAAATGTGACTTCCATAAATGTCCTAAAATTTTGAACACTTTATTCTATACTTTCTTGGCCTAACTTTTGCTTTTAATGCAGTTGTTTCTTGAAATACTTAGCAGAATGGCAAAGTGTAGACCCTGATCAGACTGCTCCTTCAGAAGCAGTCTGATCTGGGTCTGCACTGTTTGCATATGCCATTTTGTCAGCCACTTTGGTGCACAAAATTTTAGAACATTTACCATAACTAATACACCTCTAAAAATATAGGCCAAATAGCCAACAGTGCAGTGTTCAAATTAAGGGTTATGGTGTCCTACAGAAAGTTTATTTGTGTTGAGGTTTTACCACCCGGTCAGCCCAATGAGGCCATGTCCAGCGCAGTCAGTTTACCTAACCACATTTTACTGGGCAGGCTTAGTCCTCTAAGTGGTTAACTAGTATTGTACACATTCTTTTGCCAGAAACTGAGAACTGGTCTTCTTGAATCAGCAGATGGGAGAGAATGACCATAGAAAATATTTCATGATCCATCTCAATGAAAGAATGTTGCTTACTCGGCTGGGGGTCAAACCCGCAAGCTCCTGATGTCCAGTCGAATGCGCATCCAACTGAGCTACCGAGGCGTGCTCCTACAGAAAGTCATGACTATCTTATGTAAAAGTATTACTGTAGGTTTTGCTTGCTATGTTTCAAAAAAAAAAAACCATCAAGCAAAAAGGCTGCTTAATAATTACATATCATACTGGGTAAAAATTTCAGCAGACAAGAATTTGAATGTTATAATTTTTCTTACTTTTCCAAGAAAACAGGGTTGGATCTCTCATGCAAATTTCTTATTTTTCCCAAATACAGGCTTGGATGTTTCATGCAAATGTCAGAATTCCCACGGATGTCATAGCCTACATTCAAGAAAGTATTTCACTATGTACCATCTACTGAAATTTTTATTCCGCATCCTAAGCCTTAACGCAGGTGAGAAAGTGATTGCCCAGAACTCTTTTCATTCTAGGGACCATCCTCATTCACCTACAGAAATCTAAGGTAGTATACTTTCATAGTCCCTGATCAGACTTCCAATAAGCAGGCTGATCTCTGGGCCTTAGCTGTTCACACATGCAGAGTTGTTAAGTCTATGATCTGTTCTGTCTGATCAGCACACTGATACTCTGTTATAATCTCAACTAGAAACTGCAAATTACACTGGGAAATGATTAAAACTTTTTCCTCGAGACACACAAACTGACTTTTACCTTCACAGTGCACCTTTTCCTAAAGTTTAACCTTTAACCTATTTTGGTGAAATTTTTGTATTTTCATTAAGAAAACAGGCCTATTCAAATATATTAAAAATTTCACCACCAAAAACTGAAAGTTTTCAGATAAAAATTCTGATATTTTTCATATTTCTGTTCAAAACATAGATTGGGTGTATTAGTTAGAAAAGCCTCATCGAGGCAGTTCTAACGAGTACCCACAATCTATATTTTTGAACAGAAATAAGAAAAATAATGTGTACCCCTGTAAATTCCAGTTTTATTATATAAAACTGGGGTTTAAGGGGGTCAATATTATAAAGGCATGTTTTCATGTTTTGTTGTTGTTTTTTTTCCTCCAGAAAATAGGGCATGGCATTTCATGTTATTGTCTCCCTTGAAGACAATTCACAAGAAATGTCAAGTTCCATTTTCTGGGAAAAATAAGAAAAGTACCAATAATTAGTCATTTTTTATCTAACTGTTAGAGCACTAAAGGTATATAATAATAATGACATCGTTACATTACATAAAACTCAGCTGTCTGACAAGAACTTAACCTTTGTCCTGCTGAATCCTGATATACACTGCCTTTGCAAACAGTGTAGATCCAAATCAGTTGGCTTCTGATCTGGATCTGCACTGTTTGCCATTAAGTATGTGAATTAATAGCAACAATTCAGATCAAGCAATCTGATTGGCTGAAAATTAGAAATTATTCAGCATGACAAGATTTAAACCTAAATCATAACCATGTCACAAGAGAACTTTTTGTGAGACTAAGAAATGGATACACTTTCAAGGGAAATAACTCTGAAACTGACATGAAAATATTTACTTCCCTTGATACTGGGGAAAGGAAAGAATCTGATTACCTCTGGGCAAAAATTCTTTCCTTTTAAAGAAGCCCTATTTTTGAAAAGATTCAAGTGCTAGGAAATTAAATTCCTGTCTGCAGAAGTTGTCTCCCTTTGGAAAATGGCAATACACTACAACCTCTTTAAACATGGTTCGTTAAAACAGGGTTTTGGATATAACACGGTTCAAAGATGGATCCCAAAAATGTATAGATTATATTGAAAAATGACCATAAATGGTCATTTTTCAATATAATCTATACATTTTTGTTTGGCTATAACATGGTTGTTTAACTAACAAGGTTTATGCTATGGACCCCAAGAATAGTGTTATAAAGAGGTTGTGGTGTACAATCTTTCAGGTGTATCCATTAACTTAAATGCATATGCACACAGTGATGGCCCAGATTGACCTGTCCAGTGCAGAACTAATCAGTTCAAAGGGTAAAGTTTTATTTTACCTAACAGTGCTTTAAACAACTTGGCCCTGAATTTAGGAAAAAAAAACAACAAAACATTAACCCTAGTCCTGCTGAACCCGGATAGGTCCTGCCTTTGCAAACAGTATAGATCCAGATCAGTTGGCTTCTGAAGAAGCCAACTGATCTGGATCTGCACTGTTTGCCATTAACTATGTGAATTCATATCAACAATCTGGATCAAGTAATCTGATTGGCTGAAAATTGTAAGTAGGCGTGGCTTCTTAATTTATTCAGCATGACAAGGGTTAACAACTCTGACCAGATGGTATAAATATGCTGTCAGGTCTGAGCAGTCACTGTTCGCACTGGACATAGATCAAGTTCTCAAGTGACATCACAAAAACATACCTATATAATTTTGACCCCGTTAAACCCCACTTTTATTTCTGCTCAAAAATATAGATTGCTGGTACTCGTTAGAACTGCCACATTGAGGTGGTTCTAACAAGTACCCACAATCTATGTTTTGAGCAGAAATATGTAAAATATCAGAATTTTTATCTGAAAATTTTCATTTTTTTTTTTTTTTTTTTTGGTGTTAAAATTTTCAGCATATTTGAATAGACATGTTTTTGTAATGTATGGCCCATCTAATATTGGCAAGAAAAAGAAAAATTAAAGTATTAAAGACCTCCTCACTTTTGTTTTTTACAAACGAGATATGTTTTACCCAGTATGTGTGATGACTAAAATTATCTAAATACAAAAAATCTAGAAACCAGTCTACTTTAATCATTAGTAATTCTTATCTCCCCTGATGGGGTTGAAAGAGAAACCTACCTTTCCTGCAGTCTCCGCCTCCTCTTCATATGACATTGCTACCACAGCCAACATGAGATTCACAAGGTAAAATGAACCAAAGAAAACAACAAAAACAAAAAATATCACAGTCCAAGGCCCAACACTGGATAAGATCTGAAAAATAGAAAAAAAAAAAAAATAATAATGGCAATAAACATTGCTTCTGAAAAAATGCTTCTTTCTCCATGAAAACATTTGCTGTGGCACACTGAATTTGCCACACTGAAATCCACAATGTATGTTTTCATGGGGAAAAAAGAAGTTGCCACAAAGTGGCAAAAGTTTCCCACCGCAATATAATAAAGTTGTAAATCTAACATATGTTGGGTTTCAGTTCAAGATGATTGCAAAACATCCTCTCATCAAGCTTAGTATGTTTGTAATGTTTCATGAAAATAATCCATAAGCTATAACAGTTACAACCTGGACAGGGAGTGTGATGGAACCACAAAAACCCAGAATCTCACTCATAGCTCTAGTTAAGGCGCTTATTTCAATCCAAAAGTATTGACATTTTTCTTATTTCTCCACGTTTTTGTGGAGAAATAAGAAAACTATTAACCTGATACCCATTGTTATCTAGGCCTATGCAGTCACTATTACCAATGTCCCCTGCTTAGCTAGGCAGGGAACAAAAAAGAAAAATATTAAGCTGGGCAAACAGAGATGCAATAAAACATATAAATGCAAAGCTTGTGAAATGCCAAATCATGCGAACACTGATCAGACACCTTCTGGAGCAGTTTGATAAAGAAGCAATCTAATCCAAGACTACTCTCTTTGGCCAGGCAACTCTATCTCTTGCAATAAACTAAGTATTGGGACAGACAGGCCTAAGCAAACAGTGTAGACCCAGATCAGATGCTGCAGAATGCAGCATCTGATCAGGGTCTACACTGTTTGTCACTCATCAGTGGATTCTGTAGTATATGTTGACAAACAAAGAATGCTCAGATCAGACTGCACAAATTTGCATACTGATCTGGACCTACATTGTCTGCAAATTGCATAAGGGCCTTTTTCATTGTGTTGTGCATCATGTGTTTTTATGGAGAAATAAGAACAATTATTTTCTGAATACTCATCTGGAGCTATGCAACAGTTTGATCTGGTTCTACATAGTTTGCTCGGGCCTGTCTTTATGAATATTTAGAGGAAACACTGTATAATAAAGTATTTGGACACCTTATCTACTTACCATACTTCTCCTAAATCTTGAAATAGTCCATTTTAATACCTCCTGATGTGTCTAAAATATTGCTATATGTATGGCAAACAGTGTAGACCCTGATCAGATGCCGCCTTCTGCGGCATCTGATCTGGGTCTACACTGTTTGCAAAGACCTATTTGTTCCAATACTTAGGGATATTACGGTAACAGGGGTCCATAAATTATTGTTTATGACTTTTTGCTGCACAGAGATAATGAATAATAAATTATTTAATTCAAAATAATTACTGCTCAAGATCCTGGAAATGCACAGAATGTGTAAAAGTATATTACACTAGTGTCTGAACTCCATACTTATACAAAACTGAATGTCTACTTCACTATCTGTGTCTATCATCTGGTAATTTGTGAACAATTTTTCTGGCTTATGGTGCTGAGCCTGATGCAATGGCTCCTATTAATCATCACGAGAACATACCTATATAATTTTGACCCCCTTAAACCCCACTTTTATATAGTAAAACTGGGGTTGACAGGGGTATACATTATTTTTCTTATTTCTGCTTAAAAACATAGATTGTGGGTACTCGTTAGAACCGCCTTGCCGAGGCAGTTCTAACGAGTACCCACAATCTATGTTTTGAGCATTAATATGAAAAATATCAGATTATTTCATCTGAAAATTTTCATTTTTTGGTGGTAAAATTCTCAATATATTTGAATAGGCATGTTTTCATAATGTTCTGAGCTGCATCTACGTTATCAGTCCAGTCTTATTTGTTCAAATATTTAGTGTAAACAGGTTATTTTATCTGAACAATTTTAAACACTTTCTGGACAAATTCAGCACACAAAAATTTATATTTATCTTCTTTTTTTCTTTTTTTTTTTCTTCAGAAAAAAGATTTGCATGAACTGTCAAGCCCTATTTTCTGAGGAAAAAATAAAGAAGAAATATTACAAAATGTTGTCTACTGAAAAATTTACCCAGCATGTCCATTATATAAGTAAAATTATCTTATTCTGGAGTTGAGCATGAAAAAAGTTTTATAACCTAAAACTTTTTTTCAAGCTCAACTCAGCTGAGCATGAAATTTCTTCTGCTAATAAATCTATGTAACAATTGCAAATACTAACAATTGCAAATTCTTTCTTGCTAAACATAGCTGAGCATGAAAATTTCTCTGCTAATAAATATGAAAATGCCAACTATTGTTGGCATTTTCATATTGATTAGCAGAGAAAATTTCATGCTCAGCTGAGCTGAGCATGAAAAAAGTTTTATAACCTTGGAACCAGATATAACAAACTAACCTTTTTTCTAATGTATTTATTTTCAAATAATTCAAACTGACCTTGTTGTACGTGTCCTCCCAGAAGTCCAGGGTAATCAGCTGAAATGAGGTCAGCATGGACCAGCCAAAGTGGTCAAAGCCCACATAGCCAAACCTCGGGTTTTCTCCTATATCTTTTAGACACGTATAACCACTGGGACAAATTCTGAAAAATACAAACACAGCCATGAGGTATGCCTTGAGGAAATCACACCTTCAGGCATAAACAGACATCAAAGGCAGTTTTAAGGGATTATAAGGCATTGTTTTTCAACTAAAAAGTGTTGATACGTTTCTTATTTCTTTATAAAAACATAGGTTGTGGTACTCATGAGAAGCGCCTCACCAAGGTACTTCTAATGAATACCTACAACATATGTTTCTGTAGCGAAGTAAGAGAAAAAAATGTCTTGATAGTGGATACACTTCTTATCTGGGTATGCAAAGGCCTGAATTAGCAGCATATTCCTGAAACCTCAGTGATTATGACCTTTATTGTTCAATGTAGAATCTATGAATACTGTGGAATATATTAATGAGCAGAACAAGCTCTGATCAAACTGCACTGCAACACAAGCTGATCAAGGCTTTTACTGTTCACATTAGGTATAATCAGGTCAAAATGTATCTTCAGATCTATGCAGATCATCATGAAAACATGCCTATATAATTTTGACCCCCTTAAACTCCACTTTTATATAGTAAAACTGGACTTTACAGGGGTATTCATTATTTTTCTTATTTCTGCTAAAAAATATACAGTCGAACCTCAATGGTTCGAACATCTTTGGGACCATAGCAATTCGTTCGAGACATGGGTAGTTCGAGCCACTGAGGGTTAATCATGGCACCGAATGTAGGACAATTTGGCCAGTGGACGATTTGTCCAGGACAATTTGGCCTAGGACAATTCGGCCTAGGACAATTTGGCCACCAAAAAATACTGGATAGGACAACTGGGCCAGATGAATATAATGTTATGGGATTTGATCTTTTAATGACTTTTTGGGGGGAAATAGACTAAAAGTAGAATTTGATTCACAAGGATTATTCATTTTATTTTATTTTTTTAAATTATCATTCAGGAAGAAGAACATTTACATGTCATATGAATTGTTTTACGTTGAATATTTTGAAACCTTTATATCAAAGACAATTTTAGCAGATATCTTGTTGAAAACAACCTGTTATTCCTTTTAGTTAACCCATTACCACTCAGTCCTGTATTTTTACGTATCTGTGGTAAGAATCTTTGGAAAACACTGTGGGAAAAAGAGAAATTGCTCAAAATGAGCACATACTCTTTTCTCCACAATGTTTTCTACCCTATAGAAGTATTTCAACTCACATGAATGAATTTTGATTTTGTCACCTGCAGATTCTTTCAAATTGGGAGAGTCTAAAATTTGTTGTGTGGTAATGGGTTAAATAAGTTTTGATTTTTCATCTGAATCATTGTTGCATTCTATGTTGATCAAAATCAAACTGCTTCTGACTATAACAGACAATTTTTAGATATTAGAGTGAAAATTAAGATTTGTCAATTTTATTTTATGTACTACAAACTATTTGCAGTGCACTGCACGATAAATCCATCTAATTCACTTTCCTAAGAATGTCACTATTCAAACTTATATGTTAGGTTCACCAGCTCTAAGATTATGGGAAACACCCAAAAGAAACTCTGGAATTGTCTTATGTCCATTTATTCTGTCTAGGCAGAGGTTGAATAGACGTTTCTGAAGTTCAGTGTAGACTTTCTTTGTTCTTTTCTTAGGTCGAATTCCACGTTCGTCTTGCATCAAAATGGAATGTACACGAGAAGTCAGTTTGCAAAACTTCAATTAACTTCCATATTGTTGGATGGTCTTGGCCAATTAGGGAGTGAAATTTGTTGTTCCATCCTTCAGCAGCATTGTTTGTCCTTGGTTCATTGGTCACTGTACTTATGTGAAAATTCCATCTGTGAGGGGCAAAAATTGGAGGAATCCTGCGGAAGTTTAACACCAGGCCGTCATTGTTCCGTCTTGGGCGTAGCTGTCCCGTAACATAAGTACTGTCAAAGTACTCAAGAAGTGGTTCTGCCTCTTCTAGAACTGTTTCTTTCAGATATACCATCCCTTGTTGAACTTCATCGAGGGGAAGAAAGGCTAAGGCATCAATTTGTCCACAGTAGAGGCGAAAGTCATTGTCTCTTTCATAATGATTTGATAGTCCAAGAGATTGTATTTTACGCCATATTGATTGTGTAAGATGGTAGAAACAAAACTTTATGTTCACATATTCCCCAAAAACTGAATTTATCACTAATTCTACACTGCGTTCAAAATCGATTATAATCACAGAAGGATCACATCCAGCGTCCACTAATACACGCATCAGGGTTTCGTATGTTGTCTGAGTTTTTCTCTGTAACTGGGCATACACTAATGGCAAAAAGACACCACTAACTTGTCCTTGTATAACATAGAGCTGTGTGAATAACAGAGGTGCCACAGAAAAGGTGCCATCCATGCACCAAGTATCACAGGATGCTAGATGGCGAATGTGAGTTTGCGGGGAGAACACAATAACTCGTTCATCTGCATCTGGACCATTGTCAAAGTGAAGAAAATTGGAAGGATTTTCACCGACAGTCTGGGAGTATTGGTCCTGAATGGTTAGCTCTCTAAGTGTTCTTGGATCTTTTGGTCTGTGTGCTGCTCTAACACGACGAAGAACTCTCTTCATGGTATCTGCTTCAGGTAGTCTCACTTTGACTTCATCTGGAAGGGCTGCTGATGTGAAAGTTACAATCTGGTTGGGTTTGTCATTTGTAGTGCTGGCAGTTTTCTTCATTTTTTGTCTGCATTTTTCTACTTCTTCACCTACAGTATCTGCGATGTGGTTGTGTTCATGTTTGAGGGTTGGTTCTTCAAAGGCTTTAGTAGTTTGGAGAACAGCCTTGCAGGAGTAGTTTGTTCGTCTGACACAGTGCCATGTAATTTCATTCTTGACTTTTGCTTCATTTTTTACTGTGTACATAAAGCCATTCAAACATTACTTTTTGCCTCCTCTCTCAGTAGTAGTGATCTCCATTATTGAAAAAGTATGAAAACAGTGAGGCCGAACTTTGAAAAATTATGCTTTATATATTGCTCCTATGATAAGTATTTTGTTTGCAAAACCGAAATTAAAACAAACCTTTTGATTTTTTAGGATCATTCAAAAACTATTGCAATTAAGCCATTAAAATATTATAATAAAATAATTAATGAAAAAGTTTGTGGTATGACAAACATCATAAAGACCAACTTTTTGATCTTTGAAAACTGTAATAGCAATTAAATTGTGTTAATGATGAATTAAACAGTTAAAGGCGTAATGAGAGATGATTAGAAAGAATGACCACACACAACAAACGGCCAATCATCATTAATCTGTTTTCAAGGTAATTAATGAACCAGTTTTAAAGAAATTGATTGAGTGCTTCTTTTTCCATCATCATTTTAAGAAAAAAAGTTCATTGGAATAAAATAAAAAATAATAATGATAAATGATATTAACATCAAATTCATCCGGCCAAATTGTCCTACCCATTATTTTTCTGTGGCCAAATCATCCTAGGCCAAATTGTCCTAGGCCAAATCGTCCTGGCCAAATCGTCCGCTGGCCAAATTGTCCGTGCACCCATGGCACCAGTTCAGGAAGCTAATAGCGATAATTTAGGGAAATCTTTTCGATTTTCTACATAATGATTGTATGTTGAGTGTGCTCATTAGAACTGCCTCAATGAGGTGATTCTAATGAGTACACACAACATACAATTTCACGATAAAATAAGAAAATTTCGTTAAATATTTGTTTTCTTGAGCTATCGGAAAAATTTCGTAGGGACTCAAGTTCGAATTAGCCATGGTAAACGAGCCATCCGTGTTCGAGCCATTGAGGTTCGACTGTAGATTGTGGGTACTCGTTAGAACCACCTCACCAAGCAGTTCTAACGAGTACCCACAATCTATGTTTTGAACAGAAATATGAAAAATATAAGGTTTTTTTTATCTGAAAATTTTCAGTTTTTGGAAGTGAAATTTTATTTATATACGAATAGGCCTGTTTTCGTAATGGGAAGACCTAGATTAGCCTGCCTATACCAACCCTACAATCTGATTAGGGACTTCACTGTTTGTTTATGGAGTCAAAGGATATTGTAAAATAAATCAGCAGACTGATGTAGTTCCTGGATGTGCAAAACAATCTGTGCAGACAGTACGACAATATAAGTACTATTTCATGAGTTTTGAACTGGTGGGGAAACAACACAAAATTTTATAAAAAAAAAAAAAAGAAAAGTTTATATCATATATTTACCATTAGTATTCCTACAGACAGGCCTGAGAAAACAGTGTAGACCCAGATGTGACACCACAGAATGTGGAATCTCATCAGGGTCTACATTGTTTGCCATTCATCCAACACTTTTAGACCCAACAACTGGTAGTTAATTGTACTTGTTCAAATTTCAGAACAAGTATCAGGACTTAAGGTGTCTGAATACTTAGGGTAAATACTGTAATACTTAGTTATTAATACATGTATGAAACTCAGAAAATGTCTCAGTATATTGAGTATAACTTGATTAGATATACTTTGTCAGGTATGAACTTTTTCATTAAAAATTTAAGAAACCTGCCTTGGACCTTAAGCAAACTGTGCATGCTCTGACCAGACTGTCAGTGTATGGTCGGGAGATCTGTAGTTCATTTTTTAAAATCATCAACACCAAAATATTGTTTGTGTTAACTGGGCAGACCCTGAACAGACTTTGCAACTCCTTAAGGTCAAAATATCTTTTTGGTGAGCTGTGAAGACCCTGCCTAGACTGTGAAAGTAGCTTAGTCTTGGCAACTGCAGTTAACAAATGCTCAAAGATGTGTTTTGTCAAGACAAAACTTATATCTGTAGCAAGTTTTCCTTTCCTATACTTGTACCAGAGGAGTTGTTATGGAGGAGCATTTTGGGATATTTTTGTCTTATTTCTCCAAAAAAACGTGTTGTGTGTACTCCTAATCCTTCTCTTGCTGAGCACGACATGCCCTATCTTAGCAAACAGTGTAGATCCAGATCAGTTGGCTTCTGAAAAAGCCAACTGATCTGAATCTGCACTGTTTGTCATTAAATATGTGAATTTCTATCAAAAACTGGGATCAAGTAATCTGATAGGCTGGAAATTAGAAGTGGGCGTGGTATCTTAATTTATTCAGCAAGTGAGTACCAACAACATATGCTTTTATGGAGAACTGGAGAAAATTATTTTATAACAGTCATCAAATACTCCTCATTATCCTTAGTCCTGATTCTAGGATATTTTTTCTTATGTCTTCATAAAAAGAAATGTTGTGGGTACTCATTAGTAGCACATCCATGAGTTGAGGCTCTTTTAATGAGTACGGGGAAAAATTATCCCAGAATTATCATCAAATATCCTTCCTGAACAAGTCCTGAGTATTTGATAATAATTCTGGGGTATATTTTTCTTATTTCTCCATGAACCATTACTGGAGTGTCTAGTGAGTACCAACAACATTTGTTTTTAAGGAAAACTGGAGAAATCCATCATGACATCACGAAAACATACCTATATAATTTATGCAGTAAAACTGGGGTTTACAGGGGTAAACATTATTTTTCTTATTTCTGCTCAAAAACATAGATTGTGGGTACTCGCCGAGGCAGTTCTAACGAGTACCCACAACTCATGTTTTGAGCAGAAATATGAAAAATATCAGAATGTTTATCTGAAAACTTTCAGTTTTTGGTGGTGAAATTTTCAATATATATTTGAATAGGCATGTTTTCATTATGAATACTCCTCCTGAACATCTCAAGTAACTGATGACAACTCTGGAATATTTTTTTCTTATTTTTTATTTCTCCATAAAAACAGTATTGGTGCCTCTAATAAATACCAACAACATTTGTTTTTTATGGAGAACTGTAGAATATCATCTCAGAATTATTATCAAATACTCCTCCCTAACAAATCCTCTGCAGTACACTTCAGTTCATTAAGACTTAGTACTCTCTGGGCAAATTTAGCCAAATACAAGATCAGACAATTCATGCAAAGTCTCTCCTTAGGGGACAATTTGCATGAAATGCCAAATCCTATTTCCTGGGATAAATTAGAAAAAATGTTTTAAAATGTCATCTGCTGAAATTTTTAGCCAGCATGCTAAGCATTATTATATGTAGTTGGTAGAACAGAGCATGTCCTTTGAACTACTTAATAACATCTGCATATTATCAGGGATAATTCAATCTACTGCATTTATTGCCCTACTAAGACTGCTCACAGCTCCAGAGGCACTATATTCAACCAAAACAATGTTAATATGTTTCTTATTTCTCCACGAAAACATATGTTGTGGGTACTCATTAGAAGCGCCTCAGTGAGGCACTTCTAATGAGTACCCACAACATATGTTTTCGTGGAAAAATAAGAAAAATATCATCAGGATATTCCTCTTATCTAGAGCTATGCCACTATGAGGGTACTAACAATGCATGGTCAGACAAAAAGGGGAACTAATGCACAGGCCTACAGCAATGATCCAGATCAGCCTGTACATCTACACAGTCTGATAATGATCACTTCAAGTCAGAAGATACTGGAGTACACAATAAATCCATAGTCAGACAGTGAAAGTCCTGATCTGAATGTATAGATGTGCAAGCTTTTCTGGGCTTTTCTGTTTGCATATGTATAAAATTCCCTTTAGTATGGCGTGGGTATACTGCTAATAATTAGCAGAAAGCCACAGAATAAGAAATAAACTCAGAAGGTGAATCATGTAACAGTCATCATAACTGCATAGCGTATTTACCCTAAGTACTGGGACACCTTAACTCCTTACCATACTTGTTCTAAAATTTAAAGAAGTCTATTTTGTTGATGGGTCTAAAATACTGCTGGATGAGTGGCAAACAGTGCAGACCCTGATCAGATGCCGCATCTGCGGCATCTGATCTGGGTCTTCACTGTTTGCTGAGGCCTGTTTGTCCCAATATTTAGGATATGTATTACTGTAATTGATCACACTGCAAATATTACCTAATCTATATGTCTGGTTAGAACTGGGAAGGTTTCCGACATTCCATATATAATTTGCTATTCATAATAACAGCAGACAACATTCTCAAATATTCTTATTTTTCTGAGAAATGATGATTTGGTGTTTTACGTCCCTTTCAACATTATTGAAGTCATACAGAGAAGACAGAAGGATGATAATGAAAGGCTCTGTGCAATGAAGTGCCATTCAGTTGTAAGATGAATTCTGCCTCAAGCAGGATTGAACCTGAGACCTCATGATCCAAAATCTGGAGCGCTAACCACTCGGCCACCTGGACACCGAGAAAATAAGGCTTGATATTTCCGGGAAATTAGGCTTCACATTCCTGTGAATTGTCTGGACAGACAATTCACATGGAATGTCAAGTCTAATTTTCTCAGAAAATATAGAAAAATATAACAAATTTATCATCTGTGGCTGTTGTGACGGATACTAGCATTGTTTACCTAAAAATAATGATTTGTTGAAAATCACATTCTGAGTTTTCTCTGCCAGTTAAAGAGATGAAGTTTGTGTATGTTGTGGTGGTGGGTAGGAGTGTTGGGGTACCAGGGGAGTTCTTTTTCTCAGTAATTAAAAACAGTAAAAAAATGAGAATACCATTTTAATGAAACTAAAATATACACTGACTCCTCTTTATACGATGGTTCATTATAAGACTGGTAGAGATGTAAGAAGGTTTAAAGATGGATCCCAAAAGTCTTGTATCTAAACAATAATGTGTAGATTATATAGAAAAATGACTATTTATGGTCATTTTTTCTATATAATCTACATATTTTTGTTTGGATATGGCCATTTTTTCTATATATTCTACACATTTTTGTTTGGAAATGGTCATTTTTTTCTATATAATCTACACATTTTTGTTTGGATGTGGTCATTTTTTTGTATAATCTACACATTTATTGTTTGGATATGGTCATTTTTCTGTATAATCTATTCTTTGTTTGAATATGGTCATTTTTATAATCTACACATTTTTGTTTGGATATGGTTATTTTTCTATATAATCTATACACTTTTGTTTAGACATGGTCATTTTTCTATAATCTACACATTTTTGTTTGGATATGGTCATTTTTTTCTATATAATTTACACATTTTTGTTTAAATATGATCATTTTTTCTATATAATCTACACATTTTTGTTTGGATATGGTCATTTTTCAATATAATCTACAGATTTTTGCTTGGATACGGTCATTTTCTATATAATCTTCACAATTTTGTTTGGATATGGTCATTTTTCAATATAATCTACACATTTTTGTTTGGATATGGTCATTTTTTCTATATAATGTACATACATTTCTTTGGATATGGTCATTTTTTCTATATAATTTATGCATTTTTGCTTTAAACATGGTCATCTTTTTACATATAAACCATATATATTTTTGTTTGCCTCCAACACAGTTGTTCAGTTCACATGGTTGTTTGCTTTGGATCCAAGCTATAATGTTATAAAGGTGTGGTGGTGTACTTCACTTTTATTCTAGTTGATGAGTCCAAAAACTGACTAATGAGTGCCAAACACTGTAGATCCCGGTCAGTCTCTGCATTCTGCAGCATCTGTCTGTAAGAATATTTAGGGAAAATATGGTACCTACCTTGTAAAAGAGACATTTCCACATATAAGGGGCTCTCCTGACTCCTCGTCTACATACCAGTTGCCTAGAAATGAAAAAAACAAAACTATTGATGGCCAAATTCTATTTTTTCAGAATACATCCCTTTTTCAGAAGGGGACTGGCATGCAGGAAAGTAAACATACCAGTTGTCTGGAAATGAAAAGAACACTATTATTAGTGGCAGAATTCTATCCCTTTAGAATAGACCCCTTTTCAAAGGGAACTGATGCACAGGAAAGCAAACAAGAAGTTGCAAAAGTTGTCTCCCCTCCCTTGTAAAACGGCCAACATCTAACTGGTGTATCCAGTCCCTGTACATTCTTCCTTCAAAAGCCTTGCACTCATGGGTAATTTTAACATGTTCTCATGGGTAATTTTAACATATGCTCTCATGGGTAATTTTAACATATGCTCTCATGGGTAATTTTAACATATGCGATCATAGGTAATTTTAACATATGCACTCATGGGTAATTTTAACATATGCTCTCATGGGTAATTTTAACATATGCTCTCAAGGGTAATTTTAACATATGTATGCTTTCATGGGTAATTTTAACATATGTATGCTTTCATGGGTAATTTTAACATATGCTCTCATGGGTAATTTTAACATATGCTCTCATGGGTAATTTTGACATATGCGATCATGGGTAATTTTAACATATGCTCTCATGGGTAATTTTAACATATGCTCTAATGGGTAATTTTAACATATGCTCTCATGGGTAATTTTAACATATGTGATCATGGGTAATTTTAACATATGCTCTCATGGGTAATTTTAACATATGCTCTAATGGGTAATTTTAACATATGCTCTCATGGGTAATTTTAACATATGCTCTCATGGGTAATTTTAACATATGCACTCATGGGTAATTTTAACATAGCTCTTGATAAAAGAAATGATTTCACGATCAATCTTAACCCTTGTCCTGCTGAATAAATTAAGATGCCACACCCACTTCTAGTTTTCAGCCAATCAGATTACTTGATTTGAATTGTTAATATAAATTCACATATTTAATGGCAAACAGTGCAGATCCAGATCTGTTGGCTTCTGGCTTCTTCAGAAGCCAACTGATCTGGACCTGCAC
This sequence comes from Anodontia alba, assembly GCA_964016985.1. Taxonomy (NCBI): domain Eukaryota; kingdom Metazoa; phylum Mollusca; class Bivalvia; order Lucinida; family Lucinidae; genus Anodontia; species Anodontia alba. The sequence goes on from OZ024829.1 coordinate 91,636,818, forward strand.
TGTTTGCAAAGGCAGGGTATATCCGGGTTCAACAGGACAAGGGTTAAAGAAAGTTATGTGACCGAGCTGGGATTCAAACTTGCAACCCCTGGATCTGTAGTCTGACACAATGCCGCCCTATGGAACCCGGCTCAGCTTTTGTTAGAAAAGCTCTTATCCAGAACTACAGCTAATCAATAATACTACAACAGATGCCAGTTTATGAAAACTCTTAACCCTTGTCCTTCTGAACCTGGATATACCCTACTCTTGCAAACAGTGTATATCCAGATCAGTTGGCTTCTGAAGAAGCCAACTGATCTGGATCTGCACTGTTTGTCATTTAAAATGAGAACATGTATCAAAAGCCTGGATCAAGTAATCTGATTGGCTTGGAAATTAGAAGTGGGTGTGGCATCTTCATTTATTCAGCATGACAAGGGTTAATCCCAATGAGGTACCAAATTTGATTTGTGTTGTCCAAATCTACTTCAGAAACAAATAAATGTTCATTAAATGAAATATTCAACTGCAGCTGGCTAAAGATTGAAATAAAAGTTTATCTAAGACATATTCAATCTCTACTAAAGATGTGTTGCCAAGCTGGGATTCAAACTTGCGATCCTTGGTTCGCCAGTCATACCTGCTACCAATTGTGCTATGGTGCCCGGTTTATTTAGGAGCAGGTTGATCTGGGTTTACACCATTTGCTCAGGCATGAATGTCCATACTGGATAAATATGGTACGGTACATGTCCAAGACTCTTGTACATCAAATTCTCTGATTAAATGACATATGCAAACAGTGCAGACCCAGATCAGCATTCTGATCAGGGTCTACATTGTTTGCATTCCCAACAAGTATTTAGGGGAATAAATGCATAAAAAACAAATTTTCGGAGCAAAAAAGTATTTAAAATTTTGGGACACTTAGAATACACACAACATGTTTTTAGAAAAATAATGATAAAAAAAAACAAAACAATTATCCTAGATTATCAAAATATAATGTATCGTTAAATTTGCTGAGTTTATCTCATCACGAAAACACACCTATATAATTTGACCCCCTTAAACCCCACTTTTATATAGGAAAACTGGGGTTTACAGGGGTATACATTATTTTTCTTATTTCTGCTCAAAAACATAGATTGTGGGTACTCATTAGAACCGCCTCGGCGAGGCGGTTCTAATGAGTACCCACAATCTATGTTTTGAGCAGAAATGTGAATAAAAACCCGAATTTTTATCTGAAAATTTTCATTTTTTTGGTGGTAAAATTTTCAGTATATATTTGAATAGGCTTGTTTTCGTAATGTAATCAAAGACGCTTACTTGAGTTTTTGATAAAATCATTATAATACTGTGCATAACTGTAGGAAGGCGTGCTGTTATAAGCAGGAACTGTGGTGACACATTTCTGTCTCAGGACTCCCATGAAGATCTGTAGACCAAACAGGGCGAAGACCATGAGACAAAACAGAATCAACATCATCACTTCTAACAAAAGTCTGAAAGCTCGAAGTAGTGCATTTACTATTGTCTTTAAACCTGCAAGAAATGAACAGAAAAACACTTCATGTAAAATATATACCGTAATAGCCCTAAGTATCGATTGGGTCAGCCTTTGCAAACAGTGTAGACCCTGATCAGATGCCACAGAATGTGGCGTCTGATCAGGGTCTACACAGTTTGCCATACACATAGCAATAATTTAGACACATTAAGATGTAGTAAAATGGATTATTTCAAGGACAAGTATGGTAAGCAGATAAAGTATCCCAATACTTAGGGTAAATATGGTATGCAATGACTGTAGTGTGAGGTAAGAGTCGCATCCAGATAAATATTTTTCTAACTTCTCCATGAAAACATTTTACAGGTACACCTACTCATTAAGAATGCCTTGGCAAGGTGTTTCTCATGAGTACCCACAACATGTTTCCATGGACTAATAAGAAAAATGAGCCAGCACATGACAAAACCTACTTATGTGTAACCAGCAAAGACTCAGACCACCCTGTACATCCACCCAGGATGGAAAGGGTTCTTGTTCATCCCTCTTTGGCTAAAGTTTCCCCTTAGTCTACCACTTACGTGCACAAACAGAATAGATTCCAGCAAGACTGTGCAAATGGGCAGGCTTGCCTTTACCTTTGCTGTTCACATGCACTATAATAGTTTTTTTCACTGTCTGAAAAATATTCATTTCTTGAATGGCAGGCAGATCTAGAAATCTGCCTTCCTGCTATGTTTGAGGGCCCTTTTTTGATTTGTACACCAATCAGGGAACACACAAAAAAGGATCTTCGAACAAAAAACTTCATGCAAAACATGCAGGTTCTGTCCATCCTGCGCATCCGTAATATAGGCTTTTGTTACCTCTAAATAGTCTACGATAAACAATGATTCTGTGAGCAGATAGCAAAGGCCCTGATCCGACTGTGCTATTGCGCAGTCTGATCAGGGCCCTTCTGTTCGCACATGCCTGAAAGACACTTTTTCCCTAAGAATAACCCAAAAGTTCAAAGCATAGATCCAGGTAAAAAGAGGTATCCGCATAATATTTTTCTTATTTCTCTACAAAAACACAGGTTGTGGGTACCCATTAGAAGTCCCTCAGTGAGGCATTTCTGATGAGCACCACAACATACATTTCCATGGAGAAATGAGAAAAATATCAGTACTTTTAGGCTGAAAAAAGCTCCTTATCTGGAGCTATGTCAAAACCCTTTTTCCTTTTTTTTTTCTTAATACAGCCTATATTACGTAATGCGTTAAGAGACACTGAAGTCATTTCAACACAACAGTAATATTATTATGAGACGTGTCAATAAGTGCAGTCATAAATTGGGCTGCGCCATACGAAAATGTGTCTTCGGGCATATGCGGACAGCAAAGGCCCTGATCAGAGTGCACGGATGTGCAGTCTGATCAGGGCCCTCACTATCCGCTAACAGAATCATTGGATACTGCAGAATGTATGAATGGAGAGCAAAGGCCTGAATGATACTTTTTTTCGCATGAACAGGATGATCAAAATCTGCACATTTTGCAAGTGTTCAAAGGCACTTTTTTGCTTGACTCGGCCAAATTATTTTCATAATCTTCATCTATGGTTGTTTATTGTACTGTGTGATTAAATGCAGATATCACTGATAATATCAATCTGAAATAATGAAGATTGGATTTAAAAAATAAAGGACTTTATAAATAATTGTATTTATCCTAAATATTGGACATATTAATTCACTACCATACTTGTCCCTAAATGATTTGAAAAAGTCCTTTTACTGCCTGTTAATGTGTCTTAAATGATAAACAGTGTAGACATTGGTCAGATGCCACATTCTGTTTGCTCAAGCCTGTCCGTATTTTCGAATTTCTCCAGGTTTTAATTTTGGGTCAGCTACACTTTAATAGAATTGTAAAGTTAATGGATACATCTCCAAGAGCAAATAGTGCAGACTCAGTGTACAGAAGACGTCATCTGACCAGGATCTGGACTGCCAGCATTTTCAACGTGAGGTTTAACGTCAGAGTAAACAATATTTTAGTCATGTTGAGACGTTGCCTCTGAATCTGTGTATCTTTCACCAGACCTGGTCGAAAAACAACTAAGTAATGCTATACCCTTGTCCTGCTGACCCTGGATATACCCTGACTTTGCAAGCAGTGTAGATCCAGATCAGTTGGCTTCTTCAGAAGCCAACTGATCTGGATCTGCACTGTTTGTACTTCAGTATGTGAATTTATATCAATAACCTGGATCTAGTAAGCTGATTGGCTGAAAACTGGAAGTAGGCGTGGCATCTTGTTTTATTCATCATGACAAGGTTTAAGTTACTAGCAGCTCTGCCATGGAGTCACCCGACAGCCTATCTGTTTTGCAGGCTCCAATGGGCAAGGGATATGTTATTATTTTAGGATAAATCAGTTATGGGCTTGTAGTGTCTGAATATGGTATTGATGATTTTGTTTGTGTTGAGGTTTTACGGCCCAGTCAACCTAATGGGGTCATGTCGAGCGCGGTCAGTTTACCTAACCACACGTTTACTGGGCAGGCTTAGTCCTCTAAGCGGTTAACCAGTATTGTGCACATTCTTTCGCCAGAAACTGACAACTGCCCTTCTTGAATCAGCGGAAGGGAGAGAATGACTGCAGAAAATATTTCATGATCAATCTCCACGAAATTCCGACCTCGGGGAGGGGGGGGGGGGGGGGGGGGGGGTTGAACCCGCGACCTCCTGGTCTCCAGTCGGACGGCGCATCCAACTGAGCCACCGAGGCCGGCGTATGGTATTGATGAATGTCCTAAAATTTCAAACACTTTATTCTATACCTTTTTGGCCTAAATTTTGCTTTTTATACAGTTGTTTCTTAAAATAATTAGTGGAATGGCAAACAGTGTAGACCCTGATCAGACTGCAGTCTGATCTGGGTCTGCACTCTTTGCACATGCCATTTTGATGGGAACTTTGGTGTACGAAATTTTAGGGCATTTACCATATTTAGGGTACATTTGTAAATATGAAAGTATGGTAGATTTTCAGATGACAACGGGTCAATTCTTTATAAGTTTATCAGTGAAAGTCTGGCTTCATATTTTATCCTTGTACGAAACTATGACTGAAATACCAAGCTGAAGTAGCTCTGGTGAATGAAAGTCTAAAAAGAAGAAGGCAATTCAGAGACTTTGTTTTATTAAGTTTCTTTATATACAGCTATATAGTTGGCCAGGCTGCATATACCCTGTAGCAGCAGCTTAAGCAGTATTTTTCAAAGTAACCAGAATGGGCTCAGTGAGTGAGTGAATGATCTCAATTAGATCCTTGGATATCCGTAAAGTGCCCAGCAAGGACTCCAACAGACTGCATATATATGCAGGCTTATCTGAGTCTTCACTGGGTGCACATGTACATTATATCACACTTGTGAGAAATTTAGCCTTAAAGTGATTATCACAACTACAACTTACAACAATTTGAAATATATTTTAATGAGAAATAAGATTTGACATTTGATGTGAATTGTCTGCCTAGCCAATTCACATGAAATGTCAAGTCTGATTTTCTCTGAAAAACAACAAAATTAATTTATGACTGTCTTCTGCTGCAAATTTGCTTAGCCCTTTCAGGCTTAAGTGCCAGTCAGGACAACAGCGGACAACTATACACCCGTGAGCTCATATCGGTTTTCTTTCAGCAAACCCCATAACCAAATGGAATAAAAAATATATTAAAAAAGCATTTGAATAATAGGAAACTGAAAAAACAGAAACTGAATGGACTCAAAAGATAAATGACACTTTTACATGAAAGAAGATGAAACTCAATTAAAAGTGTTTCAAGGGAAAAGCAAGATATGACAAAATATGGATGTTGTGCAGACAGTATGGTAGATTTAACCCTTGTCCTGCTGAAACCGGCTATGCCCCATCTTTGCAAACAGTGTAGATCCAGATCAGTTGGCTTCTTCAGAAGCCAACTGATCTAGATCTGCACTGTTTGTCAATCAGTATGTGAACTTATATCAATAATCAGGATTAAGTAATCTGATTGGCTGACAATTAGGTGTGGCTTCTTAATTTTTTTCAGTATGACAACGGTTAACCTTTACAACTCTCTAGGCCAAACAGCAGACAATAAGAAAGCATCATCTTTTTTTTTTTTTTTTTTTTTCAGAGAAAATGAGGACTGAAATTTCATTTTAACTGTTTTATCTGAGCTCATGTTTAACAACATATCAATCTTTGTGGGCCATTTTGTGTCATCTGCAAGAGAAAGAAAAAAAAAAAGGACAAAAGAGAAAGAAGAAGAGAAGTGGAAAGAGAGAAACAGGAGAATGAGGGGGCAAAGGAAATGACAGTGCAGAAAATTTGAATAAAATGTCAATTTATATTCTCTGAGGAAGCAATTTGCATGAAATATCAAGCCATACTTTCTAGGAAAATTAAGAAATATACATGTATGCTAATATTCAAATCAAGAATATTAACCCTTGCCATGCTGAATAACTTAAGATGCCAAACCCACCTCTAATTTTTAGCCAATCAGATTGCTTTAACTAGGTTGGTGATACAAATTCACATACTAAATTACAAATGGTGCAGATCCAGATCAGTTGGTTTCAAAGCAGAAGCCAACTGATCTGGATCTACACTGTTTGCAAAGGCAGGGCATACCTGGGTTCAGCAGGACAAAGGTTAAAGGCAATGGTTCATAGTAGTAGCTCATTTGAACTTTAACTTGCAAAGTTCTAACAGATTCTGATGACAGACAGCATTTTAAAATCTTATTAACTTTCAAGGAACTTATGGGGTTACATTTTGTTTAAATTATAAATCTGAATAAAACAAGAAGTCCAACTTTCTTCAAAAAATAAAAATGTTAAACTATAATACCCTACATTATTGTGCTGCGGGCAGATAACTATCAAACAGTGATGAAATTTGCCCATTAGCAGTCCCAAAGCAGATCTTCTTAATATCAATGCATGTACCAAGTTTGATTAAAATCCCTTGACATTTACACAAGTTATGGTCCGGAAACGAAAATATGGGCATGTCTCGGGAATATAACTCCATCAAAAATCAAATTCAATTAAATTTGCCCATTAGCAAGGTTATAAATCATTTTTCATGCTCAACTCAGCTAAACATAAAGTTTTCTCTGCTAATAATTATGAATATGCCTTCTCCGCTAAACTATTGCTGGCATTTTCATATTTATTAGCAGAGAAATTTTCATGCTCAGCTATGTTAAGCAAGAAAGAATTTGCAATTGTAGGTAATTGGAATTATTAGCAGGATGAATTTCATGCTCAGCTGAGTTAAGCATGAAAAAATTTTTACAACCCTGGTGCCAGATTAGGGACTTTGCATTCTGTGTACAGAAATGATGGCTGTCATAACGACTAATTGCAGAAAACATAAAAAGGACATTATCCATAGTTCCAGATAAGCGGAATATCTAGACAATATTTTTCTTATATCTCCATAGAAACATATGTTGGGGGTACTCATTAGAAGTGCCTCAGTGAGGCACTTCTAATGAGTACCCACAACCTATGTTTTCATGGAGAAATATGAAATATATCAATACTTTTTGGTTGAAAAAAAAAAAAAAGTGCCTTATCTGGAGCTATGCATGATCTGCTAGTCGGCTGAACATGCTAAATTTTCATGCGCGGTAAGATCTGGTTTCTCTTGAACAAGGTAAATTGAAATGTAATAGTGTATTGTCCTCTTGTCATTTTAGTGGGAGTTGTGCAAACAAATGAACCAGTAAATTGATTTATATCTTCGAAATATGAACCCTGTCAGATAAAAAGAAGGGATTATTGCATTTGCACACATAGACATCCACAGATTTTAATCAAGATCTTCAATGCTTGCCAGTAGATTCTACAATATCTTGTGTCCATGTCAGAGAGTAGTGCAGCCTTCATCAGTCTACTGGTGCATAGACTGATCAGGGCCAGCTCTCATTAGTATCAAATCACCTTTTTGTATGATACAGCTTATAATGTTGTCCAAGGCTTTTAAATTTGCTTAGTTTTTGTTTAGTTCTGCACAATGAAACTTTTTAACCATATTTCATATTTCGGACATGCTCCAGGAAAACCAAAATTAATTCATTTGGGTTGTGTCAATTCCAGCATTTCAGAAATGCATAGACTCATTTCATATTTACCCTAAATATCCAGACTCCTTAACTCCTCACCATACTTATCCTAAAATTTGAATAAGTCTGTTGATGTGTCTAAAAATGCTGTACAAGTGGCAAACAGTGTAGACCCAAATCAGATGCTGCATTCTGCAGCATCTGATTTGGTTCTACATTGTTTGCTCAGGCCTATCTGCCTGAATATTTATGATAAATATGGTATCAAAACTGTGCAGACACATATACAGTCGACTCTCCTTATATCCGCTTTGTTCATCTGGAATAACCCCTTATCTTGAATTGAAAATTTGGTCCGTGTTTAAACATGAAAAACTAACAACAGGTACCAAAATATTGTGGAAAAAAGGAGAAATTGCTCCTCTTTTCCACAATATTTTCAATATATCTCTAACTTCAGGAGTCAAATTACATATTAATTTGTGAATTGTGGTTATTCGATTTCTTTTTTCCTAATTCTGCAAACGTGATATATCGAAGTACGGATATCACAAAGTATTTCAGAGAGTCCCTTTGACTTTGAGATAACAAGAGTCGACTGCAGTTTTATTGTAAATATTTGGACATCTTAATTTCACAACATACTTGTCCTAAAATTTAGACAAGTCCATTTTACTACCCACTGACATTTTTACAGACAGACAACAGGTCATAAAGTCCCATTTTCTCACCTTGCTCCTCATAAATTTTGTAATGACCCAAGTTGTAAAATGAGAAGCATTCAAAGTTTGCCCAGACCAGTTCTACATGGTATCAGGTTGGTTTTTCTGTCTCTTTCTTCAATACATAGAAACAGGACAGCAAAACATTTAGTTAGATTAACACTTAGCATGCTATGGGTAGATTTAGCAGATGACAAACTTTTTTAATATTTTTCCTAGAAAATAAGATTTCAAACTTCATGTAAATTGTCTCCTGAGGAGACAATCTGCATGAAATGTCAGATCCTACTTTCTTATTTCTCCACAAAAACATATGCTATATGTAGATACTTGTTAGAAGTGCCTCACTGAGTATACACAACATATGTTTTCATGGAGAAAAAAATGTATCAATACTTTAATGTTTGAAATAAAGTGTCCAATCTAGAGTTATGCCTCATATAATGTTTCCCCACAGAGAGGAGTGGAGATGTGTGGCACCAGCAACCAGGGATGAGATTGAAAAATAATTGCCCTATACATGATATATAGGAAGTAGATTAATATTTCATTACCAGGTGAGGAATAAGATATTAATGACTAATATTAGACAATATTACAATGATTTTAAATGAATTCCCCTTCCTGGGAGATATGTTTCATCACGAAAACATACCTATATAATTTTGACCCCCTTAAACCCCACATTGATATAGTAAAACTGGGGTTTACAGGGGTATATATTATTTTTCTTATTTCTGCTCAAAACATAGATTGTGGGTACTCGTTAGAACCGCCTCGTATCGAGGCGGTTCTAACGAGTACCCACAATCTATGTTTTGAGCAGAAATTTGAAAAATATCAGAGATTTTTTATCTGAAAATTTTCATTTTTTGGTGGTAAATTGTTCAGTATATTTGAATAGGCGTGTTTTCGTAATGCCTGGGTGAAGAACTGGACAAAAAATTTCAAAAACATGTCCACTATATTTCCCTGGGTAATGCACCCCATTTACACTGAATTTTTCCATTTAACATCATAATATAATCTTTCCTTCCTATTGTCAATCCAGGATCAAATCTTACAGCCTTACACCCAAATAATTAAAAATATTTTGGATAAAAATTTATGGTGAATTAGTTTTCTTTTCTGTCTTGTTATTTATAAAATGTGACTGCTGACCCCTGCTTATCTTTCTACCTTAACCATTAGCACTCTCTGAACAAATTCTTCAGACAACAATATATTGACATTTCTTTCACCAAAAATAGGACTTGACATTTCCTGCAAAATTTCTCCTGACATTTCATGCAAAATGTCTCCTTATGCAACAGTTTGCATGAAATGCCATAGCCTATTTTCTGGAAAAAAAAAAAAAAGAGAAAAATATCACCAACTCGTCTTTTGATGAACTTTTTACGCAGCATGCAAAGTGAATTTGCATTGGAGCAAAAATAATAAAAATAAAATTCCATATCCAAAGATCTTTTTATCTCAAGATATGATTAACCATGTAATATGTTGCCCATGATAATTACACATTCTGAAAGACTGTTTTATCAAGCATTAAAATATCAGAACGAAGGTCACATGCAAGGGTATAATTATAGTTTGAAAATTTCAGCTGAAGCCTAAAGTGGAAAAAAAAATCCAAATCTGAACGAGAACACTAGAAATCACACTTTTGTACATATGCACCCAGTGAAGAATGAGACTAGCCTGTAAAACTGTGATTAGTGTCTTTGCTGTCTGTCTGAAGAAACAGACTGTGGTGATGTACAAGTCTGAGTTTTATGCTGGGCATCTACATGTACATGTATGTCTGAAAAACATTTTTTCATATTACATCGAATTTCCTTGTTTCCAAAGAGCAACCTCAAATAAGGCCACCATTCATGCAACTAATCATACTCAAGGCTCTTGATGAGAAGCTTTTTTCAATGCAAAAGTATTGATATTTTCCTTGTTTCTCCATGAAAACATGTGGGTACTCATTAGAAGCGCCTCGGTGTGGCACTTCTAATGAGTACCCACAACATATATTTTCATGGAGAAATAACAAAAGTATTTACCTGATATCCACTCTTAGCTAGACCTATGCTTACTAATAATTATACTACACTACTAAGGAGCAGTTTGTTCAGGGTCTGTCCTATTAACCATTCAGACACATGATCAGACAGTAAGACTTGTTTGAAGTCTCAGATATGTACAGTAAATAATTCTGTATTTACCCTAAATATTTAGACCGACAAGCCTGAGCAAACAGTGTAGACCCAGATCAGCTACCACATAATGCAACATCCTATCAGGGTATACACTGTTTGCAATTCATCCTGCAATTCCTTAGACACATCAACAGGCAGAAAAAAGGTCATTTTAACTAGAACAGTGAGGGGATTGATAAAAAATTCTAGTAATGGATTGTTCCAGTTGCGAAGGGTTGAATTCTGTGGAAAAAAATGAATAGTGGAGACTCAACAGTTCCAGCTAACCAAGATATCTGACACGTCAGTGTTCTAGTTATTGAAGTTCTACTGTTTATATCAAATATCATACCTGGCACAATGGAAACAGTTCGTAGAACTCTGAAGACACGAAATGTACGTATACCCTGGAGGTTTCCCAGGCTTGATCCGCCTAGAGTTGACTCTAAAACTATAGTTAAATATCTGAAATAGAAAACAAGAGTAAATGGTTTACTGTAAGTTATGGAACTTAGTATTGGGACAGATAGGCCTTTGCAAATGGTGTAGACCCAGATCAGATGCCACAGAATGCGGCATCTGATCAGGGTCTATACTGTTTGCCATACATACAGAAATATTTTAGAAAGGACTATTTCAAATTTTACATCACGAAAACACGCCTATATAATTTTGACCCCCTTAAACCCCACTTTTATATAGTAAAACTGGGGTTTGCAGGGGTATAAGTTATTTTTCTTATTTCTGCTCAAAACATGGATTGTGGGTACTTGTACTCGGTGAGGCGGTTCTAACGAGTACCACAATCTATGTTTAGAGCAGAAATATGAAAAATATCACAGTTTTTGTATCTGAAAATTTTTAATTTTTGGAGGAGAAATTTTCTATATATTTGAATAGGCATGTTTTCGTAATGGGACAAGTATCTTATGTAGATAAGATGTCCCAATACTGCGGGTAAATATGGTACATTACAATCAAATAATCCTTTGCTTGAAATGCTGAATACAACCACAGCACCATATAAGATCACAAAAAGGGTATTCAGATAAACATTTTTCTAATTGCTCTGCAAAAAACTTAGATTTTGATTTTGTGGACATTAATATAATGTATTAGGATTTACTGGTTGACCTCACAAAATTTTAATGCACTTGTTCTCATCAAAGCCTTTCCCTTGCCCCCCCCCCCCCCCCCCCTCTCCCCTCCCCTGCAGTATGCTGAATGGACTCTTCTTCCTGAACTCTGGATTGGTCCATTTCCTATATAAGGGGGCTCTGGTTAGTTTTTATTAATATCATGTTTTGTAGAAATGTCTGAACTTAATGCAAATAGTGTAGAGCCTGATCCGACGCCACGTTTTGCGGCATCTGATCTGGGTCTACACTGTTTGCCAATGTCCCTTTTATGAGACTAGGCTTAAATGGGTTAACCCAAAAATATTGACATTTTTCTTATTTCTCCCAGAAAACATATGTTGTGAGTATTCATCAGATGTGCCTTATTTCTGATTTTCCCAAGAAAATAGGCTTTGACATCAAAGCCAATTTTCCGGGAAAAAAAAAAATTATCAATTTGTCGTCTGCTGAATCTGCCTATTGATTCATAAAGATTCTGTATAATGCTTCAAATACATTGGTAACCAGGTTTCATTTCCTTCTTATAGTCTACATCTCAATATTCATCAACATTAAGTACAACAGGGATAAAGATGCATTAAGAAACTGTGAAAATTATCAAACATAACACTTATGAGATAAAGTACATTTAATACTTACGCTGATAAGATGACTATGAAATCGAGCCAATTCCAGGCGTCTCGTAGATATGTAAATGAGTATATGAAAAATCCTCTGGCAATGAGTTTGATTATCATTTCAATGGTGTAGATGGCGAGAAAGACATATCTGAAAAATACAAAGACATCAATAACTATTGACCTAGGAATTAAATAAATGCTTAGCATCCTGGGTAAAAATTTCAACAGATGACATTTGAAATATTTTTCTTATTTTTCCCAGAAATGGGATCTGACCTTTCATGCAAATTGTCTCCTAAGAAGACAAGTTGTGTCTCATAAGGAGACAAGTTGCATGAAATGTCAAATCTATATTCCAGAAAAAAAATATTGAAAAATATCATCTATTTGCTGAATTTGCCCATAGCCTACCAAGTGTTCAGATAGAAAACAAATACATGTAGCATCTAAGCAAGTCACATTCCATGAATAAGGACTATGTCCAGTGGATCTAAACTGCATGAAAAATGATGAAAGCAAATCACTTCTTTCTTATTTACAGTTTTCTAAATTTGGATGTCAATATATTTCATTTAAGCAAATTATATTGGGCATGATAAAAATGGCACAAATGTCTTCTTGCTCCTTTTGTCAAAAAAAAAAATGTAGCAATACTACCTGAACTCTCCATACATGTAATTTTGGGGAGCCACCTTATTGTTTTTTTTTTTGTTTTTTTTTTGTGTGTGTGTGTTTGTGTTGCTTTTTTGTGTGTGTGTGTGTGTGTGTGTGTGTGTGTGTCGGGTGGGGGGGGGGTGGGGGGGAGGGAAGGGTGGTGGGGCAAATCTTTGGGAACAAATACTGGTATTGTAATGAGAGTTCACTGTACAATTATAGCATACTCCTGTGAATTATGTATTGTAAATTTGCAATCTCTTTTTTTTTTTTTTTTTTTTTTTTTACATGTTTTTTGTTGTTGTTTTTTCATGCTTTTAATAACAGAAATGTCAGAAGTTACTGATCATAACAAACAATTCCTTTGAACATACAGCAAAGTCATTGAAAATTAATAAGACAGTGAGAGATTTCAAGGATGCTTCATGTCTGTTTATATAGGTCCACAGTTTACAGCATGTTTTCATAGCTGAATGTCTGAGCTATTGCTGGCTTCTTGTCACTAGGGAATTATACCATATTTATCCTAAATATCTGGACACCTTAATTCCCAATCATACTTGTCTTAACCCTTGTCATGCTGAATAAATTAAGATGCCACGCCCACTTCTAATTTCCAGCCAATCTGATTACTTGATCCGGGTTTTTGATAGAAATTCACATATTTAATAACAAACAGAGCAGATTACTTGATCCGGGTTTTTGATAGAAATTCACATATTTAATAACAAACAGAGCAGATCCAGATCAGTTGGCTTCTTCAGAAGCCAACTGATCTGGATCTACACTGTTTGCTAAAACAGGGCATGTCGTGCTCAGCAAGAGAAGGGTTAAAATTGCAAGGACTGCCTTTTACTGCCTGATGATGTGTCTAAAACTACTGGATCAGTGGCAAACTGTGCAGATCCTGATCAGATGCATCATTCTTTGGCATCTGATCTGAGTCTTCACTGATTGCTCAAGCTTGTTTCTCTGAACAGTTCAGGCTCAGTTGTTCCAAACTAAGGAACATTAGTTAACATATTGTTAAAACTTTTATCATTAAATATGGCATATGCGCTAATATTTTTGCTGAAAAAATGTGAGTACTCACATTTTTTCAGCAAAAATACCTGTGAATTTGATATTGTACTTACTAGAGCAGTTAACATTTTGACCACTAACAAGCTTGTTAAGCTTACGATGCTTTGAACAAATGGGCCCTGGTAAATATGGTAAGGAAAGAGCTCTCTGTACATTGAAAGCTGAAGCTGAATTTAGCAGATGACAAAGGGTGAAATTCTTTTGTTTATCATTTTCTAAGCAAATAGGATTAGAAATTTCATGACTGATCATGTGACCCATGCTTGGAAGTTTTTGGAGGGAAATGAAAAAAAAAAAAGAACTATTTTCTGCTATTAGTGTAATTCAGTAATTCAGCATGCAAAGTTTAAAGTTGAATGGAATCAGCTGAAAGATTCTTCCTCTATTCTGAAAAGGGAGACAACTACTACTGACAAAAAATTGCCTCCCTAGTGCTTGAAACATTCTGAAAATAAAGGTTACTATTTAAGGAATGAACTTGCTTCTAGAGAGCAAATTCTGGAGAGCAAATTCTTTAGCAAATTCTTTCTCTTAAGAGCAGACCACCGGCCCCAACCCAGTGAGAAAGGAAGTAAATATTTTCCTATCAAAATTATTTCCCTTAGAAGTGTACCCATTTCCCTTAAATAAAGATTTAAATTGTATGGGACATAAGGAACGCAGATATGTGTACTTCTGCCTCAAAATATAGTAAAAAAAATGTGGTACTGAAATAGAAGTTCAATATTGAAAAAAAAAAAATGTTTGAATGCCTGCTATCCCCAAAAATGTGTAGTGTAGGGGTAGGGTAGGGCAGGGTAAGATCCGATTTCAAAATCAATTTCAAAGATACGTAAAACATAAGTTGTATCAGTTCACTGGACTTGTTAAGGCAGAGTAATATTAGATGATAATTCTGGGATAAGCTTCTCCAGTCCTCCAAAAAAACATATGTTGTGGGTACCCATTAGAAGTGCCTCAGTGAGGCACTTCTAATGAGTACCCACAATATTTGTTTTATGGAGAAATTAGGAAAATTATCCCAGAATTATCATCAAAACCTCCTCTTTAACAAAAGTCCTATATATCATTCAAGTAACCCACAGATGACTACTTGCCATGTGTTGTGCCATAAAATAATTTCATTCAATTACATACAGTACTTATATCTAATCACATAAAACAACATGGAAAATCTTTCCACTTGATGTGGCGCCATTATCCAGCAAATTAAGCTTGTGTGTGATGTAACAGTAAAAATACTGTTCTCTGGTCTTAATTCCATCTCATCACTATCTGCCAGGCTGTAAATGGCTTGAAAACACTCAATATAATACTGTTTGCAAAAGCATTGATATCTTTGGATTCCAGTCAAGAAAGAAATAGAGAATATATCAAAGAAGTAGTTTATGGGAGCATCTCCAACCAGAAATTCACAGTATCTAACCATAACCCTGGTCCTACAAAACCCGGATATATTCTACCTTTGCAAAATGTGTAGATCCAGATCAGTTGGCTTCCAAGAAGCCAACTGATCTGGATGTGCACTGTTTGTCTTAAAGTAAGTGAATTTGCATCAACAGCCTGAATTGACTGGTTGACAATTAGAAGTGGGGGTGGCATCTTAATTTATTCAGCATGACAATGGTTAAGATTCAAACAGTATAAATCGGAAAACTTGATAACCCTTGTCATGCTGAATAAATTAAGATGCCATGCCCATTTCTAACTGTCAGCCAATCAGAATACTTAATCCAGATTGTTTATATAAATTCACATACTTAATGACAAACAGTGCAGATCAAGATCTTCAGAAGCCAACTGCTCTGGATCTACACTGTTTGCAAAGACAGGGCATATCCAGGTTTTGCAGAACAAGGGCTAAGGAGGAGTATTTGGTGATAATTTTGGGATAATTTTTTCTTATTCCTCCATAAAAACATGTTTTGGGTACTCATAAGAAGCGCTTAATGAGTACTCACAACATGTTTTTATGGATAATTTAAGAAAATTATCCAAGAATTATCCTCAAATACTCCTCCCTAACAAATCCTCTAGTGTCTACCCAAATCAAACTGCTCCTAGAGAGGTGTCATATTAACCCTAAACATTTAAGACAGACAGTGTAGACCCTTATCAACTGCTCCTAAAGGGTACCATATTTACCCTGCATATTAGTACAGAATGGCATGTGCAAATATTGTAGACCCTGATTTTGATTGTGTTGGGGTTTAACGACACGTCAACCCTAATGTGTCATTTTGTGTTATCTCCCAGAGAAAGGGAGAAAAGAGATAAAAGAGACAGTAGAGGAGATGAAAGAGATGGAAGGGAAGAAAGAAAAACAAGAATGAAAGGCAAGAAACAGAAGAAATAAAATCATTCCCCTCTACCATTACCTGCTACAAGGATAGCAAGCTTTGCCCAACTGTAAGCCAAAATCAGTTGGACACCCTGGTGACTAAGATACACAACACCTTTGCCACACCCGACTACCCCCTTGCAGACCCTGATCAAACTGCTCTTAAAAGCAGTTTAATCAAGGTCTATATTGTTTGAAATACATTTTGAAATATATGTCATATTGTTCCCTGAAAAAAGTTTATGGCACATTGTTTCCTTAGGGGATTTCATGGATGACAATGATGATGAGTTAGTGTTTTACGTCCCTTTCAACATTATTTAAGTCATGTCAAGATGATGTAAGGATGATAATGAAAGGCTTTGTGCAATTAAATGCCATACCGTCATGAGCTAAATTGGTTTAAATATATTTTATTCAGAAGTATCAATTTAACCCTTGTCCTGCTGAATAAATTAGGATGCCACGCCCACTTCCAATTTTCAGCCAATCAGATCACTTGATCCAGCTTTTGATATAAATTTACATACTTATTGGCAGACAGTGCAGATCCAGATCAGTTGGCTTCTGAAGAAGCCAACTGATCTGAATCTACACTGTTTGCAAAGGCAGGGTAAATCAAGGTTCAGGTAAACAATAAAATACAGGATTAGAACAAAGCATAAATGCTTATATAGTTTTTCTCCACAGGGCTAAATTCTGCCTCCAGTGGGATTTGAACCCAGGACCTTGTGATCTGAAGTTGGAAGCGCTAACACCTCCGGCACCAAATGCTTCTAATTTGCTGGAATGTCAAAGCTTATTTTCTGAGAAAAAAAAGAACTACATGTATATCATCAATTTGTCATCCACTGAATTAGCCCAGGGAGTGGCAAAAGTTAAAGGACATGCATGCATGTAACTACTGTGCCTTTAACAATTAGCATAAGAAGTGGCAGCTAGAATAAAATGTCAATCCCTGATCCAAGAAATATACATTTTTAAAAAAAAAAAATGTCAGCTGCTGATATTTAAATTAACACTGAATACCAAAATGAATGTCCCAATTAATGGCTATTGCAAAAGAAAAAAAAAATCCATAGACAAGTAAATTAAATATTATATATAGCAGAATATGTGTTTGCTCTAAGTGAAGAAGGAAAGTTCCAATCAATTACACTTTGCATGCTGGGAAAAATTTTCAGCAGACAACATTTTAAAAAATATTTTCTTATTATTCCTAGAAAATGAAATTTGACACTTCATGCAAACTGTCTCCTAAGGAAACAATTTTCATGAAGTGTCAAATCCTATTTTTTAGAAATATCATCAGTTTGTCATCTGCTAAATTTGCCCAATTATAAACATGGAAAGTGTTAAACTGACAGAACAAACAGGTCTTGGTTACTATCTATTTGATCAATCTATCCCTTCAATACATTATAGCCATATATTTCAATAAATTAACAATACATGGTCTATTGGAATTATCGTGTTTAACCTAAATATTTGGACAGCCGGACCTGACGAAGCAGCTCAGATGCCAAAGGATGCCCACAATGTTTGCCATTCATCCAGCAATTTTAAGACATATTACAGATGCGAGCAGAGGGGTCTAACTAAAATAAGAAGAAGGGGCCGGGTATTTTCCTCTTCTACTTTGTCAAAATTTAGGTATTATTCCCCAGCTAATTTTGATAAATTAGTATGGGGCTAATAGAGGAAACAAAGGAAATCCCCTGCCTACTTTGCCTTGACTCCCACATGCCAAAAAAGTTAGTGAATCCCTTGCAGATGGTAGTAGAAAAGATTTGTTCAAATTTAAGGACAAGTTCAATGCATTAAAGAATTAATAGTATGATGACTTAATGTGTCCCAATATTTAGGGTCAGTATGGTAAGGTTTGCAAGCTGTATAGACCCAGAGCAGAAGCTGCCTTTTGCAATGTCTGATCATGGTCTACACTGTTTATCACTCATCCAGCAGTTTTTAGACAAATAAACAAGTACATGAAGTACTTTGGACTTGTTCAAATTTTAGATTGAGATATGGTGTTGGAATATCTATTGTAAAAACAGTACTGACAGAATGGCAAAGGATGAGGAGTCTAGCTGATGAGATTTCAAGTTATTTTTGCTGAACACTTAGCATGCTGGGTAAAAATTTGAATTTTTTTCCTTATATTTACCACAAAACAGGCTTTGGCATTTCATGCAAATTGTCTCCTGAGGAGACAATTTGTATGAAATGTCAAACCTATTTTCTGGGAAAAATAAGATAAGCACAAAAATACTGCTACAATTATCTTTGCACTAAATTCAAAAATGGAAGAGTTCATAAGGAACTCCGGGGTGAAGACTTACTCAGCCAGGTTTGAAGCAGGTTCATCTGGCATAGCAAGGAAAATACAATTGGTGAGTATAGTGAGGATGATGAAATAGTCGAAGAACTGGCTGGTGGCAACGTAGACTGTAGCTAGTCGGAGTTTGTTCCATGGTGTGAAAAGGAAGAATGATGGTGTGGCTGAGAAACGGTAGATGTACTCTCTCTTGAATCTTGGTGCTATCACAACAAATGTCTGAAAAATAAAAGAAGACAATGGAAGTATAGACCATTGTTACCAAAATATAGTGGAACCTTGATAAATCAAAGTCTAATGGATCAGACAATTTTCTATGCTTTATTTGACTATTTCAAATCAGCTAGGGTTTAATTGTATACATGTCAAAGATGGGACTTAAAAATGATTTTGAATTATTGAGAATTTTGAATTATTGGTGTTTGAATTATCAAGGTTCTACTATATAAATAGATATGGTACATCCCTTTATAATTCTACTTATGGTTGGCATGGAATATATAACGTTATAAACATATAACATTAAAATGGGACTGAAATCAGAAGCCAATTTTTAGGAATTCTGGCCAGACTCTTTTAACCCATTTACGTCGAGTGGACCCTTCTACCACAACACATTGGACTGGTCTTTGTTAATGGAGGTGTTTGCTTAGTTTTCATTATTACTATGTTTTATAGAGGTTCCTGTACTTATTCCTGCAAACAGTGTAAGTCCTGATCAGATTACGCTTCTGCAGCATCTGGTCTGGGTCTGCAAGATTTTCTAATTACTCTTTTGGGGATCTCCAGATTAAAATGGGTTAATTTATGATGCTATAACCCTTAAAGCACCAGTCACAACTCTAAATATACATATTTTTTTTTTTGTTTTTTTTTTTCTGAGGAAATTAGGCTTGACTTTTCATGCAAATGGCAAGTCTTTTGTACTCTGAAAAATGAAAAAAAGAAACTAGCTCATGATTTAAATGTAACATCAATCCTCTTCTTTGAAAGATAAAATTAAGACATCTTAGAATCTTTTCTGCTAGAATTTTGAATGATGCTTTAAGGTCATAAAATAGCTTCAGTGTAATTAACAAGCACAGCCAAAACAAGGTAGATTTAGCCCTTGGTCATCACGAGAACATGCCTATATAATTTTGACCCCCTTAAATCCCACTTTTATATAGTAAAACTGGGGTTTACAGGGGTATACATTATTTTACTTATTTCTACTCAAAAAATAGATTGTGGGTTTTCGTTAGAACTGCCTCCACAATCTATGTTTTGAGCAGAAATATGAAAAATATTTGAATTTTTTGTCTGAAAATTTTCAATTTTTCGGTGATTAACTTTTCAGTATATTTGAATAGGTATGTTTTCGTAATGTGGACAATAACGTTTCCATGTTTTAATAAACAGTAATCTGCCTGTCAATAAAGTAGCCTTTACGGGGATGATGCTCATGGTAAATTTTTTTCCATTTTTATAAGGGAGACAATTTTTGTAACTTCCTGTTTACTTTCCTGCACACAAATCCCCCTCTGAAAAGGGGATCACCTTATAAGGAAAGAATTTGCTCCCATGGGAAACAAATTCTTTCCTTTTAAAGTAGACCCCTTTTCAAAAGGGAGCAAAATCAATTTTGACAGGGTAACCCCCACTTGAAAATGCATCATGTCCCCTTAACATGTAACAACTTGTATTTTTACTTGTCACTGCACTTGTTTTTCTAGGCATATTTGCATAATGATCTTTATAAATGAAAGACTAATATCCTGTCCGTATTGATCATGTACAGCACTGTAATTGGCTAGACATTTCGTAATTGCCTAGAGCACTCTTGGGGTAAAGCATATTATCATATCTACCCCAAATATTAGCACATTTCAACTTTTTTTCCATACTTGTCCTAAAATTTGAACAAGTCTTTACTGTCTTATGATATGTAGGGATAAACCTTACTTTTTTTTTTTGTCTAGAGGCTCAGATTGCTATTTTTGTGACTTTAATATTATGCCAATAGAAATTTTCTGTCAAACATATTTTAAAGAGGCACAGCCCAAATTTAGGCGCAACAGGCTACTGGGCATCTGTTTAATTTATTTCCATCCCTGATATGTCCAAAAAAAACTGCTAGATGGGTGACAAACAGAGTTATGAACCCAGGGAGCAGACCCTGATAAGATGCCATATTTTGAGACATCTGATCTGAGTCTACTCTGTTTGCTCAAGCTTGTCTCTTACAATACTTTGGCTTATAATGGTACTCCTGCATTTGAATAGCAAAGATTTAGACCAGTGTATTCAGGGCCTTCACTGTTTGCTCAGTCTATGCAAAATCCATACGACCATCAAATAGGCAAGACAAAACTTTGTCTTGCAAAAATTCTTAGAATTTCAAGTAAATTTTAATCATTTGTCAGACAGATGAGGCAAGGCACTTCTAATGAGTACCCACAACATATATGTTTTCATTCAGAATGAGTCTAAGGTCAATAAACCAAAATCATATTCCAGAAAATCATAAAGTCGATATACACAAAGACAACATGTCCAGACAGACAGACATGAACTCAAAAAAAATGGGGTGCAGTCAGGCATCCTTGGAAAGAAAGCATTCTTGGGTAAGCAAGTGCTTTGCCCCACCATGCCTATCAGCCCAAACAGATATTTAGAAAAATATGGGAATACAGGGTTCAAATTTAACTTTTTTGACAGCTTGCTAAAATTAGCAAGTAGCATTATTTTTTACTTGCTAAACCTTTCAGCCAACTTCCTTTTTCACATTTATAAGCACTGTTAAATGTGGCTTTAAACCTTAGCACTCTGGGTAAAAATTTCAGCAGACATTTTAAAATATTTTTCTTATTTTTCCCAGAAAACAGGTTTTGACATTACATGCAAATTGTCTCCATAATAAGAAAAATATCGTCATTCGCTTTTGGAAAAGAAATTGCAAAACTTCAGCAACAATGCCTCAGGTTCCGTCAATTAAAGAGGATCTTTCCATCTTGCTAGAATTAGCAAGTGATGGAAATTGCAGCTTATTTAGCAAGTTAGCAAGTGCTAAAATTGATCCCTGGAATAGTGATGTCCTGGTTTTAGAAAAGTTTGTTTATGGCTTGGCTGTGGCAAAAGCAACTGAACAGCAACACTGCAAGGATTGACAAGGTCATGATGCCTCCCACAGATATTTTGATGGCCTAAACTCAATTTTGCATGTGTTTATATAGTAATGCTTTTCTCCTAGAGAAGGAGGGGGCATTTACATCACGAAAACATGCCTATATAATTTTGACCCCCTTAAACCCCACTTTTATATAGTAAAACTGGGGTTTACAGGGGTATACCTTATTTTTCTTATTTCTGCTCAAAACATAGATTGTGGGTACTCGTTAGAACCGCCTCGTTGAGGCGGTTCTAACGAGTACCCACAATCTATGTTTTTGAGCAGAAATATGAAAAATATCAGAGTTTTTATCTGAAAATTTTCAGTTTTAGGAGGTGAAATTTTCTATATATTTGAATAGGCGTGTTTTCATAATGATTAGAGTGTGGGCTTATATTAGAATAAATACGTTAAGAAAAATATTTACCCAATAATCCCTCTTATCTGGAGTTGTGAAAAAAAAATGACAATGACTGCAAAATGCCAATAAAGAAAGCCAATTAATCTACCAAGATAATGTAATCAAATCATTTTAACACTAAGCATGCTGGGTAAAAATTTCAGCAGACAACTTTTTAAGATATTTTTATATATTTCCAGAAAACAAGTTTTGACATTTCATGCAAAGAGACAATTTGCATGAAATGTCAAATCCTGTTTTCTGGATTTTTTTTTTTAAAATACCAACAATTTGTCGCCTGCTGAAATTGTTCATAGAGTGATGTTAAAACAGGATATTGACTATGGTCTTCAATAATTGACAGATTGTTAAAAAAGGTGGCTAGTAAAGCAGCCCAAAATAGCATACAACCGCAGCTAATGATCAATCAAGAAGATATGAAACATGTTTTTGTAAACCTAACATTCCCCTAAGATGCCATCCATATACATTTTATTTGTAAAGACCATACCATATTTGTTTGTTTTTAGTTCTTGTTCAACAGCATTTAATCCATTGTAGTCTGGAGACCCCTAAAATGGTAACTGGCAAACAGTGCAGACTCAAATCAGATGCCGCAGAATGGGGCATCTGATCTGGGTCTCCACTGTTTGCAAATAGTTCAACCATTTGTTTCTCAGAGTATCTAAATCACATAGCCTGACATACCTAAAATTGAACTTTGAATCTTCCAATATATAGTGTGGGGGAGTTTATTCAATCTACAATGAGTAACTCCTTGTGGGTCATTTTGTGTCATCTCCCAGAGAATGGGAAAAAAAGTGACTAAAGAGCTAGTAGAAGAAAGGAAAGAGAAATCAGAGGACCAATGGTCCGGTAGCTCACCTGAGGCTATTTGTTCTGAGCAAGCTTATGGTAACACTATCAAAAAATGAAACATATGGGTATGGTAGCTGTATCACACAAGAAGAGTTTTAGAAGTTTTTAGTAGGCAATATATTGAAATAGTTTTCTTATTTTTTTCCTGCAAATATAGGCTTTCACATTTCATGCAAATTGTCTCCATTAGAGACAATTTGCATGATATGTCAAAACCTGTTTTCCGGCAAAATAATAAGAAAACTATTCAATATGTCATCTGCAGAAAATTTTACCCTACTAAGAGTGCAAAGTTTTGAATTTGTTTGATGTGATTGCAAATTTTCCGTAATGTTTACTTCAGACAGCATGGAACAAAGATACCATTATTTTTGTTTCAAGCAATCAATACATCTTGTCAAAATATGTGGAACATAATAGTTATGGACTGTGTAGATGGAATAATTAAAATCTTTATTTGCAATGTATCAATTAATCCCACTTATCCACACCTATTTAACTATTCTACTCAACAGACTGTTTATAAATAAATAAATAAATAAATTTTCAGCAGACAATGTTTTAATATTTTCTTATTTTTCCTAGCAAATAGGATTCAACTGTTGAAAATTGTCTGCTACAGAGACAATTTGCATGAAATGCAAAACCCTGTTATCTGAAAAAAGATTTGAAAAATGTAATCAATCTGTTATCATAGTGTTATGTCTACTGGTTTTGTCCAGGAATTTACAAAAGTTGATTCCATCTGTGAGGTGCTTCTCATGAGTACCAATCAATGTTATTTTTGGGGACAACTGGAGAAAATCATCCCAGAATTAACATCAAATACTTCCTGTTAACACCATGTATGAGAATGTACACTGTAGAATGATTGTAGAATGATTCTACAGTGTAGACCCTGGTCAGACGCCACATTATGTGGCATCTGATCTGAATCTACACTGTTTGCTCGGGTCTGTCTGTCTGAATATTAGAGCAAGAACAATAATATAACTAAACAGAACCCCCTCAGGAATCGTCCTGGATCCACCCCATGTGCACTCTTAAGTAAGAGAATGATAAGTACTAAAGAAGAGAGGTGAATGGGAAGGGGCATCAATCCTAATTTGAAAAATCTTTGTGGCATAACATCATAATGGTGAATAATTCATAGCAGATTGCATGTAATAGGAAATACATGATGTGCATCATGCTAAAAAAAGGCCCCTATGGCATACCATCATGAAAACACGCCTATATAGTTTTGACCCCCTTAAACCCCACTTTTATATAGTAAAACTGGGGTTTACAGGGGTATAAATTATTTTTCTTATTTCTGCTCAAAACATAGATTGTGGGTACTCATTAGAACCGCCTCGGCGAGGTGGTTCTAACAAGTACCCACAATCTATGTTTTGAGCAGAAATATGAGAAATATCAGAGTTTTTTATCTGAAAATTTTCAGTTTTTTGGAGGTGAAATTTTCTATATATTTGAATAGGCGTGTTTTCGTAATGCTTTATATGTGAAGGCCAAGGTCAGCCTGCGAATCTACAGTCTGATCTGGGACTTTATTGTGTATGGATGTTCAACCGTCTCTGTCAGTGAGTAACACAGGCTGTGATCAGACTGTAAATGTACTTGGTGATCTGGCCCAGGTGCATGTGCAACCAGGAACCTTTACCCACACAGAATATATTATACCGTATTTATCCTAAGTATTGGGACACCTTTTCTACTAACCATACTTGTCCTAAAATTTGAAATAATCCATTCTACTACAATACATGTTGATGTGTCGAAAATATTGCTGTATGAATGGCAAAAAGAGTAGACCCTGATCAGATGTTGCTTTCTGCAGCGTCTGATCTGGGTCTATACTGTTTGTAATAGCCTATGTATCCCAATACTTAGGGTTTTTACGGTAAGATGATTTTCATATTAACATCCATTGTACTGACTTTTTATTATAATGGCTTCAACATGTTCCCAGCAGGAAAAGGCAAAAGAAAGACTACATATGTAAATATATATGTTTTGATTAATTAAGCTAATTTCTTCCCTTTTTTATTATTTATTTATTCTTTTTACTGTAAACAAACATGAAAATATACTAGCTTAGATATAATAACCCTGTTAACTGTCTGATTAGACTTCGTAATAAGAAACAAAAAAAATAAAACAACGAGGAAAAATAAATAAATACAAAAATAAAATATGGCCCCCACACACAAGATGAGCTGGAAAATCTGGTCAAGGTTACGTAAAACCTGATCAAGTCTAAGGCCAATCTTAATGATAAATCAACACGAGTTTGGTAAGAATCTACCCGCTGGATCTAAGGATATCAAACAGAAAACAAAAATTGCCATGCCAACACTGTTGTGCTGACGTTTAAATGATGGGGTCAAGGTCACCAAAACTCTATCAACCCTTAGACGAGTCCAAATGATACATCCATGCAAGTTTAGTAAGAATCTGCCCACTGGTTTAACTGATACTGTGCTGACAAGAAACCTTCATGCCACTGCAGATACACTACAACCTCTTTATAAGACGGTTCATTACAACACGGTTTTGGATATAAAACGATTCAAAGATGGATCCCAAAAATGTATAGATTATATTGAAAAATGACCATAAATGGTCATTTTTCAATATAATCTATACATTTTTGTTTGGATATAACACGGTTGTTTAACTAACACGGTTTTTGCTATGGACCCCAACAATAGTGTTATAAAGAGGTTGTGGTGTACTGTCATTGCAACAGAATCCAAACTAAAACCATTATGTCCTGCAATGCCTCACCTCTGGGTGGGTGACAAAAATGATGTTTTCGGTGATACAGTCACTTCAAGTTCAACCAGGCACTTCTTTATAAGATGGTTCATTATAAGACAGTTTCTGATATAACAGGGTTGGACCCCAAATGCGTTGTATCCAAACAAAAATGTACAGATTATATAGAAAAAAAGACCATAAATGGTCATTTTTCTATATAACTGATCTACACATTTTTTTGGATACAACATGGTTGTTTAGATAACAGTTTTTGTGATAAAGAAGTTGTGGTGTAATGTCAAATGATATTCTTTCACTAAAAAGATGCAGCAGAGATCTATCTCTAGTATTGAGACAATAGTTCTCAAAAGCCTCTGGAAACTGACACAACGTTCCCTTTACCATGTGACATAGTTTGAGCTCGAGTTGGGAGTTTTATGGCCCAGTCAACATGGAGCTGGTCAGGTAACCTACTCATGCTTGTCCTGGGTAGGCTTATAATTAGTCCTCTGAGTGGTGAATCAGAACTTCTGCATATATTTTCCCTAAAAGCTGACAACTGCCCTTCTTGAATAAGAGGTAGAATGACGTAGAAATTATTCTTTGATCAGTTGCCATGAAAGTTATGTGGCTGACCTGTTTTTCAAACTTGTGTCCTCTGGACTGCTATGGAGCCCAGCCACTATGTGACAGAGCACTGGAGATCAGGACCAGAAATATAATACTAATTATATCTACAGTATATTTCATGTATAAAATATTCAATAATAACAAAAAGATTAGCACAGCAAAATTTTATTGACATGGGACATTAGTATGTTCTGTATAAATACAGAGCCCCAGTGAAGCAGGATATTCCAATATTTTAAAGTGTCCATAAAAAACTATGATCTGACCTTTAAAAGAAACTTGACCTGAGATGACAGTAATGAAGTCAAAGAATATTTGTTTCCATTGAGTAATATGAAAACAGCAATGTTTTGATGTGCAAATAAAAGCAAATTAAAAAACATCAAGATTCTTTACCTTTAACTCTTTGCATGCTGGGTAATTTTGTATGCTTTTTTTGTCGTCTGTGGAATTTTTTTTTTTAAATTAACTTTTTAAAAAATCATTTTTCAGGAATACCATCAGAGTGTCAAACAGTTTGGATCGAGATCGAAGTGTCGGGCTTGATCTGGCTCCAAACCGTTTGCAAAGGTTATCAGCAGACGACAAAAGTCGCCACTAGTGGGGAAAGAGTTAAGGCTTATGTTGACAAAATTGATTAGTTCGCCATGGCTGCCATTGTTACATAGTTTATAAACTTTATATATCTCTGGATAAGTACATGTTGCCCTTTCCATTAATAGTAATTATAGGGAAACAACCTTGTTTGTTTTTACTGACTCTTACATACATGTAACAAATAATAATAAAATAAGTTGGCTCAGGTTGTCTGTCCCAATACTTAGGGTTATTACGATATAGTTTATTGAATCTTCCCAGAAATATAGGACTTGACATTCAAACTGTCTCCAACATTTCGTCTCTAATCTTTAATCTTTTACCTAGGCACACAAAGAATTAATGATTATGCAGATGTGAACAAAACAATTACCGTATTCGACCTAATTATCGCACTGTGCGCTTAGGTTTTTCAAAATTACTGGGAACACTCAGATGATAAAATATGTACCTATACCTATTAAGGATACACTATAAAAAGATCAGAAAAGGACTTATTTGATGATGATTATGCGATTTTTTTTCTGATTTTCTTTATAAAGGCATATGTTGATGCAATTCAAATGAGAACCCACAACATATGCCTTTATAAAAAAGTAAATAAAAAGTACACTGGCTGTAATCTGAAGACTACGGAATTTCATGAGTGTGCACTTATAGGGGTATGAGCGGTAATTAAATCGAATAGGGTAGTTCCAGTGAACAGGCATTTGCTGTTATTATTTTTGCACTGAAGCTGATGGAATTCTGATGAAGTCATCTCGGAGTAAAAATAATGAAAATCATCTTAACCCTGGTCCTGCTGAACCCGTATATGCCTTGCCTTGGCAAACAATGTAGATCCAGATCTGTTGGCTCCAAATGATCTGGATCTGCACTGTTTGTCATTCAGTATGTGAATTTATATCAATAATCTAGATTAAGTAATCTGATTGGCTGACAATTAGAAGTGGGAGTGGCATCTTAATTTATTCAGCATGAGCAAGGTTAAATTATAATATCTATTATCTTAGTATCTACAGTTATGCTAGTTGCCTATTTTTTATTATTATTTTTTTTTAAAAGTTCTTTTCATCCAAAATAAAGGTATTTCATAGGTTTTGTTTGTTCATTTCTTTGTTCTTGTTTTGCTTTTAAATTGTTTTTTTTTTTTTATGAAAGTAAAGGTTATATACATGTATCAGCTTTCACAAAAAGCTTGGTCTGCACTTCACACACAATAAATGCTTAAACTGATTTTAACAGTCTTGGGTTCTTTAGATGCAAATCTTGGCAAAATTGGCTATTAAAATTCC
The DNA here is from genome assembly GCA_964016985.1 of Anodontia alba. Classification (NCBI taxonomy): domain Eukaryota; kingdom Metazoa; phylum Mollusca; class Bivalvia; order Lucinida; family Lucinidae; genus Anodontia; species Anodontia alba. The sequence continues at coordinate 91,665,220 of OZ024829.1, forward strand.
AAAATGCAAAGAATGAATAGGAGAGTCTAAATGAAATCTCATCTAAATGAGAAAGACTCTAGCTCAGATTAAAAAATAATTACAATTAATTTCACATCCCTTTTTTGGCTTACCTCATCAAAACTAAATAAGCAGTTATAAGAATATCAAATTTTTGTTAGGCTATCCCGGGAATGCTATAAATTACGTTCTATTCTATTCAGTGCTATATCTATATAGTTATGGGTTTCACTTGCATTACAACATGCAAAAGGTCAATGGTGCATTGTGCATCAACATTTGATTCAATTCCATGTCCCAACCAAATGGTATGTTGTCTACTCCCATGGGCACAGACAATTATTTTAAGTTTTTTTCTGCAAACCCCTATTAAACCCAAGGTCACTTCAACCCAAGGTCACATTTTTTTTATATTAAATCTTCTTGTTTCATTCTCAAAACAGAGAATGTTTTTTTATTATACCTGTGATCTGGAAAAATGTTACCTCTGGATGTGTCCACAGCCACGATCTAGAAAGTGATCAGCCTAGACTATACAGTACTCATATAACAGATATGCTTGTGACATTTTTAACCCTTGTCCTGCTGAACCCGGATATACCCTGCCTTTGCAAACAGTGTAGATCCAGATCAGTTGGCTTCTAAGAAGCCAACTGATCTGGATCTGCACTGTTTGCCATTTAGTATGTGAATTTGTATCAACAACCTGGATCAAGTAATCTGATTGGCTGTAAATTGGAAGTGGGTGTGGCATCTTAATTTATATTTTTCTTGTTATTTTGCCATAAAAACATACATTGTATATTGTTGGTGCCTCAGTGAGTGTTTCTTAAATAAGCACCCACTACACATAAATGTACTCTGTATTTTCTTTGAGAAATAAATACCGTATTAGCCCTAATTACCGCACATACTCCTATAAGAGCACAGTCAAGCCATTCCGTAGTATTCAAATTACAGCCAAGTACTTTTTGTCTACTTCTTTATGTGTGTACCCATTTGAATTGCATTGACTTGTCGATACAATTCAAATGAGTACCCACAACGCAGGCTTTTACAAAGATTCAGAGAAAACAAAAACAACAAAAAAACCACACAAACACATCACATAAGCATCATTTGATGAGTCCTTCACTGATCTTTTTTTTTTTAAAGTGTATCCTTAGTATGGGTAGGACAATATTTTAGAAGTTTTCCGAGTATGAGTATTTTTGAAAAAACCTAAGCGCAGTGCAGTAATTAGGTTGAATATGGTATTTTCTAGTTGAAAGTGTCTTATCTAGAGCTACCGTATACATTTAGTTAACCCTAACATCATGCTGAATAAATTAAGATGCCAAGCCCACTTCTAGTTTTCAGCCAATCAGATTGCTTTATTTGGATTGTTACTATAAATTCACTCACTTAATGGCAAACAGTGCAGATCCAGATCAGTTGGCTTCTTTAGAAGCCAACTGATCTGGATCTATACTGTTCGCAAAGACAGGGTATATCCGGGTTCAGCAGGACAAGGGTTAATTGAAAATCTCTTCAAAATCATGAAAGTAATGCTATCACACAAATGAACAAAAGTTTACAATGCAAGAGGTCAGTGGTACTCTATAGCTAGCTATTTTTAAAAAGACTTTTTCACCCTCTTAAATTTTAATGGGATTTATTTAAAATTAGAAGTGTAAAATTGAAACCCACCAGTTGAACCAAAATGAAATGCTTGTTTCTTCGTTAATTATGTTAGTCTTCAAATCAAACATTTACATAGAGAGCACTGAGAAAATGATCTGGGCCCAGTTGTTCAAAGCATTGTAAGCTTAACCAGCTCGCATTAGTGGTCAAAATGTTAACTGTTCTAGTAAGTACAATATCTAATCCACAGGTATTTTTGCTGAAAAAATGAGTACATTTTTCCAGCAAAAATATTAGGGTATATGCCATATTTAATGTTCAAAGTTTTAACGATACGTTTACTAACAACATCGTTAGTTTTGAACTACTGAGCCCTGGTCACCAATTCTCATTTTATGATTGTAAAATACAGGATTTACCCTAAATATTGGGATTCCTTAGTCCTAACTTCTTATCAAATTTGTCCTAAAAATTGAACAAGTTTATTTTTACTACCTGCAGATCTGTCTGAAATACTGCTGGATGACTGGCAAACAGTGTAGACCCTGATCAGACATCATATTCTGTAGCATCTGATCTGGGTCTACCCTGTTTGCTCAGGCTTGTCTGTCCCAATACCTAAAGGGTTGTTATGGTAACCACATTTGAGGAACTGACGATATGAACTCCAATGGCTCTAGACAGAAAAAAAAGTAACAGTATGGCCAGCTTACACTTACACTGGGTCAGTAGATCAGTCTGGCCTATGCATATGTGGTCTAATCAGGCGCTGTACGTTCTCTGCTAACAGAAGACTTAAAAATTTTATGAGCACAGAGCATAAACCCTGATCATACTGTACATAGTGTTTGCTGGGATGCCATCAAGGTTTCCCATCCCATATTTACCATGTGGTCCACAAAATCAGGTAACAAAGTCATTTATCCAGTACATTGCTTAACTTTCTGAAAAGCCAACCACTCTACCCACATTGTTACAAAAGATGGCTTCTACAACAAGGCTGTAGAAGTGATCTACATGTATAAACTATACAAATTGTATGTCTGCACAGAATGATCAATGTCTAGACTGTCACATGTCATTAGTAATTTCTAACTCAGATAGGATCATCTGATTAAATGTATTTACTCTAAACACTGGAATACCTTAACTCATTACTTTAATTGTCCTAAAATTTGAATGAATCCAGTTTTATTATCTGTTGATATTTCTAAAAACTGCTAGCTGAGTGGCAAACACTGTGGATTCTGATCAGATATGGATTCTGTGCATCTGAGCTGGGTCTACATTGCTTGCAGCTACGGTAATCCAGCAGTCTTAAACACACCACCAGACAGTAAAATGGACTTGTTCGAAGTTTTGGACAAGTATGGTATAAAGTTATGGTGTTTTAATACTTAGGGTAAATACCATATGTGGACACAACTTCTCCTTGTAGTTTAATGGTACTCTAAATTCTAAATATGTTTACTGAACCACATGGCAAAGGGCCTGAAGTTCTGCCTGGAATAGTCAAAGTACCAGTACCCTAATCAAACTGCACAGCTGGAGCTAAACTACTCTAGCTTATTTGCTTGAATGTTTATGGCAAGTATGGTAAATGTCCTAAAATTCCAAACACCAAAGTGTCTGACAAAATGACATACGCAAACAGTACAAACCAAGATTAGACTGCTCTAGAAGGAGCAGTCAGATCAGGGTCTACGCTATTTGCCATTCCACTAAGTATTTTAAGATACAGCTGCATAAAAAGCACAAACTAGTTAAAAATGGTATGGCATATTAAAATGTTTGAAATTTTAAGACATTTACGAGGGATGTTCGAAATGAATTGCTTATTGTCCTCTAGCTCGATATCCACGTGGGGCACGATAAAAATCAATACATACCTGGATAGGGCTATTCATTATCTACACAATGGTGTATAAATGTACATGTTAGACTAAGTGTAAGACATAAAATTTGCCATTTGAATACACGCAGTCATTGACCACTGCAGTAAAAATGGTTGGTAGAAGCGTCGACAAAAAAGATGAAATACGGGCTTACATCAAAGCTCGCTCAAAACTTGGTTGTTCTTTGAAGAAGCTGATGACTGAAATTTCTACTGCTTTTGGACCTTCTTGTGTGTCTTATGACACAGTTCGGCGGTGGGAAAAGAAATTTGAGTCTGGTGTAGTCCATCAAAAATGCACCGAAATCAGGTAGGCCAAAATCTGCATCTCGTAAAGAAATTGTTTCCAAAATAAAGGAAATCATTGAAGGAGATGCCAAATTTACAGTTCGTGATATTGCACGAAAGGTAGGCATATCACTATCAATGGTTCACCTTATTTTGAAGAAGCATTTGAAAATCAGAAAGATTTCTGCTAGATGGGTGCCACATCTGTTGACTGACGAGCAAAAGAGGCAACGGGTTAAAGTGAGCAAAAAGCGGCATCAAATGTTTCCAAAATATGACAAAAAGCAGTTTGCCAATGTCGTCACAGGTGATGAAACCTGGGTCCATTATTTTGAGCCCATCAGAAAGGTTAGCAATGAGATCTGGGCCACTAAACACAGCAAACGCCCAATAATTGCCAAACGTTCTTTGAGTACAAAGAAGGTTTTGTATGCAATCTTCTCTGGTGAAGGAGTCGCAATAAAAGTGCCAGCATCACCGGAAAGTACTACAAAGACGTAGTACTGGAGAAACTGAAAAAGTATTATCAGAAACGACGCCCTGCCACTGGTTTTAAACATGTCCGTCTTCTACATGACAATGCCCCAGCTCATACCTCCGCAATAGTTACGGCGTTTTTGAAGAAAGAAAAAGTAACTGTTTTGCCTCACCCCCCGTATTCCCCAGACCTTGCCCCATGTGATTTCTTTTTGTTTCTGAAATTGAAAGCATTCCTTGCTGGGCGGAAATACTAGTCCCGACAGGCACTTGGATCTGACATTCATCAGTACCTTATTACTGTGCCCAAATCAGCGTACCGTGATGCCTTCAAGAAGTGGATACATTGGCTGAAACTTTGCATTTCTAGCCACGGGGCGTACTTCGAGGGCATGAAATGAGTACTTTTGGGCTAACTTGAAATTTGAAGTCTCCAGATAGAAATAAGCAATTCATTTCAAACATCCCTCGTACCATACATCACAACCTCTTCATTAGGAAAACAGGCCTATTCAAATATTTTGAAAATTTCACCACCAAAACCTGAAAGTTTTCAGATAAAAATTCTGATATTTTTCATATTTCTGCTCAAAACATAGATCGTGGCAGCTCTAATGAGTACCCACAATCTATGTTTTTGAGCAGAACTAATGTATACCCCTGTAAACCCTAGTTTCACTATACAAAAGTGGGGTTTAAGAGGGTCAAAAATATATAGGTATGTTTTCGTGATGTTATAAGTTAATAAATAGAGACAGCCCTCAGGCTGATATGGGTGTCTCGGGTTGATATGGGATATATATGATATGAAAATTGCCATATCATAATCTATTTATCATACATTTTTCTTTCTGACAAGTCTGCCTATTTGATATCGTATGTGGAGTCAAACGCAAGACTGCCGAGTGCTCCGAATGTGGTGATACGGGATTTTTGCCCCTGCAAAAAAAACGTATCACCCACTTGATCTGGTGATACAGGTTTTTTGCCCGGGCATTATCACACCTTTTGAGCTCCACAAGAGTGATACGTGCTTGAAAGCCATGTTAGTATCGCATATGCAAAATAAACATGTTTTCTAGTAAATGTATGATAAATTTAAATACTACTGCTGCAAAAACTGTGTCAGCTAAACAACCATGATGTATCCAAACAATTATATAAAAATCATACAGAAAAAAAATGACCATAAAAGGCCATTTTTCAACATACAGTGAACCTTGTTACAACAAACAGCATCTATTCCAAAAGAGGTTGCCATTAAAATGATTTTGCTGTTGTACAGAATACTGAATGAGCAGATTGATATGTAAGAAAAGTCTTGTTTTGTTCTCATTTTCTCATAGAACATATGTTTTGGATATTTGTTAGAATCTCCTCACTCAGGCAATTCTAACAAACAGCCAAAACATATGTTTCTTTAAAGTATTAAGTACAATATTCTTGCATAATTTGTGACTAATTGAACATTATCTCTTAAGCCAAGGTTTTGTGACAATCAAACTGTCTTAATAACGAATTTTATTGTATCGAGTGTTGGTATGAAGAGGGTTGTAGCCGGTATAAAGAGTGTTATCTGTAATGTATACACTTTAACCTCTTTATAACACAGTTCGTTATAATACGGTTTTGGATACAACATGGCTCAAAGATGGATCCCAAGAATGTATAGATTATATAGAAAAATGACCATAAATGGCCATTTTTCAATATAATCTATACATTTTTGTTCGGATATAACATGGTTGTTTAACTAACACTGTTTATGCTTTGGACCCCAACAATAATGTTATAAAAAGGTTGTGGTGTACTTTTTGTTTGATACTTGTAACTCTTTTGGGATCCACCTTTAAACCCTCTTATACCCAAAACTGTCTTATAATAAACCACATAATGAAGAGATTACAGTGTTAAGTGAACAGGGAAAAAAACATATGAGAGTGTATAATTGTGAGTTTATATCGCTGGTCTTCATCTAATGTGCCTCTAAGAAGGACGAAAGTAAATGATATAAACATTCTTTTGCTCCATCTCGCCACAAACCCAAACTTGTATATACAAACATTTTCATATTCACTCAGATTGTTGACATGTGAAAATGATGCTAAATTGTCGGGCAAGGTTCTTATACCTTTAATCCCTCTTGAACAACCATTAAATAAACTTTGTTACTGTTTTCAAAAGAAGGGTGTACATAATTTTCAGTATGCTTATTTTTATGAATGCCAGTCAATGAATTTCACCTATTTTTCAAACAGCAAGGTTCCTTAGAAAACTACAGTAATCATATTAAAGCAGTATCTTAATTTTATTTGAATGCACTTGAAGGTAAGCATTCAGTTAACATGACATATAGAAACTATATTAAAATCAGAACCATCAGGCAAAAATGGATTTCATAGTACTAGATAAAGCAATTCTTTCCACTAAAATTTATTTATAGTTTTCTTATTTTTTCCATGAAAACATGTTGTGGTAACCATTAGAAGCACCTCAATGAGATGCTTCTAATGAGTACCCACATTTTTGTGGGATACAAAGAAAAAATATTTATCTTGACAGTGCATATGTACTGCACTAATGTAAAGCTATGGAGTACGGACTTAATGCATATGTGTATGCCAACAGTAAAGCGTCAAAATAACATGCATTCGTGCAGATATATTAGAGCCTTTGGTTTTCACTTGCAGAACCTACAGTACTGAATGTTTCTTAAGCAAATAGTGAAGGTCTTTTTTCAAATTGTACGGATGTGCAGGCTGTACTGGATTTACATCTTGATATATCTATATTAAAGGCCAAATAAAAAAAATGTGTTTAGGGTAACATATTGGAAAAAAAAATAGGTAGGGTAGGTAGAGGATTTTTTTTTTTTTTTTTATGTAGAATTATACCATTCTTTTTCATGCCTAACATCACTGGCAGGAACAATGCAAAATAACAATGCACCATCTTAACAAGATCAAGACATGAATTTGTCGATATACTTTATGCAGGCTAAAGATTCTAGCAAAATAAAAAAAAAAGTGTGCCCAATGCAGGAATTCAGCCCCTCTGCTTGTAAGTCAGTTGCCCTATCAAGCTAAACAGGTAGTCAGTCTCACACTCCTCCCCCTTTAAATGTGTCAGTACAATGAATCAGTTTATACTTTTCCCCTCACTCAATACAGCTTGCCCTGTCAGCATTCAAGTATATTGACTTATTGAGGAAAAAAAGAGTGCCTAATATAGGACTTGAACCTGTGATACCTTGTTGGCAAGTCAGTACTTTGATCTACTTGGTACCGACAATCAGATCCCCCCCCACCCCATCGGGCACATGACGTTTATACAACGTCGCCTCAACGTCGATGCAACGTCATGACGTTGCATCGACGTTGAGGCGACGTTGTATTAACGTAATGTGCCAGCTGGGCCCTGCCGAAGTCCTCCCTAGAGAGCATTCTTTCAGCAGGGTTTTCCTTTTCAACCATAGAAAACGAAATTTTGGGGACATTTGTCCCTTACAGTAGTTTTAACCCTTGAGCTGCAACCACAACAATTGTCGTCTGCTTTCTCATCTGCTCCTGATTTTTAAAGGTTTTTTTGCAAACAGTGTGGACCCAAATCAGACTGGGAACAGTCTGATTTGGGTCCACACTGTTTGCCTGGTTTGAAATGTTTGCAAGAATATTCAGCAGACGACATAAACAGACGACATTTCCAAATGCAGGTTTTCTTGGCGTCTTAAGGGTTACATTTTGATTTCCCGCAAAATAAACACTGGAGACGGGACAACTCTTGGCTGTTGTGTTGTGATATCTGCAACTGCAAAAGCCGCTTACTCTGACAAGTCAAGTCGACGACACGGTAGGCCAAAGTATTCATAATTTGTGGGCATTTCCATTCAGTATAATGTACTCAGCCTCTTTCCAGCTGCTTTGTAAAATATTTATAAAAAAATATATTCATGAAAAAGAAAAAGGACCAGACTGATACATGTAGATAGAGAGCGCTAGTCACAACAATCGATATTGTTTTTATTTATTTTCTTTTTTTTTATTCAGAGAAAATGTCTTAACATTTCATGTGAATCGCCCGTAAAGTAGATGATTCACACGAAATGCTAAGACTTATTATTTTTTTAAATAGAAAATCAATGTCGTCAGCTACATTTTTGCATGGCACATTTAAGTGCTATTTTGTTCAGATTGTCCTCTGATTGAAGTTTGTGAGTCTTAGACTCTTTAATCGGGCGATTCAGTGCCATAGAATATAAGAACCCATCATGAATGTCCATGCAGGATAGGGAACTCTCACCCGAGGGGTATGAATTTCAACCAGGGACGAGACTTGCCGAGTACCTGGTTGAAATTCCTACCCCGAGGACGAGATTTCCCTATCCTGCAAAGGATTCTTTTTCTCCCATCTTTTTTCTCCTAGGACCAGCGTGGTCATGTGAGACAGAAGTTTCTCATATGGGCAAAAAGCCTATCTCATATAGGCAAAGGTGGGAGAACATAATAGTTACGGGAAAAATATTACATACACATATATGTAACAGTCAGTGGTCTTGCATTCTTTTACATAATTGAAGAGAATCTAGAATAAGTAACTTTGATTTATACCTGCCAGTGACTAATTGAGACACGGTTGTAAATAAAACAACATGTGAAGATGTAATTTTCTCTAAGGAAATAAACAATAAATTGGGAAAGTTGATGACAGGTTAGACAAACACTAGTAATAATACCAGTAAGCCGCCATTCGAAAAAAGACCGTAAGCTCTCGCAGTCGCGCGGCCTTTACAGGGCCTGGTTTGATGTGCGTCAGCAAAACAGGCCCTGTAAAGGCTGCGTTGATACGAGCACTCAAAATGTATTTTCTGTAGCATCCAATGATCCCATAAAGAGACAACAAAGGCCATGATCAGCCCGCGCAGATGCGCAGGCTGATCTGAGGCTTTGTTGTGCACAAATACATATACTTCGAAGATCCATACTCCAATTTGGCAAGACAGATTTTGGAAGACTAACATATACTATCTTGTCTTATGATAGCAGCGATGGTCCATCAGCCTAACATGTTTGAACAGTTCCGTGATTCGGGCCATTTGGCGCCTCCGCGCAGTCTGAAGAGAATCTTTGTTCTTCACACTTAGCGAAAGATAATTAATTTTATCACATAGTTGCCTAAATTCCCAACATTCAGCATGACATATCTCGCGATGTAGCTGATCTACATGCATGAAAATGTGATAAATCAGTTATACCATGCTTCTGCGCATGTACGTGCGCACGAACCATGGTATAAATAAGACTTAGCTGAATTTGAAATTGTCCGAACCAAAATTTGGCTTCTCTTAACATCTGGACCTGATAAAGCTGCATCAAATAGCACACAGATGAGATATATAGATTGGAAATTAGTTCTGGGGCTTTACTATTCGTCTAAAAGATAGCAGACTGGTTTTCTGCAGGACATCACAATACTAAATCAGTTATGAGGTCCAGCTTCAAACTCTCATACGTCACTCTGTGGGAACACTTCCTTTTCAATAGATAAATGGAAAACTGGTCTAATAGATCCACTTTACTGCTTCTTCTTCACTTTGCTGTTTGAATGACTATCCGAACTATGCGACTTCATTACTTTACACAACTATGTATTTCTTAGAAGCCATTTTTAACCCATTGTAGACTGAATGAACTCCTAACACTATATATTGGAAGATTCTAATTCTGATTTTAGGTATGTCAGACTATGTGATTTAGATATTCTTAGAGAAAAAGATGGTTGAAATAACTGCAAACAGTGGAGACACTGATCAGACGCCGCGTTCCGCGGCGTCTGATCCTTATCTGCACTTTTGCCAATTACCCTTTTAGGGGTCTCCAGACTACAATGGGTTAAACAAAAGTATTGACAGTTTGTCTGTTTCTCCATAAAAGCATACTTAATTGTGGGTACTCATTAGAAGCACTAATCACAAATGCAGCATATGTCATTTAGATTTTTTTTTATATTTTATTTTCAGAGGAAATAAAGTTGACATTTTATGTGAATCGTCTGCTAGGCAGACGTACCGCATGAACTGCCAAACCTTATTACATCTGATAATAATAACTAGAAATGTGTCCAAAGGACACGGATGCTCCCGCCTGAAAAATTTAAACGCAAATTGCTAACGCCCTACGCGGACGGAGACGGACGGACAGGGGTAACATTATATACCCTTTTCACCATTCTTTGAATAGCGGGGGTATATTCTACAGTTTTGATAAGCGCTTTCGGGGTTACAGCAGAACATTGTTTATGAATCCGTACTCAAAGGAACCTACACTTACACGAAAGAACCAGTTTCCAGGGTTTTCAAAGCCACTCCTAAAGGGCAAATCATAGGAGCAACTTTGTCTTCAACTGTAGCGCCCGACCTGATCGTATGTGCGGAAAACAGATCAAATCGGTTAGAGCTGGGATTTCGAAAAGAGAAAGCTCTGATCAGACCGCCAGATAACAGACTGATTTGGGCTTCGTTTTTTACGTATGTTGTAAGGGCCGTTTGCCTGCATTGAAAACTAACCATCTATACATAACTGGTTTCAATCGGTAACATATCGACGTAATTTTTTCTTTTTTGTTTTGTTTCTTTGTCTTATCCATTATGTATTTAATGGTATTACCGCAGCTGTGTACCGAATGGAATCCTTTTCATGATGTCCATACTAACGCTTAGCTTGCTCGGTAAAAATGTCAGCAGAGCGCCATTTTAAAGTTTTCTTAATTGTCTAGAAAGAAAGGTTTGACACTGTCTACAAATGAGGAGATGATTTGTATGCAGAAGAAAAAATATTGTCATCTGCTGTCCAGCGGGTGCTAAAAGTTAACGCTCAGCACTCTTGGTAAAATTTCAACAGAAGACATTTTGAAATACATGTATTTTTCTTATTTTTTTTTCCAAAAAAGGTTTAGATACTTTATGCAAATTGTATCTTTAGGTGACAATCTGCATGAAATGTCAAAGCCTATTTTCCGAAGAAGAAAGAAAGAAATAACAATAATAAAACAAGAAAATACAAACAATTTGTCGTCTACTAAATTGCCCAGAGTGTGCTAAAAGTTAAACACTCTCTGGTACTTTTCTGAATCCTTTCTGGTTTCTTTGTCTAGCAATAAAAACCTTAACCGGTTCAGCATCAAACAGAACCATAATGTTTGTTATGTTCGATATTTCTATTTGTTGCGCTAGGCCATGAATAACTAAAAACATTATAATGAAGAAAATTCTTAACTAATTCTGGCAAGTAAAAGCTATAAACCCGATTTTAGAAAGGACTTACTTACTTATTAAGATGGCTATTGATAATTCTGATGCTGACACTTTTGGGTGGGCAGTTAAAATGATTAACCCTTCTCTTGCTAAACACGACATGTCCTGTCTTTGCAAACAGTGTAGAGCCAGATCAGTTGGCTTCTGAAGAAGCCAACTGACCTGGATCTGCACTGTTTGTCATTAAATATGTGAATTTCTATAAAAAAAAACAAACCCGGATCAAGTAATCTGATTGGCTGGAAATTATTAGTGAGCGTGGCATCTTAATTTAATTAGCATAACAAGGGTTAAGTATCTTCTCCATAACTTAAGTTTCTATAACCTGAAGGAGACGAAAAATAGATTCTAAACGGAACAACACTTGAGCGCAATGAACCCGCTCACAGACCTGCTGAAGTGTCATGTTTTCTTGGACAGACTAGCTAGTTTCGGTCTATGAATAAGGCTTCATCAGTGAACCTCATATATATTTTCAAAAATATCGGAATGGGCTCAATGATGAAAGTGGACCAGAAAATAATAATAATAAAAAAAAAAAAACACACACGTTTTACGACCGCAACAGGCAAAGCCACATCTGTTTTCTGGCAGTCAGATCGAATATTATTGTCATTAATCACGACTTTGTAATTTTCATTCCAGACACATCAAAAGTTGTGGTACTTAAAAATTACAAAAAAAAAAAACAACAACAAAAAAAAAAAAAAAAAAAAAAAAAAAAAACATCAACAAAAAACTTTTGATATATCTGACATGACAATTAATCGTGATTAATGACAATAATATTCAATATAAACTGTGTATCATATGAAAGAAAAACTGTATGTGTGAATGGCCCAACCCTTGATGAACCTGCTTTAAGTGAGACAAGAATTTTCCTGACAAAAGTCAGTTATATAAGGGTCCACCCTCCGCAAGATTCAGCAGGAGAGCGCACCCCACTAACGCCCACATGAAATCAAGAGAAAACATTGCTAGAACCGAAGGTGACTGATCTATCCTGAAGAAACCGCTGAACTACTTAGGTATATAAATTATTCAGTAAACAATAAATACTTATGGCAAGAAAGTGCCAGAGAAATGATTGGGCCACAACATGAGAAAATGCCTTTATACCATATGCGGTTAGTGATGCCCATATCTGCCTGCACATTTACGCAATCTGATCTCGGCATTTTCTTTTCATCGATGCACTCTACAGCATCCGAATTCTGACACGCGGTCACCGAAGTCCCTAACCTGACTGACTTAATTTGTGGCCCGCACACCTGAGAAAGGTCCTTTTCCCCAAGCTGGGACGTATTTACCTCCTTATGAACTAATATGTCTCAGTACAATAGTTCCTGCGTGTATCTGTTCTGCTTCATGATCGAAGAAAAAATAAGAAAATGGCTTCTGCTGCTTTTTTTACCCAGCATGAAGATCTTCATGCTGGGTAAAAAAAGCAGCAGAAGCCATTTTCTTATTTTTTACCCAGAAAATATTCTCCGACATTTCAAGCAAATTGCTTCCTTAGGAGACACTTAGCATGAAATGACAAACCTATTTATGAGACTTGATTGATTGTGTTGGGGTTTAACGACACGTCAACCCTTGTGGGTCATTTTGTGTCGTCTCCCAGAGGATAGAAGAGATACTGGAGGTGATGAAAGAGAGGGCTAAGCAAGAAAGAGGAACAGGAATGAAAGTGAAGAAACAGAAAGAGGAACAGAATGAAAGTGAAGAAACAAAAGAAATAGAAACATTCCCCCTCTACCCTTACGTACTACAAGGATAGCAGGCCTTGCCCAACTGTAAGCCAATATCAGTTGGACGTCCCGGTAACGTAATATACACGACAGCTTCGCCGCACCCGACCACCCGAGACAATCTGCTCGAAATGTCAAAGCCTATTTTCTGGGAAATATTATTTTTTCCAGAAAATAGGTTTTGACATTTCATGCATATTGTCTCCTTAGGACACACACACACATACACACACATACACACACACACACTGAAATGTTGTTTTTATGAATAAATAAATGTAACGGAAATATTTATATACATGTCTATACAAATAGTTTTAGGTTTTGACATTTCCTGCATATTGTCTCCTTAGGACACACACACACAGACACACACACACACACAAACACACACACACACACTGAAATGTTATTTTTTTGTGAATAAATAAATGTAACGGAAATATTTATACATGTCAATACAAATAGGATTTCACATAAATTTAAGACTACTTTTTACAAATTAGTACATTTTGAATACAGAAACTAGAAAACCACAGGTTTGGACATTAGCATAACTGTCGATCATCGCTTTAAGCACTGTTCCAAGTGTTCGATGTTTTCATGGTCTTTTTTAGCAAGCTAAAAGCAATCGGTCTTAGCATTCAATTAATGAGAGAGGAATCAAGTAAAACCCTGTTTCCGAGTTTGTGTCTTTGGAGAAGCCAGCGAGTGAGGGGGGGGGGGGGGGGGGGGGCGGGGGCGGGGAGGGGGGGCGGATAATATCACACATTTATTGTTTACTGATTTTGCTACAAGTAAAATGCAGATCTTAAAACGGGACTTGTTTGGACACTTGCCAATCAAAAAGAAGTTAAAAAAATATTGAAATTAGAATTTTGATATGCGAAAATGTTTTGAAACGCACTGTTTATCGTTTTGTAAATTCTAATTTCAAAAGAACTTTGTAAAATGTAAAATACTGTCTTTACCCTAACAATTGGGGCACTTTAACTCCTGTCCTTAAGTCTATGCTACTGTGTCTCACTGGGTGAGTGGCAAACAATGTAAACCCTGATCAGACGCCGCGTTCTGTGTTGTCTGGTCGGGGTCTACAATGTTTGCTCAAGCCTATCTGTCCCAATCTATAGAATTATTATTGTAAATTTGATACAGGGAATATTTTCAAACAACGGATCGCTTGTTCTATACTGATTTGTTACGGGTCAGTCCCCTGAAAGATCTTGTGGCGTAATGTCTTATTGTCTGTATGTTCATTAAACTGTATTAGTGTGTCTTCTTTTATTTAAAAGTGTATTCTATACTGAGTAAAAATGTTAAGGGAAATAAGTGATTTCAGAATTTATCTTCAACATACAGCTGCAGGGTCGAATCAATTCCTCAAATGGCTATAATGCCAATATTTACGGGGAAAAGTATTTTGTTCTGAAATACTGTCTACTAAATCTTATATCTATAGTTGGTTCTTTGATGCTCACACGTGTTTTAGGCACCCTTTTCGCGCTAACTCTTGTGGTTGGGGAGGGAGAACGCAGACAGTGCGTTGGGAGAACGCAGACACTGTGTTGGTTGTCTAGTAACCGATAAATTTTCGTGAAAAGGCAAAGGGCAGCTCTTCAAAAGAATTCACTTTTTTTCACACCATTTAACTCTTTATTTTTATATCACACTTCAAAGTATTAACTTTGATCTTTGTTAAAATTTAGAATTTCCCTTCTTCTGTAATGGTATAATGTGCGTCATTTGTAACTCATGTAACCGCAAGATTTACTCATTCATACCGAGTGTTAATATTTGGTAATATCAAAGCAGAAAAGGTATTCTTAATCTGAAGGATAATCGAACTTGTAGAAATTATATTCATGAGAAGCATAGTAAAAGCATTGCGAATACACTATATAAAATGTGAATACGGTATCCAAAATTGGTCCAATTTTATCCAAAATTTCCCATGTAAATAAAGTTTCATCTCGAAAACACGCCTGTATAATTTTGACCCCCTTAAACTCCACTTTTATATAGTAAAATTGGGGTTTACAGGGGTAGACATTATTTTTCTTATTTCTGCTCAAAAACATAGATTGTGGGTACTCGTTAGACGAGCCTCGGCGAGGCGGTTCTAACGAGTACCACAATCTATGTTTTGAGCAGAAATATGAAAAATATCAGAATTTTTATCTGAAAACTTTCAGTTTTTGGAGGTGAAATTTTCAATATATTTGAATAGGCGTGTTTTCGTAATGTGATTCAACAGAAGGTGGTACGCGGTGGTGGTAGTAGTAGAGGTGTATGTGTGTAGGGCGAGGGGGGTGGGGACTCCACCCCTGGTAATCAAAGACTGGTAAAATTGCGTAGGAGTGCATGCTGATCTGAAACTTCGCTGGGGAATATGTCATAATGAAAATCTAAAAGGTCGCCTTTGGAAACAAAGAACGAAAACCAGAGACCAGGCCTAACTAAGTCTCCCTATATGCAGCCTTTAGCACCGGGATTAACCATGCAGAATGGGCTTATTTTCTTGCGTTATCCCCAACTAGCATTCTTTATAAATCTATAGCGGGGCGTTATCGGCCCGTCAGCTACCCTGACGGGCCGATAACGGCCCGCTATAGATTTATAAAGAATGCTTACTGGGTCGTGTATGGTAAGATGGACTGAAATGTTGACTCTTAATATTTAGTCACCAGTATTTCATGGCGGTATTCAAGTACGCCGGAAAACATACCCAGTTAGCATTCTTTATAAATCTACAGCGGGCCGTTATCGGCCCGTCAGGGTAGCTGACGGGCCGATAACGGCCCGCTGTAGATTTATAAAGAATGCTAGCTGGGATATCAATATTGCGTATAATAGTTTGATCATATGAATTTTGCGAGTATAGATTCATATTAAGAAAATATTTACATGTTATAAATTCATATTCCAATGGCAATATCGATCGGGGTTAGCGATTAAACCTTTAAAACGCTAAGTAAAGCTGAAGCAGACAACAATCTAAAACTGACTTTATTTTTCAGAGAAAATAAGTTCTGACATTTCATGTGAATTGTCTGATCGGCAGACAATTCACATGAAATGTTAAGTCTTATTTTCTCTGAAAAATACAAAAGAAATCAAAATGCCTTCTGCTGCAGCTGCAATCAGCGCTTTGAGGGTTGAACTCAATAATACTTACTGAATAAGCTTTGGCGACCTTTGTCCCATAATACATGAACCGAGACGAGCGAAAAAGAACCTTCGAACATGCATAAAAATGCACAGATTCAGATCGTAAAGTTTCATCCGGGCTTTTGCGTTTCATTCATGCATTCTGTAGTATCCAATGATTCCATTAGCGAGCAGTGAAGGTCCTGATCAGACTGCTTGGATGTGCAGGGTTATCTGGGCCTTCGCAGTCCGCATATGCCCGAAGACACGATTTCTCATAGCGTAGCGCGGTCCAGTCACATGAGCCGTAAAGTGTGAAAACGGGCCTTCGGACATGTGCGCTCAACGAAGACTCAAAACAACCCACGCATCCGAGCAGTTTGATCAGAGTCTTCGTTGTCCGCATGAAGAAACTTTGCTTCTTCTGATCAGACTATGCAGCTTGATCTGCAGTCCGTATGTCTGTGACCAGCCAAAACGCACCTTATATTAACTTAGGAGTAGGTAGGACATTAATATAAGGGGGCAGATCCATGGGTGTGGGGGTGGGGGTGAGGGTGAGCCCTCTCCCACCTCTGAATCCAAAGCACATTAACATGTGAATTTTGGGATAAACCTTATACCTTTGGATACCATATTTATCCGAGAAATATTCGCAGTCTTTACACTTTACCTTTTACTTCTAAAATTTCAAGACGTCCATTTTCATCACGAAAACATACCTATATAATTTTGACCCTCTTTTATATAGCAAAACTGGGGTTTACAGGGGTATACATTATTTTTCTTATTTCTGCTCTAAAACATAGATTGTGGGTACTCGTTAGAACCGCCTAGTCTGTGTTTTGAGCAGAAATACGAAAAAATATCAGAATTTTTTATCTGAAAATTTTCAGTATTTTTGAATTGGCGTGTTTTCGTTATGTGACATAAATTTTACTACCTGTAAATGTATCTAACATTGTGTTCTGCGGTATCTGATCTGAGTCTACATTGTTTGCCCCTGCCCATCTATCCGAATACTTAGGGAAAGTACGATAATTTGATCAAACTGACTAAAAAAAAAAAAAAAAAAGAAAAAAGAAAATTTAACCCCTTATTAAATAATCCTGCATCCGTGCTTGGTATGGACCGCCTTACCTTAAACCTAAGCCAAGGTACATTGTAGACTGGCTCAGTCTCAAGGTACATATACATTGTAGACTGGCTCCAGTCTCTAGTAAATTAAAAGCAAAATAATATCATGACTATAAAGGCTGGTCTAGTGACCAGCCTTTATAGACCTGATATTATTTTGTTTTTATTTAAGTGGATCAAACAGGATTTTAAGAATAAATATTTAGTCACTGGAGACTGGAGCCAGTCTGGGTACATGGCTGTAGTTTGGTTTTACATTAGATACAACTGTTGTAAACTACATCTATCCCTTCACGAAAAGTGGTCAACTCTATAAGGAAAACATTTGATCCGTTTTGGAGCAAATTCGTAGTTATAGAGTATATCCCTTTTTAGAAGGGAACGAAATCAATTTTGATAGAGTCGCCTTCCTTGAATGTGCAGCCATTTCTCTACCACCACCAACAACAAAATACGCCAGTATATGTCACTGTCTATGTCCGCAAATGAGTTTTAATGACTGATTTTTCTCCCTTCTTTTCTATCATGGAGCAGCACTAATGTAACAGAGCATTTACATGGATAAGTTAAATGAATTCCCTAGAGACTGCTTGAATCATTCAAGTTTCTATAGTTATGGGGTCATAAAGAACCATTTTGTCCAAAAACTGACATAAAAAATGACATTTTAAAACGTTTAAGACCACTCTCAATCCAAACTGTGAAGTTTGTCGGACACTCCAATATTCGAAATAATTGATCTGTATCTTGGGAAAAAAAGTTCCGAATAGCTAGGCCGCTTTATAAAGCCAATTATTATTTCCCCGGCACGGCAATTCTAAGAAAAAAATATCATACAGACCCCATATACGTCATGAACAGACACTGGATGCCATTATTTTTGTTTTCAGGGTCTACACCGTTTACCACTAACCCAGCAGATTTAAGGTGAATGGATACATCCGGTTTTGACAAGGGAGACAACTTTTGAGACTTCCTGTTTGAATTCCTGCACAACAAGTCCCTTGTACTTTAACCCTTACATTATTTGTACAAAACATTCACAAACTGGGTTTGAATGTTAAGACATTACCTATAAAAGGACTTCAGTCCCTTCTGAAAGGGGTTTACTCTAAAAGGAAAGAATCTTTTAGAGTAGACCCTTTTTCAGAAAGGAGGTATAACATTTTTAGATTCGACTCCCCTGCATGTATATCGATTGCCCTTAAGACATAGCAATAGCTAGTTAAACTGGCTGTGTGTTCATATTTTAGGACAAGTATGGTAAGAAGTGAAGATGACGGAATATTTTGGGTAAATCTGGTACTTTTGGGACCTTGTAGAAACTATCCTTTTCAGTACTCCGTGGAACTCGGCTTCGAAGTTTGCTTTTGTGTCGTGTTATGCATCAGCCTACTCCAAATAACGACCATATCTGAATCACCAATGTGATATTTTACCATATAATTAGCCTTTCTACAACAGCCATTTCCCTACAACAATTTGTTTGTGTTGAGGTTTTACGGCCCAGTCAATCCAATGGGGTCATGTCGAGCGCGGTCAGTTTACCTAACCACACGTTTACTGGGCAGGCTGTCCTCTAGGCGGTTAACCAGCATTTTGCACATTCTTTCGCCAGAAACTGACAACTGTCCTTCTTGAATCAGCGGAAGGGAGAGAATGACCGTAGAAAATATTTCATGATCCATCTCCACGAAAGAATGTTGCCGATCTCGGCGGGGGTTGAACCCGCGACCTCCTGGTCTCCAGTCGGACGGCGCATCCAACTAGCCACCGAGGTCGGCTCCCTACAACAGTAAGTTTAATGGTTCCCTAAGTATAAGGTGACTCTTGTAGGGAGGTTATCTCTCAAATCATATGTACTAGTGGAATTACAGATATAATGTAGCATGAGAGAACTCCTGTTAGTTTACTGTACTGAGTGTCCTATCAGAACGTCTCTGAGATTGACACAGTTTACAATGGAAAAGATTTGATTTAAACATATTTATCTGAAATTGAACTTCAAAAATTAATACAAGTTTAATTCCTTCTAACATTAAAATAAGAACGAAAGCAGTCTTCTCCTCAGAACAATTAAAAATGCCATTACTTATCACAGCTACAGATAAGAGGGGGTATCCACATGATATTTTCCTTATTTATGAACAAAAACATATGTTTTGGGTACTCATTAGAAGCGCCTCGCCGAGGCGCTTCTAATGAGTACCCACAAAATATGTTTTCGTTCAGAAATAAGAAAGATACCAGCATTTTTGGATGAAAAAAGCGCCTTATCTGTTGCTATGACTTATTGACAACAATCAGAAGATGGTTGGCCGATAAAAGCAGCTGAGATGTCCGAATATTTGGAGTAAAATACAATACCCGATGTCGTCAGGATTGATCCGCGTCCTTCATGCAAAATAATGATACCAAATTATAAAATACGAGCGTATTAATTATGTCCAGTATAAAAGCTGACAGCGTTAAAACTGTTGGTATTTTTTTACTCTGAATATTGCGACTGCACATGATGAACTAAGATCTGAACTCAATGAACTACAGTAGAACCTCTAGGAATAGTCACCTCACGACAAGAACCACTTCTCTGTTACAGCCACTTCTGGTTTCCTAAAGTGCTGTTTTACCACATTTAACTGTTCCACAAAGTCACCCCCATACAACCGTACCAAGAGTGGCTTTTGCAGAGCGGTTGTACTGTAATTACTAATTGATGCACGGTGTGGGAAAAGGGCCCTTACGTCATATGCGAACAGCAAAGATCTAGATCAGCGTGCGCATCCGTGCAGTCTGATGAGGACATTCTTTGTTCGTCAACATATACTACAAGTCTTAGTTATACCATGATTCGTGCGCGAGTGCATTATCGCATGCACATGTGCACAACTATGGTATAACTGATTTATCACATTTGCATGCATGTAGACCATCTACATCGCGAGATATTTCATGCTGAATGTTGGGAATTTAGGTCACTATGTGATAATATCCATTAATTTTGTAAGCGGGTAGCGAAGGTCCTGATCAGCCTGCGCGATAGTGCAGGCTGGTCTGGGCCTGCGTTGACCGCAAATTACATAAGTCCCCTTTTCGTACGTTATACATCAATTGTTTCCTCATAAAAACGTGACGTGCGGATGCAAGTTCATTGCTACGGGTTACTCTGAAGAATGCTGGAATTTCTAATAGACAACGTATTCGTGGTTTGATGGACAGGTATTTCAACAGACGATCCAATGGGAACAAACTGTGCCTCTTGATTTATTTCTGTACTCATACGGGAACTTTCATAGTTGACATTTGACAAGTAAGACAACTTATGGAATTTCTGCTTGCTTTTCTGCGCATCCAGTCATTGCTTGAAAGGGGTCTACCACAAATAGAAAGAATTAACACCCCACCTCTCCAACTTCGGTTAATTCCTTTCCTTTTTAGGGCAGACAGCTTTTCAGGAGGGAGACAAAAACAGTTTTGATAGAGCTAGTTACCTCTTGAAGGTGTATCTGTTCTCTTAATACCTAAATTATTAACCCTTGTCTTGCTGAATCCGGATATGCCCTGCCATTAGAAACAGTGTAGATCCAGATCAGTTGGCTTTTGAAGAAGCCAGTATATGGATTTATATCAACCATCTGGAACAAGTATTCTGACTGGCTGACAATTATAAGAGGCGTGGCACCTTAATTTATTCAGCATTACAAGGGTTAAAGGAACTGTTTTCTCCATCGACAGCCTTAAATGCCTGCAACCTTGTGAACTTTACCTCATTGTTACCCCAAATGTAATTAGCGGCGACTGAATGTCTAATTATTACTCGTATTCACTTTATTAACCTTTACCACCCTCTGGGCTAATCCAGCAGACCATTACGAAAACGCGTCTATTCAAATATATTAAAAAATTTTACAACCAAAAAAGGAAAATTTTCAGATAAAAAAAAATTCTAATATTTTTCATATTCCTACTCAAAGCATAGATTGGGGTACTCGTTCTAACGAGTACCCACAATCTATGTTTTTTTTAGCAAAATAAGAAAAAAAAATATGTATACCCTGTAAACCCCAATTTTACTAACAAAAAGTGGGGTTTAAGGGGTCAAAATTTTATAGGCGTGCTTTCGTAATGCAACAAATCAATTCTAATATTTTCTTACTTTTCTCAGAAAATAGGCTTTGACAACTCTAGGGAGACAATTTGCATAAATTGCCAAAGCCTATTTTCTGAAAAAAAAAAAAAAAAAAAAAAAAAAAAAAAAAAATCACCAGTTTGGCGTCTACTGACTTTGCCCAGAAAGTGGTAACTGAATGTTGTAGCCAGAACAACTCTACCAGCTCGTTCTTATAGATAGCATATGTGCAGAAATATAATCAAATTACTAAGTATGATTGATGTTTGATGTACATTTTCTCATCTTCCGTTTCTATAGGTACTGTATTTACTCTAAATATTGGGACATCTTAACTCCTTACCATACTTATTCTAAAATGTGAACAAGTCCTTGTTGCCTACCTGTTGATGTGTCCACAGTCGCTTGAAGTTCTGCCCATCAATGTCTTGATATATATCAGAGTAGCCTTGCCCAAGGCTTAGAAATATACATTTATATTTTTTGGCTTATTGAGCTCTGTGGCTAGTCTATAGATAATATGGTCTGAATATATTTCAGAGACAACCACAGAAGAAAAGTTCACCCATAGACTAGCTAAACATTGAATCAAAAAGTAGAATGTAAATGAAAAAAAAAATAATAATAAGTAAACAAAAAGTGACAAACATACTTATATATTGGCCTAGTAGCTAGGCTAATATCAGAGGTATCCAGAAGCAATATCTAAGATCACAGAAGGAAATTGCCACCAGAGAACTTCCAAGTGCCTGTGATGTGTCTAAAAACCGCTGGGTAAGTGGCAAACAGTGTAGACCCCAATCAGACGCCGCATTCTGCGGCGTCTGATCTGGGTCTAGACTGTTTGCTCAAACATATATCTGTCCCAATACTGAAGATAATTACGTAATATCTGATCGTACGATTTATCAAATGTGTATCATTAATATGATCACCCGCTAAATACTGCTGAAACGAGTGCTCCGAAAGAAGAAAAAAAAAAGCCAGGTCTTACTTAATCACAGCAAATAATTAGTCCTCGTATGATCATCATAACATTATAAAATGTTACAGTACGCCGTATGCAAATAGTAAAAGCACTGAATAACCCGTGCATCATAGTTGCTGTTCAGTTCAACAGCTTCATAAGTATCTTTGGCTACGAGTCTGTAACGGATAAGTCCCAGGAAGCATTCTTTATAAATCTATAGCGGGCCGTTATCGGCCCGTCAGGGTAGCTGACGGACCGATAACGGCACGCTATAGATTTATAGATAATGCTAGCCGGGGTAATTGCAAAGCCACAAACTATGATACTACTAGAGCAAGTGAGAAGGGATTCAAGTATACCCCGACCAATACCACCGCTTAGACTAACGCAAATTTTCTTACATCATGACCTTGACCGTTGGCTAATGCTAATCCTTATCATTAAACTTCAAGGGAATATTAAGAAATATAAGCAATGAAACAACAGCAAAAATAGAAACAAACCTTTAAAATGCATGTTAACAAAAATTTAAGTCTGTGACCTTGACATTTGTTTAGTAGCTACATCAAGATATGTCAGCTAATCTGTATATCTGTGATTCACGAAATTCAACTGAAGCCTTTCAAAAATACAAAACATAAAAAAAAACATAATACAAACTTTAATACAAGTTGTAAGATAATTTCAAAATTTGAGACCTTGACCTTTGGTCGGCGCAGCAGCAAAACGATAACGACTATTGATATGTACTGGGCCATCAAGTAGCAACACTAACCAAATATATAAATCAAATAATCGTATAAGCAAATCTTAAAATAATGCAGAGCTTTAACCTAAATGTTAAGATTTTCTACCTCTGTGACCTTGACCATTGGTCGTTAACAGCAGCGAATATTGTCTCGAGATATTAATATATAATGTATCCATCCAGAAATGATACTACCAAATACTAACACCTTCAAGAAATATAAGCAAGGACAAAAAATGAATACAGACTTTTAACGTAGGAACGGATGGAAAGAGGAACGAATCGCCAAAAATCCATGTCAGTGGTATAATATTCCGGTGGACAGAGCTAGGAAACAGAAACGCTCTTTTGCAAGGACTGACAGGATAACTTTGATAACATTTGTCATGTGTTTCCGTATCAGCTAACATTGTCTATACATAATAGTGTATTGATTTGTAACATAATATTGTAAGCAGATGCATCATTTGTACATGTATGATATCGTGGATTAAAACATTTCCAAACAAATTTCTAAATCAACAGCATTAATTGTTTGAATCGTATTTGATTCCTTATCCAAACATTTATACAAATCGTAATGAACGGTCATCTCTGTCTATATCCTGAACAAACAAAGACAAGAATTATCATTCATCAATAACTGGCAGGGGTTCCTCCGGGAGGTCTTTGTGTACTTTAAATACGTCATTAATTAAAAACTTATCCATCAAAAAAGAAAAGAAATAATAATTTCAACCTAATCCTTTCTGCAGACCAACATGGGTACCTTTGCAAACTGTAGATTCAGCTGAGACGGCTCTTGATGAGACGTTCGTAACGAGCCGTCTCATTAGTATCTACATTGTTTGCTATTCCGTTAATGATGCTGACTGAAACCCATATTCGCAACAATGGATGTGTCCAAATTCAGAGATGGAAGAGTCCATTTCAGGAACTCAGGGGTGAAAGGGTTAAAAATATAGCAGTTATTGCATATCATACTGAGCGAATATCAGTGACGAGATTTTGAAATAGACTTCCTATTTTTCCGTGAAAAAAAAAGAGACAGTTTGGCATTTTCATGCAAATTGTCTGATTATGAGAATTTGCAAGATAGGTTACAATAAAAGAGAAGTTGTCCAGGAAGAGACACAATTATAGAGCACTTTCTAGTGATCAGCCTCTATAGTCATGATTATTTTGGTTTTATTTTAGTGGATTATCAAACATGATTATAAGAAGCAAATATTTAGTCACTGGTGACTGCAGCCAGTCTACACCGATATCAGGAGAAAGCGTAAACAAACTACCGTATTTACCCTAAGTAGTGGGACACCTTATCTACTTTCCATACTTGTTCTAAAATTTGAAATAATCCATTCTACCACATGTTGATGTGTCGAAAATGTTGCTGTATGTATGGAAAACAGTGTAGACATTGATCAGCGGCGTCTGATCTGGGTCTACACTGTTTACAAAGGCCTATCCGTCCCAATTCTTAGGGTTATTACGATAAGACAGACAGCAGACATGTTTCAAACCAATGAAAAGCAGAGCAACCAGAATTGCGCAGAGAGGGAGAGACATGAAGTCAATGGGACATCACTGAGACAAGCCATATTACATAGAGAATGGCAGAAACAAAGCAAAAGTGCGACCAAACATAAATGCCCGTTGTACCAGTATAAAGACTGAGTCTCGTCAATAGATATACTTCTTTATAACAAGGTTGGCTGTGGCACGAAATCGTATAACACGTTTTAAAGATAGACTCCCAAAATGTATCA
Source organism: Anodontia alba (assembly GCA_964016985.1). Classification (NCBI taxonomy): domain Eukaryota; kingdom Metazoa; phylum Mollusca; class Bivalvia; order Lucinida; family Lucinidae; genus Anodontia; species Anodontia alba. The sequence continues at coordinate 91,690,462 of OZ024829.1, forward strand.
AAACAAAAATGTATAGATTATAAAGAAAAATTACTATATATTTTGTATGGGTTAACGGTTGTTTAGCGCAAAGTTTGTATGGGTTGTTGGTTTTGTACCGATAACAAAGGTTTGTAATGGTTGGTTTGGATACCAGCATGTGTTATGAAGAGTTTGCAAGTCACAGCTTCATTACCACATACAATCAATACCCTGCAATCAATGTGTCTGGTCATTGTAAATATATTAATTAAAAGTCCAATATCATCCAACGTCAATGGAAATGACTTTTTATAAAAACTACGCTGATTTTTAACTCTTGTTTTACGAAATATAGTACATAATGTAACAGATAAGAAAACAGTCTATTTTCTAACATAGTTGTCATTCCAAAAAACAACAATTTTATCACTAAATCTCAAGAATTAATGCTGCAATAAATTCAAAAGACAACATAAAACTACATAGAAGTCTTTTGTGAACTTTAATTTGGCACACAAGTACAGGTAAGTTCAGATAGGGCATCAGCAAATTTTGAACCGATAAAATTGTTTTTACTGTTACCCATTACGAAAACATGCCTATATAATGTTGACCCCCTTAAACCCCACTTTTATATAGTAAAACTGGGGTTTACAAGGGTATACAATAGTTTTCTTATTTCTTCTTAAAAGGTAGATTGTGGGTACTCGTTAGAACCGCCTCGTCGAGGCGGTTCTAACGAGTGCCACAATCTATGCTTTGAGCAGAAATATTAAAAATATCAGCTTTTTTTTTATCTGAAAATTATCATTTTTTGATGGTAAAATTTTCAATATATTTGAATAGGCGTGTTTTTGTAATGCTTTGTGGCTTAAACACGAGTAGGAAACAACTACCAAATCGGAACCTTGGTTCTGTTAAGCGACCATAATGTCGGTCTTCTTTAACACGTACGACTTTGACAACGGAAGAAACAAGTACAGTCGAGTCTCTTTATCTCGACTTCGTTTATCTCGAAGTGAAAAATCTGGTCCCGTTTTAACATGGAAATGTTATAACAGGTAACAAAATATTGTGAAAAAAGAGGAGAGGAGCAATTTCTTCTCTTTTCCACAATATTTTCAATATATCTTAAACTTCAGGAGTCAAATTACATAATCATTTGTGAAATGTGGTTTATTTTTTCAACTATTCTGCAAATCTGATATGTCGAGGTACGGATATCTCGAAGTATTTCAGAGAGTCTCTTGGACTTCGCGATAACGAGAGTCGACTGTAGTCTGTCAATTGTTGCTTATTTCGGCTTACGGGAAATGGGTACACTTTCAGGCGGGAGTCAATTGTCAAAATTGTTTAAACCTCCTTTCTGAAAAAGGGTCTACTCAAAAAGGAAAGAATTTAATTCTTTCCTTTTTGAGTAGAACCCTTTTTAAAGGAAATTTGATGAGCAGAATGCCAGGAAGCCACACAAGAATTTGCTACCAAGGGAACCTAATTCTTTCCTTTTTGAATAGACCCCTTTTTGAAAGAAGTTTGACAAGCAGAATGCCAGGAAGCCACATAAATTTTGTCCCTTGTAAGAGTTGGCCGAAAATCTACCAAGTGTATCCAGACTCCTTTAGGTTTTAAATGCAAGGAAGGAGAGTGAATGTAGAGTAGTTCAACCCCAAGATGTTTTAGCTTGCTGTTTTATGTTTAAATATGTCAGCTGTCAAATACGATGTGATCTGCTATGTACTGTTAAGAAGGATCGATTTAAAGCAAGAAAGATAGCATTAATAAATCGAAAATAACCGACTCGTAATTATATTGAATCTGTTCATGAACAGAAATTTAAAAGTAAACAAGAACAGCGTTTTCGGAGAAAAAGATGTCCCTACACCGAATTTTCAGTTTTTCTACCGCTGTGACCTTGAAAATTAGGTCAAAGTCACAATAATCTTATCAATTCTCTGTGAAGTACCAATTATATATCCATGGAAATTTGGTATGAATCTAACCACTGGTTCACAAGATATACAGACAAGAAAGTGTCACGCCGACGCCAACGACAACGGGATCCGCACCAAAAACAATATGTTCCCCTCCCCTTAGGGGCGGGAACATAAGAATAACACTGCTCAAATCCTCTTGTCACATGTGCAGAATTCTCTCTCTCTCTATTTTACTTTTTTTTTAATAAATGTTCTTAACACTGGGCGTCAAAAGATTCAGGATCCCAAAGCGGATGTGCAGCTAGAGATTTGCGAATTATGACATAACGTAGCGCAGTTTACTGGAAAACAGTCATGCTTGTCATCACCCAGAAATACCATTTAAACGCATGTGGCGACAAAGAAAATGGCCTCATCCAAACTGAAGATAAGCACAAAAGTAACAAGTGATATGCAAGTGACTTTACCACTGGACTTTACCACAAAAATAATTCAGACAAGGTCGTGCTTATTTGACAACTGAAAAAAAAAAGCCAAAAGTACACGAGGCAGAACCACATTCTCATTTTCGTAAGAAATTACAACTAAACGACGATCAACAGCTATACATTGGCCAATACTCTTCTATACCAAAACCGCACGTGCTGCATGTTATTTATAATTACATAGTTGGTAATAATCGTTTGTGGATTATTCTTTATTTTAATAGACGAATACTTTAACCTGTAGTGCTCTTAGCAAATTCAACAGACGACAAACTGATGGTTTTCCGTCTTAATTTTCGCAGTAAGTAAGGTTTCACATTCCATGCAAGTTGCCTCCTGCATGGAATGTGAAACCTTACTTATTGCGAAAATTCCTGCATGGAATGTCAAACCTTATTTACTGGGAAAACTAAGAAAATATTTCAAAATGTCGTCTGCTGAATTTTTTGCTCAGCATGCTAGCAATAAAGCACATATTAAAATACTTAAATGAAATTAAAAGATTACCAATTCGCATTCAGTAGGTTTGTTTTATCAAGGGCATGGCAATACACAAACATGTCAAAACACTATGCCACTTGATCTATACCTGAAAGGGTATTTTAACAGCGACTTAACCTTTACCATTTTCTTGGGAAACTCAGCAGTCGACAAAATAAATTTATTTACTTATTTTATCCAGAAAATCGGATTTGATACGTCCTGCAAACTATCTGCTAAGAAGCAGTTTGCATGAAATGCCAAATCCTATTTTCTGGTGGAAATACGAAAAATATTTAAAAAATATCGTCCGTTGTAAATTTTACTCGGCATGTTTAGCGTTAATGCTATTGCTACTTAAATATTAGCACTCTACTGGCTAAATCCGCAAACGAAACCAACTGATTTTTTTAAAAATAATTTCACAGAAAATTAAATTTTATATTTCAATGATTTTGTCTGTTCTACATGAAAATGTATTTTCTAGCCTTAGTAGCTTTAAACATAAGAAGAATAAAGAATTCTACAATGTCGTCTGTTGCAACTTAAATTCAGCAGATTACAGGGCAAAGTAGATTATTAACCCGCAACAATGCCATGTATACACACTGTTTGATTTAAAAGCATAGAAAAGACTGGCGATTTAAAACATACTTTTAAATATTAGGGTTACACAACGCTTTACAAGGCAATTACTTTCTTCTCTGAAACCTACATAATATTCCGAAGTTATGATCCTCTAGATTCTCCCAGCTAGCATTTTTTTTTTAATATAAATCTACAGCGGGCCGTTATCAGCCGGTCAGCTACTCTGACGGGCTGATAACGGCCGCTATAGATTTATGTAGAATGCTTACTGGGAATATCAGAGAGAAATATTAAAAATCCAAGGAATGATGAAAAAACAATGCAAAATCCTTTGGGCGCAAATCCTTCCCCTGTTCAGAAGGGGACGGGTGTGCAGGAGGAAGTTACAAAAGTTGTCTCCCTATGTTAAAGTGATGGAAGATTTACCAAGTGTCTCGAATTCTTAACCCTTGTCCTGCTGAATAAATTAAGCTGTCACGCCCACTCTTAATTTTCTGCCAATCAGATAATTTTATCCATATTTTATTTGATACAAATTCACATTTTATTTGACAAACAGTGCAGATCCAGATCAGTTGGCTTCTTTAAGCAAAGGCAGGACATATCCGGATCAACCCTAGTCCGGGTTAAGCAGGACTAGGGTTAAAACAAACATATCATCACTTTTAATACAAGAGTCAAGAAATTGGTATCTGTGACCACACACATTTTTATGCTTATTTGGTTACATCTACCACTGACTATGATTTTGAGTGTTTTTTGTTGTTTTTTTTTTTATCGTAAAGCAAGCTTAATAGAAAGAACGCATCTACAATTTTGTAAAGGTCTGCTTGAGGCAAAGCAATCGACGCAAAATAACTATGTTTTTTTACAAGAGAGCTCGGTAGAACCATTACTAAATTGAAAGACTATTACATAATACAATGCTGGTTAAAAGTAAATAATTCCACTGGGAATAAATGCATAAAATACACGTATAATAACGTTAACCAATAATGACAGTCATCTAGGAAAAAAAAAAAAAGGTTGGGAGGTGCTTGTCAGAAACTCGAATTAGGCTTTTTTTTTTTTTATTTTCTGGTTTGGCTCAAACAAATACAGGAGAATTTTATACAAATATGGAACGAGGAATTAAATCCGTCCTTATCTAGCACTTTGTATAGAACCATATCAAGTTTGTTTAGAACTAAGGTAAAGAAATTTCGACGGTAAAAAATTCAATTCTTTATAAATGTTTTATAAACTACCCAAAACATTTTCGAAGTTTTATTTGCCGTCATTCTGAAATATTTTCCAAATATGCTCGTATAACGATGACGTAGACAATTTCTGCAGGAAACGAACACGAATTTTATGACGATTAAATTTAAAAATTCAACAGAGTTGATGGTACCAATTTTCGGAACAATTTAAAATGATTGTCAGTCGTTATAAAATGAGAGGTTACAACATGAATGTTAAACGCCAAACTGCATGCGCCGTTTCAGGCTTGTTCCTCTGTTGTGGTTTTCCTTTGTTTGCATGCTGGTTGTTGTCTGTCGTATCTCTTTGTCATTGTTTATTCTCCATCTCTTCTTCTTTTGATGCCTTGGAAAGGGTGTGCTACGTGATCGTTGCCTTTCCTGGATAATTTCATCTGACACGCCTGGTAAACTATCACAGGTACCTCCGCGGAGGTACTGATTAAATGGTTGTGACAGATATCCGGAGCTACCTGTGATGGTCAATAAGGTTTGACATTACATGCAGGAATTTTCGCAATAAGTAAGGTTTCACATTCCAAGCATATCAAATATGCTGACAAAAGAGCAATTTTCCGACATATTGTTGATTTTGTCAGCATATTTGATGCACAAAGTGGATATTTGGAGACTGAATTTCACCTGATTTACAGTAAGATTCCGATCACTTCACCATATTAAAAGATGTAATGTCGATATTATGTCATGTGTTGATGATGTAACACCTAGACCTTACGGATGTGTTTGAAGTCTAGCGCTGGCAATATAAAATAGCAAGAGTGAATCATTTGCAACACCTTCGAGTCCACTCACCACAAAGTTAATATAAACGACGAGCCAGGCCGCGTAGCGCAGTCGGTAGAGCGTCTGAATCAAGAGCCAGAGGTCCCCACTTACTTTTCTTTTTCCTTCCGCTGATTCAACAAGGGCAGTTGTCAGTTATTGACGAAAGTATGTTCACTTATTACCGGTTAACCCCTTAGGAGGTCTACAATGCCTGCCCAGGAATAGTGTAGTTAGGTTAACTGAAAGTCCCGCCATGATTTTAGTTGCTTACAGTGGACGTAAAGAAACAAAACTACAACAACACATATAGCGAGAGTCATACGACATATGCGAGCGATACGCATACGAGTTACCAAAAGGGTCAACAACGTAGGTTATTTTAGGTGTTCCGGTAATGCTCAAATTGCGTCATAATTTACGGTGACAGGCATCGGCATTTTTTTTTTTTTTTTTTTTTACTTTTGGTACACCATATGTGTAGCTGGCATGGCGTTTGATATATTGAGCAAAGACAATTTTCTACCAGTTGGAATGACTAACAGGCAGCACCATTCATGATAAAAAGTCTTACTTCAGTGAGCATTCTATGACAATCTGGCTCAAAAGCGCCTATAATTCTTTGATATTCTGTCTTATAAGTTTAACATGGAAATTCATGACATATACATTATGAATGAATGATTCTTTCCAGGTAGTAATCTAGAGAAGAATTATATCAATATTTGCACCTGCAATAACTCTTCAGATTTTCACTATATTTCTTTACATTATAGGCACCTCCACGACGAGTTTATCGGTATCTGTATTCAGGCAAGCAGGTTTACTTTACATCAGTGTACCGAGATAAACAGATTCGTATGCAGATACCCGCATTTAGAACCAAACACGATCGACCTTTTTCTGTTTCGAGTACTTCGGGCTGTCTTCAAAGCCACTTCAAAGGTCGTATCTTTGGTAAATATGGAAAGTTCTGGGGGATATGACGTGTGACAAAGCTTTATGCCTATAAGGGTCGAATAGCACTCTTTGATTTTCAGTACACTCTCTGGTTATTGTGTATTTTATCAAAAAAGACGAACACCCACCTATTTATGTCTAGTTTTTGACCATCACAGGTAGCTCCGGATATCGGTCACAACCATTTAATCAGTACCTCCGCGGAGGTACCTGTGATAGTTTACCAGGCATGTCTGAGCAAGAGCATGAAAAAACCTACAACATGGCATGTGCGGACAGCGAAGACTCAGATCAGCCTGGGCATGCACCCAGTCTGATCAGAATCTTCGCTGTCTGCATGAAGAATGCGTGGGTCCTTGGCTACCTATTAAGAACGCACAGCGAAGACTCTGATCAGACTGGGCGGATGCCCAGGCTGATCTGAGTCTTCGCTGTGCGTTCTTAAATAAATAAATGCCAATTTGTAGGTTTCATCGTGCGCTGGCTCATTTATATATTGTATACGATTCATTATCAGACATCATCATTATTGTCCCATTACAAATATTATTTGTATCAAAATAATCCCATTTTCATAAATGTGCTTTGACAGCACTTTTTTTATTCAAAACAATGGGCGGAGATGAAAAAAAAACTCCTACAAAATGGCATGTGCGCCCAGCGAAGACTCAGATCAGCCTGGGCATGCATCCAGTCTGACCAGAGTCTTCGCTGTCCGCATGAAGAATGCGTGGGTCCTTAGCTACCTATTGTGCGCACAGCGAAGACTCTGATCAGACTGGGCGGATGCCCAGGCTGATCTGAGTCTTCGCTGGGCGCACATGCCAATTTGTAAGTTTCATCATGCGCTGGCTCATTTATATTTTTCGTGTGTACGATTCATTATCAGACATTATCATTATTGCCGCATTACAAATATTATTTGTATCAAAATAATTCCATTTTCATAAATGTGCTTTGACAGCACTTTTTTATTCAAAACTATGGGAGGAGATAGGTCAGGCGATGGTCAAAATGACACTTTTTTAACGTGGTCATTCAATTTATCAAACTGAATGTGGTACCAACAATACAATACAATACAAATTTGGGCATCTTTCATTTCTGCCCACGCATGGATTTTTCTGAAACTTTGTATAATAATAACTAGGCATATGCAACCTATGAAAATGTGCTTATTAAATTATATAATAAAAAGTTGGACTCAGGACGCAACCTTGACTCACTCCTCCCATGAGCTGATACCTGTCTCCAAATAAGTATGTCATACATCTTAAGTTTAATTTAGTTTTAAGATTTTTGCGCTGTGCTGAATGGTGAACACCATAGTAATTCTATTGGTACCACAAAACATTTATATTTAATTAAAGTTAACATTTTCTGACAGATTGATTATAAAAAATCTGATTTTTTTACCAAAAAATGAAAAAAATATCAAAATTAAACTTTCAAAATTAATATCTTGTAGTCTTTGTCAAGATTTCATACTACCAGGAAAATTTGCTACATATATCCTCTATAGCTGTGCCAAATTTCATAAAAAATTAAAACCGGTAACATTGTCATTTTAGGCCTTGAATGGATATAGGTCGATTTTTACAAAATTGACTATTTTGTTACATTGATAAAAAACAGTAGAGAAAGGCAGTGTTATCAAACACTTCTAACACTTAACAAATCAAAGAGAGTTTAGACAACTCGGAATGAATATATCTTGAGCTACCCATTAAATTTTTATGACTTTCTATTACTTGCCTTCTATTTATATGGACTCTGACTAACCAACAATTACAAATGTAGACAGCATAACAAATTAAATCTAAAGAAATTCTAATTAACAAATTAGGCTTAATAAAATCTTACGCTTTAATTCACGTCAGCAAATCATTGGGCATTTTGTATAATTACTTCCCAAAAGGCATAAAACTAAAATAGGTGTAAAACAGGGGTATCCATTCTCACCATTACAAAAATTGGCATAAAACAGGGGGATCCATAATCTCCATTGTCATATTAAGAAGATGTGCAAACGTAATATTGCAAGTAGTTGTTGCTTGTTTGTTTGTTTGTTTGTTTGTTTGTATTGAAGAAGGATTTGCATCCCCATTAACAGATTTTAGGATTTTTGGAGATTTACTTCTGGACTGGTGAACTCTAACCAAACTAAGAACACTTGAAAAGAAAATAATACCTATAGACAACTTCTGATATATCTATAGCATGCTTGCAAGCCTATATTGTATTTTGAAATTATGAACACTGGATTTCGTGTCCTGTAAGATCTTCAAATGTATCACTTCAATCGGTATTTCCTGCGATCGAATTGACACTGACACTGGAGTTTTTCTCTTTGTTTCAACAGTTATCTTTGATAACAGCAGCACAGAATACTGTTTATGTGGTCTTAACTTTTGCTATCAGAAAAGCAGATCTATCCTTTCTTCCTTACAGTAAGCATATATGAAATTGTTTCTGTTCTGCATAAGTTCTATTTTAGTGCACATAGTTTGACTTAAACAACAAATTGGTGTTCTGTAGTTCTTCATGTTAAAGCTTTAAGATTTTTCCAAAGGTTGTATGACATTCATATCTTAGTCATTTGCCTAAGGACTTCCATACTAGTTTGAAACTCCACCATATGTTAATTAACACAGGAGTTTAAAACAGCTAACTTGTGTGGTCTTAATGTGAATCTAAAGGATGTATTGAGTTTTTTTTAACAGTTTTCATGCATTTGGTTGCTAGCAGTTCTATGGTATTTAATTAATTCTATTTTCACCTTGTCTCTGTTTTTTGTGTTGTAATACGTTTTGAAAGGAGGCTTTTAGTATTCGAGTTTTGTTTTAGTTCTTATACTTAAATTCTTTCTTCCATTGAATATTTTAGCTGAATATAATTTCATTCTTCATAATACCAACTGCTCTTACTTTTTTTGTTGTTCTTCGCTGATCATATTTCTGAAAAGTTATTCTTTCATTTTAGAAAGAGCTCTAAAGTATTTGGTCAGCAAGTGCATAGATCTTACCTAAAGAAACAGTACTAAGCTTGCATGTGTCCATGTGACACAGACTTTAGTTGTTCATTACTGATTGTATTTAAGCTGTAGTGTATTTTTCCAATATTGAGTGTCTTCATGTGTGTTTTGTACCAGCTGTGAAATCTTCTGCTGTGGTTTTGACAATATTGTGCTTTTTTGTATTTACTAAGCGTGAACTAGTAGTCACAGTATTGGCTGTTTATATCAATTCTTTTTGTTACTCTGTTATTTTTGATGCATTTTTCCAGTTTACATCAAAGTTTATAGTTGAGTTTTGGACAAGAAGTCCACATTGTTGTATTTACTCATAAATCCATTGAAGATTGACAATTCTGAATGTTGAAATCAACAGACATGGACCCTGAAGATTTTAATCAGGTGTCCTAGGATAGTAATCATTACTTGGTAAGCAAGTTGTGCCCACCATGCCTATCTGCCTGAACGAGTAACTTTAAAGCTAGACCCAGGTTTCATAATCATCATCATCAGTTACAAGACTGTTATCTGCTTTTTATTATCTGATAAATACTTCCAAAGTCAAGTATTTGAAGTGGAATCCTATATATACAGATACAGAGAACTTGGACTCAGTGTCTGCATGGTCCAGATCATGTAAACGAAAAGTTTGTTGTTTTTTTTTTGGACATGGTGTTCAACAAGGTGCAATTCAGTCAACTGGTTATAAATGAATACGTACAATTATGGTATCAACTTCTTATACAAATCATACTACATCATGGTAATCCAAATTGAAAGCTATTGATGTTGACTTTACACGATACTACTTATACATGAGTATTGGGTAATTTCATATTTTGCCGACTCAGGACTATGTGTATTCAGGCTGTACAAACAACATGTTACCGATCTTCAATTTTTATGAAATTTCATGTGTTTATTCCTAATACATATGGAAATTTTTTATGCTGAAATGGTGTCTTGACAAGAATCGGAACATGGTAAAATTGCAGATAATATCTGGATGAATACATAACCTGCAGCTGAAATATGGGGCTACCTTTCAACTTACGTTATTGCTCCAACACTATTGCTAAGTACATGAAGCCATCCATAGTATCAAAACATGTACTAATGATGGTCTTAATTAATAAAACATTCCAGCATCTGAAATATGAAATCCTGTTTACTGTACGAAGGTTAATATTAGGGCACCCCCTGATTTGGTAGTGGCCGCGTACAAAACACCATAAATTTACAATGGAACTACATTTAAAAGCCAGTGCCTCATACTCATCAGTGTTATACCCTAGGCAACCATTGTGCAGAATTTCACCCAATTCCAAGCGTGGGCAGAAACCAATGTAAATTTCCTATACCGAGTAAGAGCCCCTTTTTAATTAAATTCTCACCCCATAAGAAATTAAAATATACATTATTAAAACTTTCATACACGAGTGGCACTGCTTAAGGGCTTTGAGAGACTACCAGCGGGCACATACAGCGTCGCACCAACGCCGATGCAACGTATTTTGTTTAACAGCACCTTTTTGTTCAAAACAGGTGTAAAACAGAAACTTGAAGACGGTGGATGGGGATAAGTTAGGTGACATTCACAACTACACACTTTTTTCACCATGGTCATGGAATTCTTCCAAACTGAATGTGGTATCAATAGTGTTTTGTTTCAGACCACGAACTCTGAATGCTTTTGACATCATAAGAAGTCTCGTGTTTTGCACAGATAAAACTGAAGCAGATCAGAAGGTCGCAAACTAATAATAATGCTGTAATAATGTTTCATTCAATGTCCTGATATATATTTCCTAGAGAAGTGAAAAACAAATTAAACATTTGGTATGTGTGAACCTTTAAGTATAATTGTTGTATATTTTAAATGATTCCTTGACATCACAGGTACATGAAACGAACCGCATCGGTCATTCAAAACTTCTTTTCCTCCGTGTTGTCGGGACATCAATTAGTTTTACCCACAAAAACACCCTGAAATGCATGTTATAGCTCATGTTGTCCCGTTTCAGTTATTTTAATGTACAAATGATACCAAACAAGGTATTTAAACTATCATTGGTGCTCATGGTACTACACGGATTGTCATCGATCAGTCGGGCCGCAACGTCAGAAAACGTACCTTTTGACGTGTGCCCAACGAAGACTCAAATCAGCCTGCGCATCCGCATGAAGATAAATTACATCCTTGCTATCCACAATGCGTCCAGTGAAGATTCTGATCAGACTGCGCGAATGCGCAGGCTGATCTGAATATTTGCTGGCGCACATACCTGAAGGTATTTTTATACGTTGCGGATCAATTCTCTTCCTGTGGGGGAGTTTCATGAAAGTGTCAGGACTGGGTGTCGTAATATTTCAACATTCACATATAAAGAGATCAATATTTGAAGTCAAAACAATGGTCAGCTTTGAGAGAACACAACAGAATGTGTGTACATACGAGGGTAATCCCAGAGAAATTGTTTTCAGTATGGGAAATGATAATGCATAATCAAACAAATGTGCGAAGTCAAGTAGGATTTATTGAAGATGAAAACAAAGTCAATTAGTATTTGCATATGTCAACATTAAAATTAGTGCGTTGCCTTAGTGAGATTCATTATGAAATATACTACACCTGAGGCTTTTCAGCACTGCATACCGAAACATGTAACTTTGCAAACAGTGTAGCTCCTGATGAGACGGGTCTCTAGACCCGTCTCATCAGGATCTACATGTTTGCCATTCTGTATGAGAGTTTGACTTGCAACAATGGCAGACTGCAACATTGGTCGTATCAAAATTCAAAGATCGAAAAGTCAACTTCAGAAACTATTGTGTGAAAGGTTTGAAAATCAGACCACCACCAGTAGCCTACTGAATTGGAGTTTGGCCACTTGAAAAATCATTTTAGTGTTAATTTGTTTAAGCTGGCATGGACATTCACCACCGGCATAGTAACACCAACTGAAGTCCTTATGACAACTAACTATTCAAAGAAGTGTGTGAATTTAAGTACTGAAATGTTTCAACAAATAACGTAAACCTAAATATTGGGACAACTTGACTCCTGGGTTTCTAACCGTACTTGAAAACTGAATATCGCTCATGCCGGTGCTTGCTTATGCCGGTGCTTGGGGTATATACCACGGATGGTACGTGGGGAGGGGAGAGTGGGGAGCGGAACCTACGTCATACAAAGCCGTGTGAAAAATATAGATTTTTTTTTTGGCGAAAAGGGTCCGTTCAAATCGGTTAGTCGTTTTTTTTCATTATTAATTTCGCTGTTCTGACGACAATTAGAATAAGCAGAGTATGCACCAAGGATGAAAGTACTTATATTTGCAGATTTGATGTACCACCGTATTGTCAATGTTGGGAACACTCAGGCACAATATTTTGATAACCTTATAGGCCTAAGTAATTGTTCGCAAGTGTTCTCAACAATGACAATGCGGTTACGCATCATCAAGTTTGCCAATATGCCTTGTCTCTTGCTACACCCTCTGCATCACGAAAACACGCCTATATAGTTTTGACCCCCTTAAACCCCACTTTTATATAGTAAAACTGGGGTTTACAGGGATATACATTATTTTTCTTACTTCTGCTCAAAACATAGATTGTGGGTACTCGTTAGAACCGCCTCGTCGAGGCGGTTCTAATGAGTACCCACAATCTATGTTTTACGAGGCGGTTCTAACGAGTACCCACAATCTATGTTTTGAGCAGAGAAATTTGAAAATCTAGTAGAATTTTTATCTGAATACTTTCAGTTTTTTGGTTGTGAAATTTTCAATATATTTGAATAGAAGTGTTTTCGTAATGGAGCCTATCCTGTTTTTTGGTTAGAACAACGAAATGGAAAACGACAGCAACTTACCGATTTGACCGGGCCCTTTTTGCAAAAAAATCTATAGTCTTTTATCTATTTGCATGACGTAGGTTTCCCCACCCCTACACCCTTTGGTATACAGCCTCGCAAACTACTCTGCTGTATATTAAGAGACTTAATAAACCCGAGTCTCAGAGTTTCGTTCCTTTGTGTGTTCTTTGTTCCAAAAGCAACCTTTTAGATTTCCATTGTCCTAAAATTTGAGCAAATCCATTTTACTACCCGTTGATTATAATGTCATAAAAACTGCTGGATTAGTGGCAAAAAATGTAGACTTGTAGACACCGCTGCTTTCAGTGGTGTCTTATCTGGTATACATTGTTGGCTCATGCCTGTCTGTCCCAGTATTTAGGGTAAATACACTATTCTACTTAGCCCCTTAGAAGGATTTATGAAACAACTAACTTCACATCACGAAAACATACCTGTATAATTTTGACCCCCTTAAACCCCACTTTTATATAGTAAAACTGGGGTCTACAGGGGTATACATTATTTTTCTTATTTCTGCTCAAAAACATAGATTGTGGCGGTTCTAACGAGTACCCACAATCTACGTTTTGAGCAGAAATATGAAAATATATGAATTTTTATCGGAAAATTTTCAGTTTTTTAATGGTGAATTTTTCAATATATGTGAATAGGCGTGTTTTCGTAATAATATTTTTGTTGATGTTGTTGTTGCGGTTGTTGCTGACAAGACGCTGCTTCTTCAAAATATTTCATTCTGACACTGAGAAATGATAAGTTACGTTTCATACGACGAAACAGTTTAACGCTATTAAAGCAGGCTGGGTAAAATTTCAGCACACAACATTTTGATTTTTTTTCCTTTTATTTTTCAGCCCGCAGAAGGCATCTCTCTTCAACGCAAATTATCTTCTGCCTGTCTACACAATTTGCAGGAGACAATTAGCATGAACGATAAAAGCCTTTTTTTCTTGGAAAATAAGAGAAAATATCAATAATTATTTGTCGTTTGATGAACTTGCCCATAGAGTGATAACGGTTAAACTACTCACCAGCAATATACTAATAATTTCGGTGAATGAATTATGAACCCATCCTTTCAAGCAGTAGTAGGCCTTTTCTTTTGAAATTAACTCCATGAATCTATAGTCACGTGACAAATCCATACCGGGTTATTATCATAAATAACATTTATTCAAACATAAATGAGTTTATAATTATGTGATTAAAATATTTTTCGTCTATATAATAATTTCTTTTGCATTAATTTACTTGCTTATTATTTTCCAATTTGTAATGTATATAAAAGATCTTTGAGATTTTTGGAAGTGCACATATCACATATTCTAAAACATGCAAATTGAATCAAACGAGTCACATGGAGAGAAAACCCAGCTAGCATTCTTTATAAATCTATAGCGAGTCGTTATCGGCCCGTCAGCTACCCTGACGGGCCGAGAACGGCCCGCTATAGATTTATAAAGACTGCTTACTGGGAATGTACCTCCGGAAATGTGCGCCCAGCAGACTCAGATCAGCATCCGGGCAGTTTCATCAGTCTTCAGTGGGCACACTGTGGATAGCTAAAGATGCAAAGATTCTACAGGCGGACAGCAAAGACTATGATAAAGACTGACCTGAGTCTTCTCTGCACGCACAGTTCCGAAAATACATTTTCTCACCTTATGGGCTTAAATAGACAAACATATTCAAAAGCAGCAGAACGTCTTGCTGCAAAAGAACCACTTAGCCCAAACTTAATATACAATTTTATTCGTCCTTATTTTTTTGTGTTTTTTTTTTCTTTAAAACGCTTCAGAGCTGTGATTAGCTATGAACTTTTTTTTTTTTTTTCATTCAGATGATATGTTAGTTTCATAACATGCTTCATAAAAGTGTAAAACAGTATGACAGTTTATGGTGGTTTCGTACTCGTATTTGAATTTTTAACCCGGGATATCGGTTCACATTCCCCGCTTCACCCCTGTCTGTCCATTTTGATGAACATTCTTTTAGATAAGAAATATGAGCCTGTGTCTCCACTTATAAATAAATAAATAAATAAATAAATAAATAAAAGCATAACGCCCCGACGGCAGAAACGGGGCTGATGTCTTTGAGTTGTTAGATTCCAAAAGTTTTTTTTTTTTTTAAGGGGATGGGTTTGGATTAAAGACGTTGCTGAATGACATGGGCGTGAACCCTGTCTGGTAAGAGAATATATGTGTGATAAGAGTGAATATTTGCTGACGGGCAAGGATTTGAACCCTATCTGGAAGGGGAATATACAATGTATATTTGCTGAAGGGAAGAACGTAAACCCCATCTGGTAAGGGAATATACACTGTACATTTGCTGAAGGGTAAGAACGTGAACCATATCTGGGAAGGGATTATATTGTGTATATTTTTACTGTTATTCGGGTCGAAGACCATATCAAAGGAATAATAACTAGGATAGCCTAAAAGTTGAACAATATACACACTAAACATGCCGAAGAATTAATGAAACGGTCTGAAGAATAGATAGTGTGAATTTTATCATGGTGATGTTTTTAAAGAAAAATATAAAGAAAACCCATGTGTTGAATTTTTACGCTTAGCATACTGGGTAAAAAAAATCAGCAGATGACATTTTGAAATACTTTTATACTTTTTTTTTTGTTTTTCCCACAAAATAGGATTTAATATTTCATGCTAATTTTCTCCTAAGGAGACAACTAAGGAGACAATTTCCAAAAAATATCAAAACCTGTTGTTTTTTTTTTTTGTTGTTTTTTTTTTTTTTTTTTTTCTGGGAAAGATTAAAATGTCTGCTGAAATTTTAACACAGAGTGCTAAGCGTTAACTGTCCATAGGAGTATCGATCTAAGGCTCAAATTGATTTCCTTTTGCCTTTTGTATGATACTTGAACCGCGCCATGCGAAAACATGTCATCAGACATGCGCATAATGTGCGGATTCACATCTATCTGCACATGCGCAAAATCTCATACTCTCCATTGAAACATTCTATAGTATCAAATGATTATATTTGCGGACAGCGAAGGCTCTGATCAGACTGCGCGGATGCGCAGGCAGATCTGGGCCTTCGCTGTCCGCATATGCCCGAATACACGTTTTCGCACGGCACGGCCCAATTCAAAGCATCAATAGATTCATGAATGATAGGTCAAAGCTTAGAGTATGATCTATTTAAGTTGACAATGATTAACTTAAACCAATTTAAACATTGAATATGATATGATATTATAAGGATGTGTAAACACTGACAGAATGCGAGTCTGATGTACACATATTAAAAACAAGTTCTAATGTTTGTCTGAGAAAAAAAGAAAAAAAAAAAAAAAAAAAAAAAAAAAAGACAGTTTCAGGCGCGAACATTTTCACTTTCAGAGCTCAATAGAAAAAAAAAAAAAAAAAAAAAAAAAAAAAAGAAATACCCAAGGAGTAAGTCCAAACTAATACTAAACACGTTCTCGTTATAACAGCAAAATTCTTTTCGTCAGGGTGGGGCAAAATCGTTTGACGTATAAAAGAACGTGCCAACAGCCAAAACATACTGAAGGTTAGAGCAGGTGCTTGGTCGTTTTATTGCATGTCTTGGAGGTCTGTGTGCTGCATCAATGCACCAATGAAAGCCTAAGTGGACTACTAAGATAGACCTGGTAGAATTTCCACCATTTATGACAATTTATGACAAAGGAGATAACTTTTGTTACATGTACGTCCTATTTGCTTCCCTGTTCACCAAGCCCGACTGAAAAGGGTTCCACTGTAAAAAGAATTAATTTGCTCCCAATGGGAGCGAATTCTTTCCTTTTTTGGGTAGATTCCTTTTCTGGGGGGAGGCAAAACAACTGACAGAACTGCTTCCACTATAAGTACATCTATCCCTTTTACGTTTTGATTACCATATCCAAATCAAGTATAAATGGATGTCTATCAATGTGACAGTATAGCCACTCCGTGTTGTACTCATAGCAGAGGCGCTTGAAGTTTGACCTCAGAAGTCGCATTCGGACGTCTGAAACCCGGGAGATTCAAAACCAGTATTATGACGTTACCTCTTATGTCAAGACATTTTTTGTGTTGATGGGCATGTGCTCACAGTAAAACCTATAAAGCATCATTAATCGAACGAGTATATATGTACTTTGTTCACATGTCATACACAGATTGCCCTTAAAAGGTGAAACAGGTATGGCGGATGGTCAAGGCATTTGCTGAATGCAGCATCGGATCCTGCTGGTTTTGTTGCCTCCGTTATACTTCTGGGCCCAGTTGTTCAAAGCGTCGTTAGCTTAACGAGCTCGGTATGGGTCATTTCGTTAACTGTTTTAGCGGATTCAATATACAATATTCTGATATTTTTTGCTGAAAAAATGTGAGTAGCTTTTGCACTGCAAAAGCTACTCACATTTTTTTTTCAGCAAAAAATTTCAGCATATTTGCGTATCACTCGATGTAAATTTTAACGAATCGTTAACTAACGACGTCGTTAGCTTTGAACAACTGGGCCCTGAAGTTGGAAGTTAGAATCCCTACTGCGAGTATAAACAAAGAGGTCAGACAAAATGTGGAAATGTACAGACATGTTAAAATATTGTCAAAAGCTTACCTTGTCTGTAATAAGTTTGTCTATTTCTTCTAACGGTTTGCCATATAGCTCCTTGGGCATCCCACAATCCTCGGGAAGTGTATTTCCCTCAATGAGATCCGGATTCCTTTTTTTGGCGGGTCCATGATCTTCCTCAGAATCAAACCTTAATTCCCCATCCACTAAATGAGCCTCACCCTGATTTTTTAGATTTGCTTCTGCCTTTTCTTTCGCCTTTTTCTCATTCTCAAGCTGTTTCGTATAAGAGTCTGCATTGTATTCTGTGAAGTATATTTGCTCATTTTCGTCGTCACTCTCGTCTTCATCTATCGGTTTGGGTTTCGAGTCGATTTTCGAAGACTCCTCTTCGCCTGTTGGCATTTCGGATACCCTCTTTTCTAAATTTTGTTACCAATTCAGGTAGAACTGATATACGGGGAAGAGTATTGCATTTATATATTCCGAGTAGGCTGTAATTATTATCCTAAATAGTTTAGATCCTCTTGAAAGTATTCACAACATAGTCAATCTCACAGGCACACCTGGAATGACAGAAATAAACGATAAAATATATCCTCAGTAATGTTTTATGATTAGTTTTTACATACTTGCTTCTCTGCTATATTAAATAAAATTTCATTCCAGAGGTCACACAGTGACTGATTGTTACGGCCAATCTGCAGGTCATTTATTTTTCTTTGGTCATATGAAATGCTATCAAATGTCCAATAATAAATACGAAAATTAAAACAATATGAGCCAGTACATGACAAAACCTACAAAATGGCATGTGCGCCCAGCCAAACAGATCAGCCTGGGCATCCGCCCAATCTGATCAGAGTCTTCGCTTGCCCTAAATGGGTAGTTAAGGACCCAAGCTTTCTTCATGTGGACAGTAAAGACTCTTATTAGACTGGGAGGATGCCCAAGCTGATCTGAGTCTTCTCTGGGCACACATGTCATTTTGTAGGTTTTGTCATGCCCTGGCTCAATTACTATAAGAGAAATATATTCCGAAAGAAACACACTTTCATTTCATAGAACACACGGCAACTGCTGTTGCAACCAATTTGCAGGGCATTTTTTTTTCTCTAATTTATTTGGTCATACAACATTGTATCAAATATCCAATAATAAATATTAAACATAATATTATAACAGAGATTACATATCATCTGCACTACCTTGTTTATCCTAAGAATTCGGACAGCCAGGCCTGAACAAACACGTGGCTAAATATTTAGGGTAACTACCGTACTTTGATACTGGATTTTAGTGACACGCTGTACATAACGCCACACTGCCATCGGTACCATCCGCTTCCATTACATTTTAGACGCAATGCTATAGCGAAGAATCTAAGACCAGTTTCATGGATTTGGTATGGCATTCGTTTTCATTTCATTTAGATATTCCGTTTTAAAGAGTTAATACGGTAGCTCTAAAACATGTTGATAGAGAATGCATTTTGTCTTACGAAAATCAAGCTTAACTCTTTTTAACAATAAAATATATAAGTAAAGATATCCAGGAAATGCCACAAGCACGAAGCACAGCCTTCCCGAGGTACCAAAAGAAGGAGAGATGAGGAACAAACAATGACAAAACAAACGTCATGCATGATATCACAGACGCACAAAGAAGAGCTGTGTTCTGGAAAGAGGTGACAATCATCACGAAAACATACCTATATGATTTTGACCCCTTAAACTCCGCTTTTATATTGTAAAACTGGGGTTTACAGGGTATACATTATTTTTTCTTATTTCTGCTCTAAAACATAGATTGTGGGTACTCGTTAGAACCGCCTCAGCGAGGCGGTTCTAACGAGTACCTACAATCTATGTTTTGAGCAGAAATAGAAAAAAATATCAGAATTTTATCTGAAAACTTTCATTTTTTTGTGGTGAAATTTTCAATATATTTGAATAGGCGTGTTTTCATAATGCTTGATCATGAGATATTATATACACGTACTTTTTGCATCAACACATGCGATATTGGTACTCAGCTTTAACGCTGAAACAAAACAAAGAGTTGGGCCTAAAATTGACAAAATATCTTTTGACTTTTCGGAGAGAAAATGTCATGAACTTCTAGAGGCAAAATGATTCATTGAAACCGTATCGTATCGCGATACTTTTTTACGCGGTATCGTATCGTTGGGCTTGTATCGCGATACCTGACGATACGACCAAAAGTACAATTTCCAAAGAAAATGATAGCTCGAACATATTTCAAGACAATTTTTATAACAAATTATAAAGATCTAAAATGTTACTGAAATGCACTGAGCACTTATATGAAAACAGGAGCACCTTACACAGGCATTGTTACACAAGAATGAACCTCTGAGATGGTTCTGAACCTGTTTTTCAAGAGTATAAAAAATTTCAAGCTGTGACTTCTGCATGAAAATACGAGTATTACTGCGATACGTATCGTATCGAAAGGTGACTGTATTGTTACAGTCCTATCAACTTCTCGTCTGATGAATTTGTCAGTATACGCACGAGGTCAAACACGTCTTGAGTGGGACTTAAAATAGTAAACTGTTGCGAAATCTTAAAGTTTTACACTAAACTAGATGGAATCGGGAACAAGAGGTCCGTGCTGGCCTGGAATAATCGCATGAAGACCTAGGATTGCCGCATGAACAAGTGAATAAACGTGATAAAGATTATTTTTTGTTGTCCATAGTTAAAACATATCACAGATTTGCCCGCATAAAAACAAAGCGAAGTAAACTACCTGACCATAACTTGAGATCATCAGAAATTTTATGCCTGTAGATATGATGTATAGGTTCCTAAAAAATCAAATAAAAATTATGGCTCCAGGTACTGGTAGGCTTTTTTCAACCCTTGCAATTCTGACATTATCAATCTTGACCACTATCTGGACTGATTCAACTGTTGACACACTGATGATATTTTTTCTTTTTTTTCCCCAGAAAACAGGATTTGATATTTCATGCAAAGTGCATGACATGTCAAAATCTGTTTTCTGGGAAAAATAAGAAAATATTTCAAAATGTCGTCTGCTGAGTTTTCTACCCAGAATGCTAAGCGTTAAAATAATCAGATAGAAATTAAAACCTTAGGCAGG
Source organism: Anodontia alba (assembly GCA_964016985.1). NCBI lineage: Eukaryota > Metazoa > Mollusca > Bivalvia > Lucinida > Lucinidae > Anodontia > Anodontia alba. The sequence continues at coordinate 91,711,473 of OZ024829.1, forward strand.
ATATCCCTTTTTGCCAGTCAAGGGAACAAAGCTCCGCATTCAGTGGTAATATACGACTCGTTTGCAATCTTGTCCGAGGTCTCATTACAGACTTGGTTATCTGCGAATTCATGAAGAGCTGGCAAAAATTAAGGGGGCATGCCAGCCACAAGCATTCACCCCATTGTGTATATGGGAAGTTTATGAATGATAATTTCGACATGTATTTTCGGAACCAAATATTTTACGAACTTGGTCGAGATTTTATGGCAAATTTGGCTGTTTTTCCACAAGAATATTATCACAATGCCAGAGAGGACCGACCAAAAGCAAAAATAAGACAATAAGCGGGACAAAGTACGTCAAAAGCCCCCCCAAATAGCTGCCACAAGGCCCCACATAGAAAGAACACCACTGGAAACACCACCTTACATCACGAAAACATGCCTATATAATATTGACCCCCCTTAAACCCCACTATTATATAGTAAAACTGGGGTTTACAGGGGTATACACTATTTTTCATATTTCTGCTCAAAAACATAGACTGTGGGTACTCGTTAGAACCGCCTCGCCGAGGCGGTTCTAACTAGCCACAATCTATGTTTTGAGCAGAAATATGAAAAATACCAGAGTTTTTATCTGAAAATTTTCAGTTTTTGGAGGTGAATTTTTATATATATTTGAATAGGCGTGTTTTCGTAACAGAAAATAGTAAAACGTACCGGGGTTGATTTTTAAATCGACATTACTGATTTTTGGACCTAAAGACACTTAATTTCGTAAGCGAGGGTTTTAAAATTCTTAATAATGACTGTTGTTGTAATGGGCTAATGTAGACAGGTGCAATTCTTTTTTATTGTTAAAAGGTCTCTGTTTTGAAGGGCAATATGTAGACCTGTATTTTAAGTTTTTTAAAGCTCGTACATAATAGTCTTATGCCCCAGAGCGTTACTCTGCTGTTTTCTATGTCTTAAATGTGTATTGAACTTTCAGAGAGTTTAAAAAAAGAATTGATCTAATAGAGGCACTTTTATTGTACTGGTGCTCGGTCCAGCTCTTTAAGTGAATACTTAACTGAGAAATTAAGAGAATTGGATACTCATTCCAGGGAAGACAACTCTGTAAAAAAATTTGCCTCCTTTCTGAAAAGATATCAATCTTTTAGAGTAGACCCCTTTTCAGAAGGGGAGTCGTGCACAGAAAAGCAAACAGAAAGTCACAAAAAATGTCTCATTTGTACACAATGGTGGCAAATGTACATGTACCTAGTGTTCCCAGTTCTCTTAACGCTTAGCACTCTGGGTAAAAAAAAATCAGCAGACGACATATTGAAATATTTTTCTTGTTTTCCCCAGACAGTTTGCATGAAATGTCAAATCCTGTTTTATGGGAAAAATAAGGAAAACGTCACTAGTTTGTCGTCTGCTGAACCAGCCAATAGAATGGTAAAGGTTAATCTCCCTGGAGTATTAAGTTCTCTTAAAGTTAAAATAACAAAGTTTCTACTGATTCAATGTTAGTGATCATATATGTATCACTCAGGACCCTTACCCTAAATTTTGAGGGTCTAGAACATGATTTTGGGGATAGAAACTGCCAAAATGTGAGTCAGGAAAAACCCTGTGAAAGGGACTAAAACTACAGCGTCTGATATCATAAAAGCGATAATAGCTTCCGACTTTGTAAGACAGGAACATACCAACAATACGAAACTAATAGACTCGGTTTTATTGAATGTGTCCATGGGCAATGCTGTATTCATTAAAGTAAAAATATATATTTAAAGATACATTGAAGCCTAGGTCTCTTACAGATGCTTTCACCCTGCAAAGGCGGTAGAAGTTAGTAGTTTGGTTTTATTGGGACAGATTGAACGGTAATTCCCACAGAGGAATTGTATTTTACTGGGGCAGATCGGACGACAATCCCGCAAGGGGGTTGCTTTTATTGGGGCAGATTGGGCGACAATCCCGCAAAGGTTTGCTTTTACTGGGGCAGATTGGACGACAATCCCGCAAGGGAGCTGCTTTTATTTGGGCAGACTGGCATGATGGCAATACCCCAGGGTTGGGATTGCTTTACTAGGACAGTTTGAATGACAGTCCAGCAGGGGGTGAGGGTGGGGGCTTCATTTGGGGCAGATTGGACGACAATCCCGCAAAGCATTGCTTTTATTGGGGCAGACAGACTGGACGACAATCCCACAAGAGAGTTGCTTTTATTCGGCAGATTGGATGGCAATATAGCTCAGGGGATGGGATTGCTTTACTGAGGCAGATTGGAGGACAGTCCCACAAGGGGATTCGCTTTTATTTGGCCAGATTGGACGACCATCCCTATAAGGGTAGCTTTCATTGCACCAGATTGGCCAATAATCCTGCAGGGGGTAGGACTGCTTTACTGGGGCAGATTGGATGGCAATCCCGCAAGGGGAGGTTGGTTTTATTGGGGCAGATTGAACGACAATCCCCACAGGGGCTAATTTTTCGATCTAACTAGCATGTATGTATAAAGTTAAGTGCCAAGTATGTATGCAGGTCAAAGTTTAGTAAATATCTAAGGCTAATCCGTAGTCAAATCACAGCAAATGTTTGATTTGGTCAAAAATTAGCATAGCGGTGAGAGAATATGAATAGTAGCGAGAGAAATTGTACCTTCGGACATGTGCGCCCTGCGAAATCGTACAGTCTGATCAGAATCTTCACCGGGTTAGATAGCCAAGATTTGTTCATGCGGATAACGGCGATTCTGATTGGACTGCGCGATTGTACAGGCTGATTTGAGCCTTCATTGGGCGCACGCATCCGATGATACGTTTTCCGATGTTGCTGGCTCATATATACTAAGTTGTTGATGCAATATAAATATAAACTCATATACAAACTTCCGCTGATCAAAACCCTAATAAAAAGTACGCGTAATTGCTGTGTTTATATTAGAAATAATAAAACAACCTTTCCTCAAAGTAGGATCTCTACTACGTCATCATAAGAAACTTTAAATTCATTATCCTTTTTCATGCTGGGAAAAACATCAGCAGACATTTTGAAACATTTTTTTTTTTTTTTTTTCTTATTTTTTCCCAAAATAGGCTTTGACATTTCATGCATATTGGGAGACAATTTGCATGAAATATCAAAGCCTATTTTCTGGGGAAAATATGAAAAATATCATCAAAGTGTCGTCTGCTGGTTTTGACCAAAGCAAGGCAAGTGTTTTACATTTAAAGAAGGAAAACATCTTTAATCCGACAAAATAGCCATATTAACGATCAAAATATTCCAGACTTTTTTTTTCCTTCACAACGATGTCAAAAACCTTAAACACATAAACAAGTATCAACATACGGCATAGCAATGTAACAATACAGAATTAATAGGTATTTCAATAGCTTCACACTTGAACAAATATTCCAACCAAACTACCTTGAAAACTAATCGAACACCTTTTCAATGAATAATTCACCATATTCCATATTCCATACAACGAACCCAAGTCTGATAAAGATCAAACCTTTTACAGGCTATCAAATCGATCTGGCGCAAGTAAAACCGACTTGCCCTCTCGATTCATAGCGGACAACTGCTAAAAAAAAAAACAGGAACACCTGTCACCGGTGAAAAATCAGGGGCGGATTCAGAGGGGTTAAGTCGAACCCCCTTTGACTCGAAATTTCGTTTTCATGGGAATTTTTGGGGTAAATTTTATATATTTGGGATACCGTATTTATCCGAAATATTTACACCCCTTATTCTTTATCCTATACTTCTCTTCACCAGGTCCATTTTACTATCTGTGAATGTGTGTAAATTTGCTGGATTAGTGGTTTACAGTGTAGACCCCGATCAGACGCCGCGTTCTGCGGCGTCTGATCTGGGTCTACACTGTTTGCTGGGGCATTTCAGTCCGAATACGTCAAGTACGGTGATTTGATCAAATCGAACCCCACTCAGAAATTATCCTGGATCCGCCCCTGAAAAAAATAATTCAGTGCTGTAGATAAGCGGATTAAAAAAATTTCCCAATTCTCCACAAAAATGAATATCTTGGTTAACTATCCTATATTTTACTATTCTAACGAGTATGACATCACGTTTTCGCGGAGGAATAATAAAAAAATATATGTACCAAAATCGGTTTCTTATCCACAGCTATGAAAATGTTCTTATGATTATACACAATAGATCTAAGGAGGTATCGAGTCTTAGTCTGAACCGGCCAACAAAGCGAATTAGCGCAATAATGAAAAGGCAAGAATTCTTATTATATACATTTGAACAGCAGCGTCAGAAAATGTACCTTCTGCCATGTGCGCCCAAAAAAGACTCAAATCAGCCTGCGCATTCGCACAGTCTGATCAGAGTCTTCGTTGTCCGCATGAAGAAACTTTGCATTCTTACGCATCCAAAATGCGCCAAGTGAAGATTCTGATCTGAATCTTCGCTGGGCGCACATGTCAGAGTACGATTTCTGACAGTAATTATTGACATATACCTATCAATACAATAAAGGGCTAAAATGTGTTAAGATTTTCTATAGCCGTGACTAGATAAGAATTATAAACATTAATAAGAAAATGCTAGGTTCATGTCAACTTGAAACTAGTTTTAAACATCACGGGAAAACAAAATACTGTCATACACAATTCAATTACAGTAAACTCTGGTTAACTCAAACTCGTGGGGACCAGAATATTTGGTTTCAGATAAAGTAGTTTGAGATAAAAAGAGTTGAAATGTAAGGAAAATATAGCAAGCTAAACCAATATTGCCCAATACATGTATTTAGTTTGACTTAAGCAGTAGTCTGAGTTATCAGCGTTTGAGATGGTGAGAGTCAACTAAATATCAAATAAAACGCTTACATTTACGCTTAGCACGCTGTGTAAACTTTTCAACAGACGCCATTTTGAAATATTGTTCTTATATTTTCCAGAAAATAGGTTTTTACATTTTATGCGAATTATCTCCTAAGGAGACAATAGAAAATTGGCTTTTATCCGCTAAGAAGACAATAGTATACAGGCTTTTACATTTTATGCAAACTGTCTCTTAAGGAGAAAAAAAGGAATATATAGGCCTTTATAGACAAAAGAAAATAGACTTTTACAATCCATGCAAATTGTTCCCTGAGAGTATAATTTGCAAGAAATGTAAAGGCCTGTTATCTTGGAAAAATCTCATCAAATTGCCGTCTGTTGAATTTGCCCAGCGCGCGGTTAAGGTTATCAGCAAGGAACAGACATTACCAGTGATACAGCGAGATCGCACCCCAGTAAGCATTCTTTATAAATCTATAGCGGGCCGTTATCGGACCGTCAGCTACCCTGACAGGCCGATAACGGCCCGCTATAGATTTATAAAGAATGCTAGCTAGGACAGTCTCTATATCGCATTTACACTACGTATTCGAACACGCAGACATGAGCAAACAATGTATACCCAGAACGCGGCGTCTGATCAAGGTCTACATTGTTTGTAACCCAACTAGCAGATTTTAGACACATCAACAGGTGGTAAATTGGACTTGTTTAAACTTTTATGACAAGTAAAGTCTTAAGATGTCCTAATATTTAGGGTATACACTTAGAGAAACATTACACGAAACTCAAGTCAGTGTATACAACCACAACACCCACGTATTCTATTTGTTCGTACATGGAAATGAGCCTACGCACGACAAAACCTGCAATAAGCCCTGTGCCACCAGCAAAGAATCAGATCAGCCTGTACATCCACTCAGTGTGGTAATCTTTGGTCAGCTCGGCGGTTGTAGAAGCCACACGCGATTAGCGAAGACTGACAAAACTGCGCACATGCCAAGGCTTATCTGAGTTCGTCAGTCGCACGTCTCATTGCATCACGAAAACATGCCTATATAATTTTGACCCCCTTAAACCCCACTTTTATATAGTAAAACTGGGGTTTACAGGGGCATACATTATTTTTCTTATTTCTGCTCAAAAACATAGATTGTGGGTACTCGTTAGAACCGCCTCGCCAAGGCGGTTCTAACGAGTACCCAAAATCTATGTTTTGAGCAGAAACATGAAAATATAAGAGTTTTTGCCTGAAAATTTTCAGTTTTTGGATGTGAAATTTTCAATATTTTTGAATAGGTGTGTTTTCGTAATGGTAGGTTTTGTCGTGCGCTGGCTCAAATGCGAAAATATTGGCCTCTTTCTTGGAAGGACATTTACTATTTGGCGCATTTCCTGGTCAATAAGAGATTTGCCCTTTTTCATATTATATAAAACTATCAAACAGCATTAATAGTAGTAGAAGCAGTATAGTAGTAGTCGCTGTGTTAATAGTAGTAGCAATGGTAATAATTTTTAAAAGCTGTAACATTAAAAGAATTGCATATTTGATGTAAATCATTTTAACCAAAACGGATTCAAATCAATGTAGTATATTTAAAGATTACGTTATGGCGGACCCATTCTTAATTGCCTTAGTTCCTTATAACTACCAGGGTCTTTCCATCACGTGGATAAACCCTGTAAAAATTAAACCGGTTCCATCAAATGTAACAAATAATATAAGCGATTGAGTAAACCTGATATAACGACAGAATAAATCCACTAAACAGCAATTAAATCCGTTTCAACGACACGACTAAAATCCGCCATGAATCGAAATCTCATAATTAATCTTTTGTACAGAATATGTTATAAGTAATATGTCCTTCCGGATTTTTTTTTCTTTTTGAAAATCAATTCAACTCCTATTTGGAATAGACACGAATTTTTATCCGCCAAACACTAAATAAGCGGTATTAATTTTATGCTACACACCAAGCGACAATCACATTCCGTGTACTTGGAAACGGGATAGAAAACTTTATATTATAAAGGAGGAGTATTTGTTGATAATTCTGTGACAATTTTCTCCAGTTCAGTCGCCATAAAACATATGTTGCGGGTACTCACAAGCGCATCAGCGACATTACGAAAACATTAAAATATACTGAAAATTTTACCACCAAAAAATGAAAATTTTCGTATTAAAAAACTCTGGTATTTTTCATAGTTCTGCTCAAAACATAGATTGTGGGTACTCGTTAGAACCGCCTCGATGAGGCGGTTCTAACGAGTACCCACAATCTATGTTTTGAGCGGAAATAAGACAAATAATGTATATATGCTTTTCATGAGAAAAAGAAAAAAAAAATATCCCAGAATTATCACCAAATACTCCTTAGCAAGTCCTCTTACTATATTATCATTAGAATTATTATAAAAATATAAAAATGAAAACACTGATAATAAACACTGACGTTACACATATTCCAATCATGGTGTATTGCCTTTTTTCCTTTATCATTAATATACTTTGAGTGTATATTGGTTTAGGATCATGGTTTTACGAACAATGGTGTTCTTTCACGCGTGATATGAAAAGATCTAGGACTCGCATGTAACCAAGAGTAGGGATTAAATAGGTACACCGTATTCGTGATCTCGTCTTAATAAACCACACTGGATAACCAGATAAATGAAGTACAGATCACAATTTCCGATAGTATATTAGTATATTTATAATTAATGAACCAGCGTACGACGAAACCTACAATAATGTCTGTATAATTAGCAAAGACTTAATCTGCCTGTACATCCACCTCGTTTATCCCTATCTGGATAGCTAGGAGGCTGCAGAAGGAACATGCGATCAGCGAAGACTCTGATCAGACTGCGCGGATGCGCAGGCTGATCTGAGTCCTCGCTGGTCCACAACTCATATTGTATAAAGGTTTTGTCGTCGCTGGTTCATTAAATTTTATACGAACAGGAGATGACACACATTTCTACACATTACGAAAACACGCCTATTCAAATATATAGAAAAGTTCACCTCCAAAAACTGAAAATTTTCAGATACAAAAACTCTGATATTTTTTCATATTTCTGCTCAAAACATAGATTTTGGGTACTCGTTAGAACCGACTCGGCGAGGCGGTTCTAACGAGTACCCACAATCTATGTTTTTAGCAGAACTAACAACAGTAATGTACACCCCTGCAAACCCCAGTTTTACTATATAAAAGTGGGGTTTAAGGGGGTCAAAATTATATAGGCATGTTTTCCTGATGAACGGCAGACGATTTATTCCAAATTTCAATTTACAAGACAAAAGTTGGCACATATTTTATTTACTCTACCGATAAACCAAATTTGGTTTATCAAAATTAACATGAATGGATACATATTCAGGGTAGGCAACAATTATTATTAGTCTTGTCCCCTTCTGAAAAGGGTTATGTTCTAAAAGGACATAATTTCTTTTTTTTTTTTTTTAGAGCAGATCCCTTTTAGCTGGGGAATGGTGAGAGGAAAGCAAACAAGAAGTACATGTAAAAAAAAAAAGTCTCTTGTGAAAAATAGCGGAAAACTATTCAGAGTATCTAGTCCCTTTAAGATGAATAAATTCACCTGGCCCACGGGGTTATAAAACTTTTTTCATGCTCAACAAAGCTGAGCATGAAATTTTCTCTGCTAATAAATATGAAAATGCCAACAATAGTTAGCATTTTCATATTTATTAGCAGAGAAATTTTCTTGCTCAGCTATGTTTAGCAAGAAAGAACTGGCAATTGTTAGTCATTTGAGATTTATTAGCAGGACAAATGTCGTGCTCCGCTGAGTTGAGAATGAAAAAAGTTATAACCTCGGGGCCTGGGATTTTCTTTTTTGGCTGCCATTGTTCTAAGGGTGACAAACTTTGTAGACAGGGAGTGCTTCCATTTCAAATGATTACTCCTATACGAAACACTTTGCTTACAGAGCCAGAGGTCGCAAATTCTTTCATTTAAGAGTAGCTTCATCGAGGAAGGATGTAAATATATGTAAGCTAGAGTTATTTCCTTTGACGGTGTATTCATTTCTCTACAAGCATCTTTGTTGTCTGGTTTCTTGTATAAACGGAGATCGAGTCAAGTAATGTTCTTATCTGGTTACATAAAAGTGTTCTGTAGATTATCATTTTTGTCTTAATTAGGGCTTCATCTAAGCGTTTGAAATGAGGAGCCCAGGGACTCCGCAGTCTCGAGTTAAGAGAAGAGGTCCCTTGATACGATTTAGTAGGTTACTCTTTTTAAGAGGTTAATTATTGCTCAGATACTAATAATTCTTGTCATTTACTGGCATGAGAATTTTACAAACTTCAAAGCCAATAACAAAATTAAAAAAGAATACTGCATTCAGTTATCCAAAATACACTAATTTCCCCGCCCTTTGGACCCGAAACCAAGGCATGACCCAAGGGCACTTCTAGCACAGTTAAAGATTATGGTCTGGGTAAGTAGCATAAAAGGTACCCGTCTGGGTAAGTAGCATAAAAGGTACCAAAATTATGATCTCCAAGAGAAACGCGGACGTAGAATGCCAATGTAAATTTGAATGTAAACTTAAGCATTTGTTAGACTCTGGTTACAAACGTGACATACGCACGTACGGACGTACGCACGTAACATCTCGACCAAACGCGGGGGCATAAAGACAGAAGACCACTAACTTGCCCCCTAAAATTGCTGAATGCGTGTTGGGAAAAGACTGTGTAATGATCGTAACCTCTAGCTTGCCATTTGTACAAAATATCATATATATAAATATATAAATAAAAACACGTGTGCTTGACTGATCAGTTTTGTAAAGTCGCAATAAGAAATTATATGGATAAATTTTAAACAATAAACTTTAAAATCATTTAAGGAAAAATATATAAGTCACGAACATTGTAAAATTCCTAGACAAAAACAAAAGGGTCAACTTCGGAGACAATTCGAAAGAAATGTCAGGCCTTATTTATTGTGTAAAATAAGAAACTGTTTTAAAGTTTGCCTCGGACTTCATCGAAAAGTATCCAATCCTACACGGAAACTAAAGAAGAAAATAAGTTTATGCCGAACTGCTATTGCGTGCATCCGCTTACTAAAATCCGCATCTATATTTACCTGGATGAACGGTGTGTCCATATTACGTACCACAATAAACACAACCATACAAACATGTGGCAATACCCCAGTCAGCATTCTACGTAAATCTATATCGGGCCGTCATCGGCCCGTCAGGGTAGCTGACGGGCCGATGACGGCCCGATGTAGATTTACGTAGAATGCTAGCTGGGACCGTATTTACACCAAGTATTCGGACAGACAGGCCTTAGCTTACAGTCGACGTCTGATCAGAATCTACACATTTTGCCATGCAACCACCACCTTTAAGAAGAAGAAGAAAAAGAAAAAAACTAGATAGCTGAACATAAGTTTAACGCTTAGCATGCTGGGTAAAAAAAATCAACAAATGAAATAATTTTCACATTTTTCCAGTTAGCAGGATTTGACATTTCATGCAAATTAAGAAAGACAATTTGCATGAAATATCAAATCCTCTTTTCTGGGAAAATTAAGGAAATACAAATACTTGTTCTTCCGCTGAATTAGCCCAGAGAGTAGTAAAGATAAATATTTGAAGTCTGACTGGGAGTAAAGGTGCCCGGATATTTAGGATAAACATGGTAACAGGTACCATGGCATGGACACAGCAAAGCAAACCACTATACAATAACAATAATTTCATATGGACCGCGTCAAGCGATAAGTGCCTTCGGGCATGCGCAAAATGTGTAGATTCACATCATCCTGCACATGCGCGGACATTTGCTCTCCATTGAAACATTCTATAGTGTCCATAGATTCTGTTTGCGGACAGCGAAGGCCCTGATCAGACTGCGCAGTTGCGCAGGCTCATCTGGGCCTTCGCTGTCCGCATATGCCAGAAGACACGTTTTCGCATGGCACGGACAATATTCGGCTTCAGGGCCAAAAATATTACCGTATTTACCTTAAGTATTCAGACAGAAAGGCCTGGGCAAACAGTGTAGACCCACTTTAGACATCGTGTTCTGCGGTACGGCGTCTAATCTGGCTCTACACTGTTCGCATATTCAGCAAATTTAGAAAGACCGACAAGTAGTGAAATTAACCATTGCAATTGTTAGGACAAATAGTATATTTCTCAGGGTAAATACGGTACTGACCTTCGCGGGATGCAAATGTTCCAGATTCAGGCAAATTCATCACGAAAACACGCCTATTCAAATATAATGAAAATTTTACCACCAAAAAAAAAAAAAAAAAAAAAAAAAAAATTCAGATAAAAAAATCTGATATTTTTTCATATTTCTGCTAAAAACATAGATTGTGGGTGCTCGTTAGAACCGCCTGGTCGAGGCGGTTCTAACGAGTATCCACAATCTATGTTTTTGAGCAGAAATAATGTATACCACTATAAACCCCAGTTTTACTATATAAAAGTGGGCTTTGAGGGGGTGAAAATTATATAAGTATATTGTCATGATGGATACGCGTTCACATTACAAACCAAAATGCTTTCAAAATGATCGCTAGAACGCCTCAATTTGAAATGATGACGGGAACCGCAATTGTTTTAACATCAGGCACAAGTGAAGAATTTGCATAAGAAGCTAAGACTAAAAGAGAGAAAAAAAATCTATCTAAACTGCACACTTTCAAAAAAAAAAAAAAAAAAAAAAAAAAAAAAACCACAAAAAAAAACAAAACAAAAAAAAAAAAAAAAACAAACAAACACAAAAAAAAAAACAACAAAAAACAATGCAACACCAACTACCATTACTTTCTAACATGTCGACTGGTCAGTACGTAGACAGACTAAGTGCAACTTCCAGGTGGAGATTTGGCGCCAGTAAAATCGATTTAAAACTATGTGCGCCTGCCAACATCCATAACCTACATAGATGACTTCACGAGGAAGAATTGGCTGCTAAAATGGAAGCTTTTCAAATAAAGTGTAAAGTAAAAGAGCCAAATGACTGACCGACTTCAGTGATGAGTTTGAAGATGAAACAATTTTGCCCTGTTCGTTGTCTTATTGTTGTGTTTAGTGGAACCTGTCTAGCATTGTAATCACCTTGGTGAGGGAGAGAGAGCTGGTTGCTTTGCTTTTCTTTGATTTGTGGTTAGTGTACTGTCTATCCTGGCTTGTTTGCTTTTCCTCTTGTCTTGGTGTCGGTGACAGGCTTTGTTCTGTGATTGTGGCTATTCCTGCTATCCTGGATATTTTCTATACAATTTTTCAAATACGCCTAAGCAGTAGTATATTGACCCAAAAGTAAATAGCATACACTTTTCAAAATGTCAAAGTAAGATTTTATAATAAAATGAGTGTCTTTTACACAGTTAATGTTGTTACCCAGTAAGCATTCTACATAAATCTATAACGGACCGTTATCGGCCCGTCAGGGTAGCTGACGGGCTGATAACGGCCCGCTATAGATTTATAAAGAAAGCTAGCTGGGTATGTACCAACGTCTGATTTGGTATTTCATCAATATATGTTGCAACGTTTTATAAGGTACTGGGAAATGATATGCAGACAAACTGGATGTGCAGATGTATCTAGATTTGAGTTTAATAGGTTTGTTTGCAAAACACATTATATCAACTGCTTAATGGAGGAGCTTTGTTTGAGTAAAACAACAAGGAACCCGACACAAAAATACACTACGTTGACTAGGAAAAAATTCTGCAAAACTACGATTCGGTTATGGTGTCATTCGGATTTTCTCTCTGATGAAGATCTTGATTTTCCTAAATATACTGGATTCCTAAATTGCACAAAAAACCATACAAACAACGTTACAATGCGGGCTTAAGTGCTCAGCTAAGCCCCTCTCATAGATTCTAACGAGAATCCTTACAGCAGTAAAAACAGGGAATCAAAAGTATTGCAACACCGCATATGCAAGAAGCGGTATCAGTCAGATGTGGATACTGAAAAACTCCAAAGAGCTACTAGAAAATCTACAATCACGGTTACTCTGTTCTGTAAACAGTATCAGATCTTTCGCTCACTACTGGACTTTACGACAAACGGGATGACTTTCCCAAAGTGACTCCGGCTTCCGTTTCTGAGCAGCAATATTCCTTCTACGCCAGCATACGGTATTTACGTTTCACAGTTACTCCGTTCTGATTGAGCCTGCTCCGAGTATAAGGACCTTATCGAACGAGGAAGACTGCTTACTATGGAACTGTTGACGCAGGGACATCAAAAAATTAAACTGGTGTCAACACTTAAGAAGTTGTATGGGAGGAATCATGACCTTGTCAATCCCTACAATGTGGCTGTTTCCAGATTTATATCTGATGTTTTTGTCACAACCAATCCGTTAACAGACTTGCTAAAATTCCCGTATTTTTCAAAATCTCTCCCGGCAGGCGCATGACGTATATATAACGTCGCCTCAACGTCGATGCAACGTCATGACGTCGCATCAACGTCGATGCAACGTCATGACGTTGCATCGACGTTGAGGTGACGTTATATTTACATCATGTGCCTGCTGGGCTGTTCAGGCTGATAGGCATGGTGGGCGAAGCGTGCTTACTTTCCATGGACGCCTGACAACACCCCATTTACTTTGGATCCATGTCTATCTGTCTGACCATTCCTTATTTTGCCTTTGTGTTTATCGACATATGGTTTTCTGAAATACGGTTTTGTATGTTGACCTCAGACTCATTTATTTAAAATCGCATTCACCAAAAAAAATTCGAGGGTTGAGCGCAAGACTATGGTAACTCAAACATATTTTTGAAACCCTTGTTTAGGGGCAACTTGGACCCCTTTGTAAACAATGCAAATTTAGGTGCCATTGCTCATACGAGCAATGGCACCTAAATTTTCATTGTTTACAGAAAGAAATGTTGTAATCTTCATAACGCCTTCATGGTGAGGAGAGTAGGTTTGGGGAAAAACAACCATCTGACTTACGCCAGTCTTGCACTCAACCCTCGAAATGGGGTTTTGTCATGGCTTTCACATACTGTACTTAAGTATTTAACTATGTTCTTTTTTTTTTTTTTTTTTCTTTTTTTTATTTATTTTTATTTTTCATAGTGGCAAATCAACAAGTTATTTCGAGAGACTAATCTTAGTGCATGAGTTTGCGATGAACTGTGCTTTATATGACCCTTCCTGGCGCTTAGGTAACCAATACAACGTAGATAACTTATCCTGATCTTCGTTATCACTCTCTTCAAACTTGTCAGAATAAATACAATGATTAATGATTCATTTCTAATCGTTAGAAGTCTGTATCTATCTTTTAGTACTGCCAATTTTAACTTTCGTAAAGTACTGACACAGCGTAAACGTCACTCTGTGATAATAATGTTTGCGGCTTTGTCAGCTGGAGTCTAAACATATTACCTACATGGAAGTTTTAATACCTTGCTCCAGATATGGAAAAGAAAATTTAGGTTGTCGGAAGATGCTTAAATTCCATTCGTTTATTTAGAACATAATTTGTCTTAACATTACGCTTATTAAGTTCTTCCATTATTCAAATGGAGGGCTTAGCTTCGTGATCGTGACATTTCCTGAGTATATTCGCTTATATTTTAACTTGTTACTGTTATTTTTTTATTTCCTTGATATGTTTGAAGTTACGTACCAAGTTTTGAAAGAAGTTGTGAATCTGTTTGAGAAATCTTGCAATTTGCTTTACATACCATTACTGCCCAACGCAATAGCTATGAGTTAATCTGAAAAACAAATTTATTAACGCATCCTTTTACACTATATGTATCTTCCTGTTTGTCTGAGGTCAACATATCAAAGTCGTACTTCGTAAAATCATAAAGTCGTTATACACAAAGACAAAATTAGGCATGTTCAGACCGACAGACATGAACTCAAAATGAATGGAGTGTAGTCAGGACGTAAAGTAAGCATTGCTTGGTAAGCATGCTTCGCCCACCATGCCTATCTGTCTGAACAGAGATTTAGGAATAATATAGTAATGTCCGGGATCAGAAAACCTGTTTATGGCTTGACTGTGGCAAAAATATCAGACGTAAGTCTGGAAAACCCACATTGTAGGGATTGATAAGGTCATGATGCTTCCCACAGAACTTCTTAAGTGTTAACACCAGTTTAGTTCTTTGATACCCTTGAGTCAACAGGCCTCGACTTAAAAAAATTTAGTCATTTAGATGGTCTGGGCCAGAAATTTTTACCAGTATGGAAGCTGATGGCGAGGGTTGGGATCTCGTAAAGCTAGCTTAAGCCCCACCCCATCCCCAGTAATTTATTACTGACAGTTCCAAGGCGGTATTTTCATTACGATACTTAAATGTTCTGCAGTGAATCACTTACAAATGTTTTTCTTATAACAATTTTATACAATTACATAAGATAAAGATATATTCAGTTAAGTTTAGGTAACAGAGTTTTTGGGGTCTGGGAAGGGCTGCGGTTTGTGATTGTGGCATTCCCTGGACTTTTCTCCTACCTTTTTTGCCACCTTTTTGGGAAATATATTGCTGCTCAGAAACGGAAAATTAACAATGGGGGAAAGTTGAAGTCATCCCTTTTTTGGTAAGCCCAGTAGTGAGCCTTCCATTGTCGTCATACAGGTATAAATCCAAGTACGAGGAAGTGGTTATCACCTAAGATGTTTCTTTAAGTTCAAGTTCACGTGGGTAGATGTACTCCAGGTAAAACTCTGAACTATTCAGAGATAATGCATTATCCATGTATTTGTAGGTGAAAACGAATTGTTGAGCAAGGCGTTTTTTGCCTGCTTTCATGGGACCCTGCATAACTCTATCTCATAAGAGTATAAAACAAGTCAGCACATAATTGAGCACAATACGTTCCCATAGAAATGCCGATTGTTGAAATATCTGTCCACCAAACTCCACAAAAATGTTGTTGATTAGATATTCCAGCATCTTTACAGCATCTGCATCAGTGTATTATTGTGATGCATAAGAGTGGCCTGAAGAAAGTATGCATCTGCATAGCAAAGGACAAACTACTGGAAGCTACGATTTCCGTTCTTGTGAAAGAAACACTGGTCAATAATATTTCGTAATTTTGATTTTAGTTTGCTGGTATAAAGAGTTGAGAAATCAAAATATTTTATACTATTTACTCTAAAACAGAATGGATGTGATTGTAAAATTTGTTGTTCTTTGGAGTTTTCAGGATCCACAGCTGATTGACACTGCTTCTTGTGTATGCAATGATGAACAACTTCTGATTATTGTGCAGTTTGAGAATCCAGTATAATTTAGGAAGTTCAAAATCTTCATCAGAGCGAGTCCAAACGACACCAGAACCGAATTGTTGTTTTGCTGATTTTCTTCCATAGACAACGCAGTGAGTTCCCTGGCGCTGTACTCGTACCAAGGTCCTCCATTGGTAATCGTAACTATAATGTGTTTTATGTACAATATTGAGGTCACCTGTTATATTGTAACCAGCTAGCTTACTCGTATAACAAAACCCAGAGGATTAACAAGTACAGACGGAGGAACTGAGCGTAATGTTCCCGGTTTTTAGACTCTGCAAAACGGTTTTATATTTGAATATTTTAGGTACAATTGGGATTGAATAACTGTAGGAAACAATTGATAGGTTCTGGCTTTTGAAGTAAGGAGTTACAGCTGATGTTACATTCTTTGGCTCAGAATATTACTTATATTCACGGCACCGAAACCCTTATTTCTGAATTCTAATTTCAGAAATGTTCGCTTTGTAGTCTCTTCTAATGAAGCTATCTCGACTTGCTTGTATAGCCTTCATCTAGCAATATCTAAAATAATGGCAATCGGTTTGTACTCAGGAGAGTTTGGTATGCACACGTTCATACCCAAAGCTTCCTGTTGTAAAGAGTAAATTTTTGTTACCGGCAGTTGATATAACTTGATACGAATACGATGGAGACCTAATGGCTGCTGTATATGTGCAAGGGGAACGTCAAATCTGGCGTGTAGATCAGGACGATTATAGTGTCGATGTCCATGGCTTCTTCTTCGTCTTTGCGAACTACCAAAAAGTCTCATCACATACACCGAGCTACATCCATGGCTGGTAAGATTTCCTACCGAATAAATGTTATCATAGCTACCAAAGGGTGCTGCAATGCCTAATTCCTTGATCGAGTATTCCTCAAGCTGTCTTCAAAATGGCGTACTGAAATTGGGATGTTTCGAAGGGTGATATATTTGTTCAAGTATACGCACTTTAAAGGACAAAATAGAATGATCTGGAAGATTGATATTTGATAAAGCAACGGAAAGCCACCATGATTCACCTAAAATCTATGACCAGACATTCTTGTATGAAATTATCCTCTAGTCTCTCCTACGTAAAATAGAACAATCCGCCTCATATACAACGTTAGAGGACTTACAGCTGAGATTATCACAACTCCGGGTATTGTATGTTTTATTAGTGAGTCCACTGGTAAATCGGATGTCTGTGATCAAAAGTTGGCAAGTTCCATAGTTTGCATTGCAGGGTGTTACATTGCATTGTGGCTCACTAGTATCAAAGTTTGAAATATCGCGTAATTTGACACAAAATTTAAGAAATTCATCAGGAGTTCTTTGAGTAACGACTTTATCGTACGAGGAAGACTGCTCACTACAAGAGTGTTGCGTCAGGGATTTCAAAGAACTAAACTGGTGTCAACACATAAGAAGTTCTATGGAAGGCATCATGATCTTGTCAATACCTACAATCTGGCTGTTTCAAGACATGTTTCGTGTTTTTCCCGCAGCAGTCAAGCTCTAAACAGACTTTCTAAACCCCGGACATTACTATTCCCCTATTTTCCTTAATCTCTGTTCAGGCTGATACGTGGGCGAAGCATGTTTACCAAGTAATGTTCACTTTCCATGGTCGCCTGATTGCACCTTATTTATTTTGGGTCCATGCCTGTCTGTCTGAACAATCCATGTTTGTCTTTGTGTATATCGACTTTATGATTTTCCGAAATTCGATTATGGTTTGTTGACATCAGACTCTTTTTTACAATGTTTTGAAACAGATTTTAGCTTATTTTTCGAGTTACGAACACAGTTTTCAACAGATCAATGAATTCCAATAATACAATACGAAATTAAGTCGAAATCTTGAATTTACTTGTCAAGTGTTTTGTAATGATAGTTTGTGATCTGACTGTAAACATATCGCAGACAACATGCTCTCGTTTGCTCAAGCGTTTGCATGACTCTTTTAAAAATTACATATGGACATAACCAAGAAAGGCCACAATCACAAAACACTGCCCTCCCGAGGCACCGGATAATGATTTAATTACACGAAATGACAACATAAAACAACATCTCGTCGGAATAAGGAAGAAGGAAAAGAAACTACCATAGAAATAATACCCTGCGACATGTGATGAAGTCAATATGGCAAGGAAATTTTTATTTAATATATCGAATTCTACAACTAAAATTATTTTTCAATAGCCGGTAATAATGTGACCAGCTGCTGGACAACAGAATTTAAAATATGCTAGCTTGATGTTATTTGTCCGTTCAAGTTACATTAGTTCAAAATATGAGACAGAATATGTGTTTGTAAATACTATGCCCTCAGCTACATGCTGGTCGCACAAACGACAAAAAAAAAAATTAGATTTCTAGATCACCAGATTAAAAAGTTAAAACGTCAAAGAAAAAAACAACACCAACTAGAAACATTGTTGTAAAACATCATGTTCCCAACTATATGTTTGTCCACAAAAAAAAAAAAAAAAAAAAAAAAAAAAAAAAAATGCCAAAGTTGGAAAGGGGCATAACTCAGACAAAATTAAACCGATATCAAAATAAACATGACCTTAAGTCAGTCAAACTTTTACGATATGTACACAAAGGTTAATTAGTACACATTAGCCTTAAACGCTACTATATTTCTTTACTGCCTTAAATATCTAAATGCGTGATCGTAGTAACAATTTGTTTTATTTTTGAAAGGGGCATAACTCCGCAAGTATAAGTCCGACAGAAAAGAACTATAAATGAGTATGTAAAAACATGATCAATAGTTACAGTGAAGATTAGATTGAAGGATGTTAACTTATCTATAGTGAGTAACCAAAATCTGAAATCCGAAAGTGATTTTTATAATATAATGTAAGGAAGTAATCATACCATAACAAATTCAGCATAATCTACCCGTAGCCAAAACTTAAGCACAACAAATAATGACATTCTACCCCAAAAGCAAGATTTCTATATCTAAAAGTTTAAAAGCTAAAAACAATTGCAGTGATGAAGAAAGAGCCTAATTCAATACAATTTGCAGAATTTGTCCCAAAGTTAATCGGTTGATTGTCACTTAAAAGTCTAATTAGTATGCCAAAAATAGCTCAAATGTTATTTCCGAAAATATGCAAACATGTTTGAATTTCATGTTTTCTTTCTTTATTTGTATTTGCTTCTTTTTTTTCTTTTCTTTTTTTCTTCTTTTCTTTTGAAAAAAAAAAAAAAAAAAAAAAAAAAAAAAAAAAGATGAAGAATCCGTCAGTATTTATACCGCACATCTTTTTTGAACAAATTAGAGATCCTCTGAAACTACAACGGTTTGAAAAATAAATAAATAACTAAATGAATAATAAGAAAATAAACTTTCAGAAAGGTATGTGTGTGTGGTGGGGAAGTGGTGGTGCAATTTGAATTGCCTCCTATGTCCCTTAAAAGAATAGCTCCAAGATCGCCCAGTATACGTTCACATTTTATAGCACTCATTTCAAATGTACCACAAAGTTAAAAAGTATATGCGTCTGTACTTAAATGCCATATTTAGATATTTATGTGATAATTAACTATGCTGATTCAGATTCTTTTAAATGACGAGGTCTTTGATATAGACAATGCAAAGGTGTATAGTGCTAAAATATCGGATTCAGGATTTGTATTTAAACAACCACACAAAAATCTAGCCAAAGGCCTATGACGTCAAAGCTTATTTGACAAAATTATTATTAATCTTTTGTACCCTAAGGGTAAAACTATACGAGTCGCAACGTGAGAAAATGTACTTTCTAATATATATGCTCAACGAAACTCAGATCAGCATGCACTTTCGCACAGTCTAATCAGAATCTTCACAGGGTCAATTTTGGATAGACAATGATGCAAAATTTCTTCACACGGACAGCGAAGACTCTGATCAGACTGCGCAAACGCGCAGGCTGATTTGAGTCTTCGTTAGGCGCACATGTCCGAAGGTACGTTTTTTGACGTTGCGCCTCATATACTAAAAGATACATACGACTAATATTTTTATTTATCCTAGAAAATAGGGGTTTGCATCTCACTCAAGCATCCCATTTGCATGAAATGGCCAGTCTACTGTAAGGGTAATTTGAGAAAACAATGTAAAATGTTAAAAATTTCTCTGCTAATATCTACAGTTCGCATGTTACGGGTTAATGAATAAAACTTCAAAGCTCTTTAAAAGCTAAATATAGCACATATGTCTTTATATAGGACTATCAAATCAATAATGCTATTGTTATAAAATGATATGATTCAATGTTTTCTGAATGTTTATTTTTTTTTCTTCGAGGGTATTGGGTTTTTTGGGGGCTCTTCGTGCAGACAGGATTTGCACTTCGTCATGCAAAAAGCACACAGGATGCACTTTACTTCTTCAAATATTAAAAAAAATGCTTAAAATCTGACCAGTCAGAAACTAAATTACATGTTGCCATTTTAAAAAAAATCATTGGTAAAAGCCAAAATTATCTTTGGATTTCCTCGAAATTCTATAAGGCTTGTGGTATAAGTCTTGTGCTTTCACTTTTATAGAGTATATTGCATATGGCATTTGTACGTCTGTTTCATAGGTGTGTCATTATGACGGCGCAAAATAAAATCTACCTAAATATTAGGACATTTTAACTCATTTTCTCCTAAATTTTGAACTAGTCTATTGGCTACTTGATGCAGCTCATAACTGCTGGATGGGTGGCAAACAGTGTAGGTTTTTATCAAACGCCATACTTTGTGGCGTCTGACCTGGCTCTACACTGTTTGCTAAGGCATGCCTGTTCCAATGAGTTAGGGTAAATACTGTATTTTGAGTTCCTCTGCTGCGACAGATAGATACGTAATTCGATCTGGATCTCAGAATAACGTCCGAAAGAATCTTCCAGTCGCTCCTCGAGATCTTGGGCGATATGGAGAA
Source organism: Anodontia alba (assembly GCA_964016985.1). Classification (NCBI taxonomy): domain Eukaryota; kingdom Metazoa; phylum Mollusca; class Bivalvia; order Lucinida; family Lucinidae; genus Anodontia; species Anodontia alba. Next base: position 91,732,492 of record OZ024829.1, read on the forward strand.
TGTACTTTATGAAACTGGGAGTAGTACCATGATGCTGGACAGCAAATTGATAAATTCGTAATGATAATTGTTTTATAGTAAAATGATACGTGTTCTGCAAATTTTAATGAAAGCTGCAGCAAAAAATGTTTTAATAGCTAAAATAGGGTTTTGACCATGACACTTTCACCCCCAGATCATTCGATTTTGCAAAGTTAATTAGAATAAACTTCAAGCCACTTTTATCTCAGAAGTTATTTCCATGTTTTGATTCTTCTTTTGGTGAATTTTATTTATTACAAGACGTTATGTTTAGTTTTGTCTGTTTCCTATTCCTCTTAGTGTCTGGGAAGAGCTGCGGTTTATGACTGTGGCACTCCCTGATTTTCTCTTACCCTTTTTTTACTATAAAAATGATCTTTTGATCTTTTGAATGCTTGTTGTTGTCTAATTTTACCGCCATTTTTTTCGATGTCCGATACAGTGGGCGAATTTCATTTGCGCACAAACCGAAAAATAATTATATATAAATTGCGTACAAAAAAACCGATATCAGTTGCTTACAAGAATATAAAAGTCCCACATGTCAAAAGCGCCATATAATAAATTTTCAGAGATGGTACTCGTACATTCAAATGTTGTGCAAAATTCTTTCATCAGCTGTACAATATTCATGGTCTACAGAATGGACATTATGTACATCTAGTGTTCACTTTACTCTCTGATAAGATCAAACTACACTTAACCCTAGTCCTGCTGAACCCGGATATGTCCTGCCTTTGCAAAAAGTGTAGATCCAGATCAGTTGGCTTCTAAGAAGCCAACTGATCTTGATCTGCACTGTTTGCCATTCAGTATGTGAATTTATATCAACAATCTAGATCGAGTAATCTGATTGGATGAAAATTTGAAAAGGGCTTGGCTTCTTAATTTATTCAGCAGGACAAGGGTTAAGTACATGTGCATATCCTACCATTTTCATTTTCCTTGATACTTCGATTTTACTATTGCATCCCACATAAACATTATCTGGCTTAAAATCCTACTTCCACCTCCTCGTGGTGAGCAAGGGTCAACAATGTTAACATTAAACGATGTTAACATTGGCTGACGGATTTGATAAAAAAAAAAAAAAAACTTGTACGCAATCGAAAATAATTTTTTTGCGCATTTGAAGGAAAAATATCTGCAAATGACATGCCGAAGTCCGCAAATGAAAATCGACGGATACAGTCACTTGATATTTCAGGGTACTAGATAACGTAACAGACAGAAGATAATTAATCAAGTATGCCCTCAAATACGCTCGTGGTCTCGCGCGTTCCCGCAATTCTTTGGTTCAAGTTAAAGGCTGATGTGCGCACGATACATGCGAGACAAAACTTAATAAATTGTAACAAGGTATATTCACCTATCGAAAACTCAGATCAGCCTAAACCTCCGCGCAGTTTGGCCATTCTTCCATGTGCGCTCTCTAGACGGTCAAAGAGCGATGGTTTCTTGAAGCCGGCAACGAATACTTCCCTGACTGTGCAGCGTGCTGACACGTTTTAAATGAAATTTCCGCATATAGAATTCAAATTTATTCTTCCTGAAAATACACCCCAAACTACTTTAACATTCTGAACATGTTTACTCAATGCAAGGCATTTTTTGAACAACCTAAATGACCATATCTACGTATTTACCCCGTATTCTAGCAGAGTGCCGAGCAAACGGCCCAGATCAGCTCAGAAGCCACAGAACGCGACGTCTGAACTGTGTCTACTTTGTCACTCAGTTGCATCACGAAAACATACCTATATAATTCTGACCCCCTTAAACCCCCTTTTATATAGTAAAACTGGGGTTTACAGGGGTATACATTATTTTTCATATTTTTGTCCAAAAACATAGATTGTGGGTACTCGTTAGAACCGCCTCGGCGAGGCGGTTCTAACGAGTACCCACAATCTATGTTTTGAACAAAAATATGAAAAATATCAGTATTTTTCATTGGAAAATTTTCATTTTTTGGTGTCTGATTTTCAGTATATTTGAATAGGCATGTTTTCGTAATGTCCAGCAGTTTTAGACACATCAACAATTAGTTAAATGGATTTCTTCAAAATTCAGGACAAGTATGGTAAAAATATATATTATGATAATACGGTATACAAAAGAAAGAAAGAAATAAAAGAAACGTTTACCTACAACCTGCTTAACAGCAGTGAACTCAAAGAACAGAAGACGACATTAAAGACCAGTCAGAAAAAAAAGTTTGACATTCTGTGTCCACAAGAAAGAGAAGGTCCAATGGTCTGAGAAAATTTAGATACATATTACTGTACTTCTTTGTCTTCAGCTGGTTTTGCTTGTCCTCTGCTAAAGTTGAGTACGGTGGGCTGGGAGTTGCAAACCAGCTCTGATACTGACGGAAATGTTAGTACCATCCGTTTGCGCTGTTTTATTGTCTGTATGCCAAAATGCCGCCATCGCCTATCAGTCATATTTGACACAATCTTAAAAATCAGTCGGGACCGCCGAGTTTAACAAAGTTGTAAGAGGTCACAAATGTATAAACATTCTATTCTTATTCACAAATAGTGTCACCTCTTAACGTGTATAAATACACTTGGTAGATTTTCTGACCCTATATAGAAAGGGGACAATTTTCGTAACTCGATTTCTTTTCATGGACACACACACACACACACACACACACACACACACACACACACACACATAAACTTTCTGAAAAGGGATCTGCTCTAAAGTGAAAAAATTTGCTCTTAAGGGACGCGAAATCAGTTTGCTTCCAATGAGAACGAATTCTCTCTCTTTTTGGGTAGACTACTTTTCAAAAGGGAGGCTAAACAGTTCGAGTTCATTCTAAGTACCGATCTCCTATCGTCCTAGCAGAGTGATACTGGGTTGAAAGAGAGCTCACCAATTCGTTGCACGAAGTGAATAATGCATAGGCTCATAACGCAAATTACGCATGTGCGTAACATGCGTAAGACAATATTTATAATAAAGTGGCATTAACATAAAATATTATGTTTCTTTACCATAGGGACTATTTTTGAAGCGATTCTAGGGATAGTTTTCAAGATTTTTTTCCTGTGTGTGCGTAACAATAATTCCGTTCTAATAAACTAAAATGAGGCACGCTTACAACCTGGAGGGGGAACGAATCTTATCTTTTAGTGGTGCCTCTGTCACATTCGATGCTTCGTACTATTATGTTTTACGTATTTACCCCAAATATTCGGACACCTTAACTCCTTACCATACTTTGTGCTAAAATTTGAACAAGTGCAATTTACTACCTTTTGTTGTGTCTAAAAGCTAGCGGTTGAGTGGCAAACAGTGCAGACCCTGATGAGACGCCGCGTTTGCGCAGGCCTATCTGTCCGAATACTTACGGTAAATACGGTGTTTACAGTAGGCCTAAGTACATATGTAGAAATTCAACAAATGGAACTTTTGGCAATCTTTCGGCTGCCTTTTTATACTGTTGGCCATTAGTACTTTAGCACATATGTAAACGCAATCTGGTGGTAGCCTTCAACTTAGGTCCGTAAATTTATTCAGTATTCAATTATATACGCATATTCTACGAAGCAATTATGGGTCCAGTCATGACTTGTTTGGCCACAGTTAGAAATTAGTTATTAATTAGCAGAGCTGATTATTGCTTTCTACATCTGCATATACTTCGCGTGCTAATGCTTACTATAGCCAATTAATGAGGTTTAATTGTTTGGCCAGAACTCGTATTGTGAAATAATGAGACAGCCATGAGAAATGATGGGGCCAGTGCAGCTGTTGGATCACATAAAAATTGACTGGATTAAACGCCATTGACATTTCCCTCACCAATCATGTTCACCGATGTGATTACATATAGTCTCAGTATGTTCGCTCTCATTTTTTGAAAGACAAGAAAAGGATGTAACGGGGACAAGAGAGGTTCCCTTTCTTCCCCCTCCCCTCCCCTCCCTCACCCGAAGCTAAAGTATTGTTTTTCATATGTCTGAAAAGCTTAATTCTTAAAAAAAAAAACAAAAAAACTGACATATTTCTGAAATCATAAATTTCCCTGACAGATTTTTCTGTGACCTTGAACATGTTAAAATTTCCTTGACTTTTACTTGACGCAGGTGGACCCTGAGATCCACACGCTGATTACATGGGGAGAGAAATCAATGGAAACAGTCGTTCAACTGTCGTCAACTAAAATGACACACACTCTCTATCAAACGTTTTGATAAAAAAAAAAAAAGAAAAATATCGCTCATTCGTCGTATGTTGTTGTCTGCTACATGTGAAACGAAATACCAAACTATTTACATGAAAAGGAAAACTGTCACTCATCTATCGTCCCTAAATGAAATACCTTATCTGTAAACATGGAAAAGGGGCAATCACTGGTGTCTAAAATGACAAGCCAAACGCTATTTACATAAAAAGAGAGAACCACTGAGCTGTCGTCAACTAAAATGAAAATACAAAAATAAATATGAAGATACAACCGCCTCGGTGAGGCGGCTCTAACGAGTACCCACAATCTATATTTTTGAGCAGAAATAAGAACAATAATGTATACCCTATAAACCCCAGTTTCACTATATAAAAGTGGGGTTTAAAGGGGTCAAAGTTTTCTTGATGCACAGAATACAGCCTCCTAAGACACCGGGCGAGGGTGCAATTATCTCGACTTCGCTTATCTCGAATAACCACTGATCTCGAAGTGAAAACCTGGTCCTTGTTTTATCATAGAAATCTATCTGTTGAGGAAAAGAGGTGAAATTGCTCCTAAGGAGCAATTTCTCCTCTTTTCCACAATATTTTCCATATATCTTTAACTTCAGGAGTTCAATTACTTAATCATTTGGTTGTTCGATTATTTTTTTTTCCTCAATTCTGCAAATCTGATATGTCGAGGTACGGATATCTCGAAGTATTTGAGAGAGCCCCTCGGACTTCGAGATTATGAGAGTCGACTGTACATTATAGGACAACATGGAACAGCACTTCGCCGAAAAGAGAACGAATAAACGAAGAGAAAAGACAAATGTAGACTAACTGCAACAGACGCCCATCCGTGAGGGTCTCGTGCGGGTGCATTCCACAGTTTCGCACATGTGAACCCAGGGAAAATTTAAATATGTAGGGGTAGGGCTAGAAATCAGTCTGAAAATACTTGTTTCTGCTCATTCAGGCAAAAAACTGAAATTATATGCTTGTCAGTAATTGTTAACAATGAAAAAAAAAAAAGACTTTTCTTGAGGTCACATGACCTTATTATTAAAGACAGTATGTAAAATACGAAACTGTTGAATTCTGTCTGGTGTCAGATTTTACCTTTACCCTATCATAAATTGGAGCATGCTTTTGAGTGTATTTTATTAAAAAAAAAAAAAAAAAAAAAAAAAAAAGAGTCGGAGATGGGTGGGGTATTGTTTACATTAGTGCAACAGCAGATTTTGGCACATTGCAGTAACTTTTATGATGATTAAAATATTTAGTATGTTTGCAATGTATTGATACAGTACTTAATGGACATGTGCTGTTATATTTAGTGTGCTTGCATTTTATTTGTCTGACAGCCATGCACAAGTAGAAATGGAAGAAAAAAAACTGTGGAATGCATCCTGAAATGTTCAGCCCGCAAAGGGGTTGCGGTTAGTCATCAGTGGCTCAATACAGAAAAAAAAAAAAAAAAAAATAAGAATTAACTTCACAACACTATGATAAATTCGATGACTGCTCGATTACAACCCGAAAGTCGGAAACTCAAGGAATGGGGAAAATGATCATGCATCGCCCATTTGCGAAAATGAAATATCAAACGCTAATCACATGGAAAAGGGGAAATGATTATCTATCGTCTACTAAAATGAAATATACAATGTATCATACATACTCTTTACATTGAACAGGAAGATATCACTCATATATGTTCTCAAAAAAAAAAAAAAAAAAAAAAAAAAAAAAAAAAATGAACTATCATCAAAGTTGTTTTATGGAAAGAAAGAGTCGCCTGCAAACATGAAAGCTCAAACCTGCTTACATGGAAAGAGAAAGAATAAAACACTCTGCCGTATGCTAAAACGTGTTACAATATACAGTCGAACTTCAAAGGCTCGAACATTTTTGGGACCATGGCAATTTGTTCGAGATATGGATAGTTCGAGCCACTGAGAAATAATTATAGCGCCAGGTCAGGAGGCAAAAGATGATTCAGGGGAAGCTTTTCGATCTTCTACACAATAATGGTATGTTGAATTTACTCATTAGAATATCCTCGATGATGCGATTCTAATGAATACACACAACATATAATTTCATGATAAAATAAGAAGATATGTTTTCTGGAGCTATCGGAAGAATTTCAAAAGGACTCAAAAACGAGTTCGAATTAGCCATGGTAAACGAGCCATCGGTGTTCGAGCTGTTGAGATTCGACTGTAGTAAGGAAGATGCCATGGAGGATCCGTAATCACAGAACCTAGCCTACCAGTGACACCAAGAGGAAGAACAAAGAAACTTCAACCACAACGGATAGCACACACCTCACTGTTGACATGGAAACAGGTATATATCGCTTTTAATGCGTCTTCAAACTCTATTTACACGAAAAAGGGAAAATATCACTCATCAGTCATCGGCAAAATGAAATACAAAATGCTGTTTACTTGGAAAAGGGGAAAGATCACTGAACTGCCATCCGTTCAATACGCAACTCTACGTTCGTGATAAAAAACGTAATGAATAATTAGATAGATAAATAAATAAAGTAAATAAAACAATCGTCTGTAATCTGCCAGAATGAAATACAAACTGCTGCTAAATACAAATTACTGCCCTTAAAAGGGGAAATGGCTCATTAAATTGAAATAACTCAGCGTTCATAAAATAAAAGTTTAGGAAATAATCATATGACATTGATACATGATCTAATATCTTTGAAAATATCGTTCATCTGTTGTCCGACTAAAAAAAAAAAAAAGAAAAAAATACCAAACTCTATTTCATGAAACGATCCCTTACCTGTTTGCTGCTAAATGCCACAAACTTAGCTGAGTAAATCTTGACACCGATAGAAAAAAACAAAAAAAAAAAAAAAATACCAAACCTATTTCATGAAACGATCCCTCACCTGTTTTCTGCTAAAGCTGTGTAAAGACATCACACACAAACAAGACCCATGGCGTATAATTAATTTGAGCTGTTCCATGAGATAATGAGTATTCGGGGCATATGCGAACAGCGACGGTCGGATCAGACTGCGCAGGTGCCCAGTCTGATCCGGCCGTCGCTGTTCGCTTAAACGCACTGGATGCTGTAGAATACATCACTCACGTGACATCGGTTTATAGAAAACCGCCTTATCACTCTGCGTGGCTCAGCTCGCTGGTTGTTTCGTATAATCACAAAGACCTCTTTCTCATGCCACGCTTTATTTATACAGTGGCGAGGTGCCATGTAGCCTCTTTGCCTTTGTCACCTATTGAAGCGCAAAACGGCTGCTTAGAGAACTGAATTGGCATGAGACTGACGTAAAAAAATGTTTTTTTTTTTGTTGTTTTTTTTTTTTCTTTTTAACGGAAAAAGTAGTGCAGTTAAATAAAGGTATGAAACTGCACTATAAAACTTTTTACAAAGCTATATGCACATTTATATAAGGATGATTAAAGAAAGCCTAGACATGCAGACGGTTTTTGTCTTTTAAGAGTAAGAAACAACTCAACATAAAGTCATTATGTGTGATGCTTCATGCAAAAGCGGATTTTGTACGCATCATATGCGAACTACAAGGTCACAGTTCAGCCTGTGCATTCATGAAATCTTATCAGGACCGTCGCATTTCTCCACTAAAGGCTATAGTATCCACCAGCTTTCTCCACATGAACAGCAAATCAAGGCCGTACTCATAGTTATAGAAAAGTTATAGAAATAATGATAATATAACAACAACGATAGTTGCACGCCAAGAAGTGAGATCTGGTGCAAATATATTGCGAAAACAAAAGTATTCACAGTACTGATTGGTGGTAAGACAGGGTCATGGCGACCATACTGGATGACAATAATTTAGCAGACTTTGTTCGTCGATCAACACTTAAAAAATGACAGCTCCGCAAAATCAAGAGAAGCGCTTCAAATATAATTGATAGAGAAAATACCCTTGCTTGGCAGGAATTGAAATTTGTTAAAATAAAAATCCCAGGCACTTATTCATTTCCACGGTAGCCGAAATGTCCGATGACACTATAATGAAGGAACTGGCTACATTCATTCAAACGACTGAAAACCAATTAATGCTTGTGCAAATTTAAAAGGTTCATTTTACGCCGGGCTGAAGCCCTGCGTATCTGTTGAGGTTGTTTTTGTAAAATGTGTATGCATTTGGAGAACATCGGTTTTCTTCCAGTTTTATGGGTTCTTAGTGGGGTTATATATAACTATTCACCCCACCCCCCCCCCCCCCCCCCCACACACACACACACACATTTTTTTTATTATTATTCAAAGTCACACTTTCGCAGCAGAGAACTGTGCTATTGGTAACATAGTAACGGTGCTATTAGTAAAATAGTGAAATAAAAAAATGGGAAGGTACTGTGTAGAATGAATGTAGAAATGTGGGATTTGCTCATTTAAAAGAAAAATGAGCAGTTTTCCCGTAGGAGTCCCAGTTTGACCATTTGACCTGAAATGAGCTTGTTGCTGTCAATATTCGCACACGTTTGAATTTTTTCATTTCGTTTTTTTTTTTTTTCGTCGTACTACGAAGAAGAAACAAAAGATATTTTTCTTTGTTTACGATTGGAAATATGTATTCTCAAATCGAACGGATTATAAGCTGGTTTAATAATACAGTTTAATTTGATATTCAAGCATGGAAAGATTTGGGCCGAAAGAAAACGTTATGAATGGAGAAAAGAACGAAACACTGCTACATAGATGATTTCGGATATAGTATGTTCGGCCTAGGCTATGGATGGCGACATGTATTTATGAATGCGGACTAGAAAACAAGACGATCATAGTTGTTTTTTTTTTTTACATAGCTCTGATAACGTCTATAATGTTTTTATCGTTGAGTATTGCGATAATTTATATAATTACAACCTTGCACAAATTATAACATTTTTTCACTATACTACGATCTATAGGGGGCTAAGTAATGCATGACAGATTAGTTTCCCGGCGTACTGATGCTTTGCATCAATGTTTTCTTGTTACCTATTTAAATGGTTGTAAAACGGACCCAGTAAGCATTCTACATATATCTATAGCGGGCCGTTATCAGGCCGTCAGGGTAGCTGACGGGCCGATAACGACCCGCCCGCTATAGATTGATAAAGAATGTTGGTTTAAACAATATTTATTTTAAAGCTCGTATAAAGTTACATCGATAAAACAGACATGTCGAATAGGATCTGACTGTAAGCTGTAATGCTTATAAATGTCATCTCCTGGAAACAAGTTCGTATACAACATAACTGAACGGCATGACTAATAATGAAAACTGTTGGACATTTTGAACAAGCAAACAAGACATACACACACACACACACACACAGAGAGAGAGAGAGAGAGAGAGAGAGAGAGAGAGAGAGAGAGATTTTGACCGACTGACGCCCGTGCCTAAATATGTATGGGATCAAGAGCTGTACGTTAAATATGTAGAAGTGCCATTTAGTACGTTAGCCAACGGTTGATGACTGGGTATGCTATACAAATCTTCCAGACTTGATGATGAAATCCTGTACTTGCAAGAAAAGGGCTTCATTTTCCTGAGATGTTAAGTTAGTTTTGCCGTGCAGAAGATCTTTAACTGAGTATCTGCGTAAATCGGCCGGTAAGTATCTTTCCCTTGCAACCGTGTAGTTAGGACAACTGAAGAAGAAATGTTGCACACTTTCAAATCCTCCACAGCGACAAGATGGGCTGGGAATGATATGTTTGCGGTAGAGATCAGAGTTTAGGGAACTGCAGTCCATTCTTAGTCGAGCTTGGAGGATCTGACCTAAGCGTGTACCAACATTGAAGTATTTTGGAGGTGTCTGTATATTTCTGTTCAGGAACGATTTGAATATTGTTAAGGTTGATGCCTCTTTAGTTTCAGCCGGCAAGTTGTTCCAGGCTCGTATAGTAGCTGGAAAGAACGAATCAAGAAAGAGATTAGTATTGGCTCTGTAGTTTTGAATGTGGTCAGAGTTTCGGAGATTGTACCTAGTTGTTGCTTGTACAGTTGGAGGCACAAGGTTCATAAGATAGTTTGGAGCTGACCCATGCAGTATTTTGTAAAACGCTACAAGCTTGTGTTTGTTCCGCCTGCTTTGAAGGGACTCCCAACCCAGGTCAGAGTAAATTTTATCTATGTTACAGAGTTTTGTTGCTCCTGTTATTATTCTCGCGGCCTCGACATGTATTGCATCCAACTGCTTTTTAGTTTCCATGGAGCAGTTGTCCCACACTATGTCACTGTATTCAAGAAGGGGACGAACAAAGGCAGTGTACATTTTTTCAAGGGATTTTCTACTGACTCTGAACTTCAAAGCCCGGAGAAGATTTAAACGTATACAGGCCTTCTCAGAAATTGTTCGCACGTGATCTGCCCAGTTGCATGTATTAGAGAATGTGAGTCCTAAGTGTTTGTGCGTAGAGGTTTCTTGTATCATTGTGTTGTTTAAGAAGAGAGGTGGATGATATACAGGGGTTGATTTCCTAGAAAGTGTCATAGCCATGGTCTTCTTTGCGTGGAATTCAACAAGCCAATCGACGGCCCAGGCGGAAATAGCACGTAAATCGGCATTTAGAATTCTTGCAGCTTGATCGGGGCATTCGACTATAATATACAAACTGGTGTCGTCTGCGAACAGACGAATGGAACATCCAGTGCGTTGGGCAATATCGTTGATATAAATGAGAAACAAGAGTGGGCCCAAAATGGACCCTTGGGGAACTCCAGCTTCAACTGGTGCCCAGTCAGAAGTTTGACCATTTAGAACTACACGTTGCCTACGTCCTGAGAGGTAACTGGTAAACCATTTAAGAACTTGTTCTGAACAGCCTATACCTCGAAGTTTGTGAAGTAAACCTTTGTGCCAGACTCTGTCGAATGCCTTACTGATGTCGCAGAAAACTGCTCGCACTTCTTTGCCATTGTCAACTGCCTCACAAAATGTGTGGTAGGTGTGTAATAATTGGTAAGTGGTGGAGTCGCCTTGGATGAAGCCAGACTGGAACGGAGTTAGTAACTTGTGAGATACAACGTAGTTATAAAGATGCTTGTGAACGCAGCGTTCCATTGTTTTACCTATGGAACTCAAGAGAGAAATAGGTCTGTAGTTGCTCGGCAGTGATTTGTCATCTTTTTTATGGATCGGAGTTAAATTGGCATCTTTCCATGCAGGTGGAAAGTAACCTTGGAGTAGTGATCTATTGAAGACAATGAACAATGGATATGCTAAGAAGTCAGCGCCTTCGCGTAAAAGTCGCGGACTAATTAAATCTGGGCCGCAAGCTTTGTTCACGTCCAAATGTCGCAGTACGTCGAGTATATCCTGGGTGTATATTGTAATTGACTCGAGTATATGCTGTGCAGGTGCGATATTGGGTAAGGGTTTATTTAGGTCGTTAACTTTAGTCTGGGATGAAAAATAAGTATTTAACAATTCTGCTTTCTGACAGTCTGTCTGTGCTACTTCATGATTCATAGTGAGTGTGGGGATGTTGTTAGAAGATTGTCCAAGGTTTAAGAGTTGTTTGGAGGTTTTCCAAAATAATTTGGAATTACTATTTTCAGAACACAAGAGATTATCAAGTTTATCAAAATAGTCCTTTTTTGATTTTCTTACGGCATTGTTGGCTTTATTTCGTAGTTGCTTGTATTTCGTCCAAAAGTGCATATTGTTCGTTTTCTTAAATTGCCTGTAAGTGCGTTTACGTTTTCTAATCAAATTTTTAATGTGGCATGTGATCCACGGATGATCGTCTGGTTTAATTGTTACAATTTTATTGGGGATTGATTCCTCAGCAGCCTTGATTATAGTGTCGGAAATAACCTGAATATTTTGGTCGATGTTTTCGTCGACTTCGATTTTTTGTAGGAGGTTGGAGTCCATTAAAATCATTCTATATTTGTCATAGTCGGCTAGTCCGTAGTTCCATATCTTACGTCGAAATGATGGTGTATGCGTGCGTGTAAATTTAAGTACAGCTATCACCGGACAGTGGTACCTAGTGTAGTCAGATACGAAAGGGTCTGCGACTCCACTTGTCAGGACGTTATTATTGCTGCGTACTAGGATCAGGTCAATGACAGATGAAGAATGCTCGGTGAAATGCGTGGGCTCGGATATAAGCTGCTTTAGATTATATTCTAACATAAGTTCCTTGATTTTGTTATTATTGTTCTGGGACATGTCTATGTTGAAGTCGCCTGTGATGACGACGTCGGCTATGTTGGTATTGCATGCTCTGTCTACGCTTTCTTTAATCAATTCGAAGTAGTCCTGTCCGCTGTTGGGAGGTCTGTAGAACCCTCCAATCAATATCTTTTTGGATTTTACCTGGATTTGGACCCAAACAGATTCAACACCGGGTAATTCCAGGTCTAATCTACGTTTGCATGATAATGAATTACGGGCGTAAACGGCAACCCCTCCACCGGGGCGTCCTTGTCTGTCTGATCTGAAAGGTGGCATAAAGTGCTCGATTTGTATATCAGAACTATTAGTATTTTGATTTAGCCAGCTTTCCGAAAAAACTAGGACGTCGTATGCCTCGGCTTCGCTTCGTATAATGTCCATTTTGGGTATTAAACTTTGGATATTTAAATGTAATATAGCTAAGTGATTGGAGAGTAGTTCAAAGGAAGTTGCTGACAGATCACTGCTGTCAGCAGTGCTGCCCTCACCAGAGTCTGGTCCAGGATTAGTTTCAATGTCACCGCATTGAAGTAACAAGGACAACAACCATGTGATCAGATTAGAGACAAGTAGTAATAAGAAAGCATTACGACAGAACAGGATGTTGCATGAGGGCACATGAAAGTACTGACGCATAAAAGGTGTGCTAATGTTCTTATAAAGCTCGTTGCTTCGCTGGAGAGCCAGTGTCAGACTAAATGCGGGTATATTGCGAGTGTTTGGAGAACAAGAGAGCATTAGTATCATACTAAATAGTAGCAAGTTAACCTTTTCATGTGATAGTCGTTTCGTATAACCCAGCCTTAATGATAAAGAAACACTGAAGGTGCCACCAAGCCCATCTGATCTAAGTTTGCTAGGCATTAAATGCTGGCTAGTAGGAAATGTAAAAAGATCAAGACGGGTTGTAGTGGCAGCCCCAGAGCATCCTGTATTGGCACTTTGTCTAATGGACAGTACGCATGAGGTAATGTGAGAAAACGGAAGGCAGGGGAGTCAGTCAGGGAGAAGGAGTAAGGGTTAGAACAAAGAAGTATGTAAGTAATAATAGAAAAATACATCAATTAATACAACCAGAGTAGCTTTGATGGTGGAAAAGTACTAAATATTAATGGAAAAAATTATAAGTGAAAATCAAATCTAAATTGTTATACAATGTGTAAACGTTTTCCATAGTAAGAGTGATGTATTGATAATTTAATCGATTTCACTTACTCTCACTTTCAGCCTAAGTATTATAACAAAGTGAAATCGATTAATTTTTTTAGTATAATTTGTTTGAAAAGGGAGGTACATATACACCTTATACATACTAGTAGAGAACATTGTCATTATTTACCGTTTATAGCAATCAACTTCGAAAATATACAGTAACTCTAGTAAAACGTCAAATAATAGAACAAATACATGCTAGATGGACATAATGCAAGCGGACTTTGTATACCATTCATGCAGCTATCACTTTAAGTAAAGTTACCATTACACACTTACAATGTTCATGTGAGTCTCATCGCGAGAAAACTTGTCTTTGAAAATGCGCGGCCAACTAAGGCCAAATATAATCAATTCTGCAGTCTTATGTGTCCTTCAGAGAAATGAAAATACATGAATCGACAAATGTGCAACAGCTTTAATGACGATCCTATCCGATCGGAGAACAGCAACGACGCTGATCAGACTTCACGGGCCTGCGTCATGTTATTCTCAAGGCACAAGACAGGCTTTCTCGCGACGCGAATAATCCATAAAGACGATGATGCCCCAATATAACAAACAAACAATATCACCCATGTTGTGATGTCGTATCATGCAATGGTGTAGTATAGTGTAGCATCGTACTAGAATGACATTTTACGGCGCAGTGCAGTGTAGTATTATATAAATTCACTGGACGCACATCGTTGAAGCAACGTCGAATCAACGCTAATCCAACGCTGCTTCAACGCTGCGTGCCGTCTGGGAACAATGGCTTTAATCAGGGTGACAAATCAAATCGGTAAGGTAATATTCGTTCAACAAGTTTTTGGAACTATAAAGGATTGGTGAATGTTCAACACAGACACCCGAGGCAGCTGAGGCAAAGTCTGTTTCCATGTATAACCACAGACAGCACGATTTGCAGTCACTAATATGCTGGGAAACAGGGAATTTGACAGATAGTCCCGTGAACGAGAAGATTGGTAGTTAGCCATTGATCGAAGACACAGGTATACTAAACATCAGAAGATATGATGCGTGAAAATTCGATATGAAGAAACACTGTTTTACATATATATATTCATACATATACACACACATATACATACATATATACATATACATACACACACATATATATATATATATATATATATATACATATATACATATATATATATATATATATATATATATACATATATATATACATATATATATATATATATATATATATATATATATATATACACATACATATACATATATACATACATACACACACACATACATACATATACACACACATACACATACATACATATATACATATACACACATACACACACACAACATACATATATACACACATATACACACGCACATATATATATATATATATATATATATATATATATATACATACATATACACATATACACACACATACACAAGCATATACACACATGCACACATATATACCTTTACCACTGTCAGGGCTAATTCAGCAGACGACAAACAAATGATACCTCCCCCCGAGAAAACAGGATTCGACATCCCACGCGAATTGCCCTCAATGAAGACAATTCAGGGCTAATTCAGCAGACGACAGACAAATGATACCTGCCCCCGAGAAAAACATGACCCGACATCCCACGCGAATTGTCCTCACTGAGCAAAATTCGCATTCCCACGAGAACCGTCTTCACCGAGCACAACCCGCATGAAATGCCAAGGCCTGCCCTCTGGTAAAAATAAGAAAGTATCCCAGAATGTCGTCTGTTGAAAACATACCCAGACTGAGAATGTTAGCTGGGGAATCTGTCTAAATTGCTTTTGTTCTAGTACAGTGCTGATATCAGGACAAACAGTGCAAACTCTAGGCAGGCATAAATTAATGTCATTGTTTTTAGACGACAGAGTCTTTGGAACTAGGAAAAACAAAAAGTCCTTAGAAATAGCGTTGTTGCGCCGGCGGGGCGTCCAACTGATATTGGTTTTACAGTTTGGAAAGGCCTGCTATCCTTGCAGCAGGTAAGGGTAGAAGGGGAGGGGGGGGGGGGGTATTTATTTCTTCTGTTTCTTCACTTTCATTCATTCTCCTCTTTCTCCCCTGTTCCTCTCGTTCATCTCCTCTACTATCTCTTCTCCATTTCTCTGGGAGAAGACACTAAATGACCCACAAGGGTTGACGTGTCGTTAAACCCCAACTCAATCGACAGAAATAGCGTTGCTTTTACTGAAATCCAAGGGTTGCAGGTTAGCGTTTATCGCCTGGTCAACATATACATGTAACATCACCTGATGGTACGTGGAATTAGTCAAAGGTGAAAACGATTAGTTGGGTAATACTTCCATTTGTTTGTGTTCCAACAGTACAGTATCAGAGAGAATTTTACTTCTCTGCAAGTGTGTTCTAACAGTGACTGGCCAAAGGCGTTCTTTGCTATAGGCTATATAGAGATATGCCGTATTCGCCCAAATTACCGCACATACCCCTATAAGCGCACAGTCACTCCAGATTACAACCAGTGTACAGTTTGTCTACTTTATAAAGACATATGTTGTGGGTACTCATTTGAATGGCATCGACTTAACGATGAAATTCAAATGAGTACCCACAGCATATGCTTTTATAAAGAAAATAAAATATGCTTTTATAAAGAAAATAAAAAAAAATCGCATAAACATCATCAAAAAAGTCCTTTACTGATATTTTTAAAAGTGTATTGTTTGTATTGCGGTTTTACGACCCAGTCAACCCAATGGGGTCATGTCGAGCGCGGTCAGTTTACCTAACCTCACGTTTACCGGAGCTGGCTTAGTCCTCTAAGCGGTTAACCAGTATTGTGCACATTCTTTCGCCAGAAACTGACAACTGCCCTTCTTGAATCAGCGGAAGGGAGAGAATGACCGTAGAAAATAGTTCATGATCAATCTCCACGAAAGGATGTTGTCGACCTCGGCAAGGGTTGAACCCGCGACCTCCTAGTGTAACCCTAGCAGGTAGATACATATTTTACCGTAAGTTTTTCCAAGTAATTTTGAAAAACCTAGGCGCACGGTGCGGTAATTAGATCGAATACGATATGTATCGTAATCTTCTCAACGATGTTTATATGACGATACTATTATGGTTTAAGAACGTTTGAATGCAATTCCACAACTTTTCTACATGGAGTCGAAAAGCATCCCAGTGTGAGCGCTCCATATGACCTAGATTAATTTCTTCCTGTATGACTTAGGCGTAAAAAAATATAGCTGTGTTTCCACTAACATGATGAAAAAAAATTGGTCGATAGATAGGAGAAAGTTATTTTTATTTTACTATTTTTTTCTCCAGAAAAGAACAGGATCGGGCCTGTAATTTTATGAAAAATACAGGTATTTTGTTAAGGGGCGGTGCTTTTCTTTTTTATTTTGCATTTTTACCGGTAAAAAATAGCAGAGTCGTGTGTTTGAAACAGGGTCAGTCGGGTTAGTGGAAACACAGCTAATTTTTTTTTACGCCTTAGATGACGTAAGACAGGATACCAAACTATAGTGAACCTAAACACTCCAAGGCACCCAAGGACACCCTAGGACAACCTTCTGGTATTGCCGTCTTTACTCCAGACTGTGTACTCAGCATAGATAAGGTAAGACGGGATACCAAAACTATGGTGCGCCTAAACACCCCACGGCATCCGGCGACACCTTTTAATGTCACCGCCTTTACTCCACACTGTGCACTCAGACAATCCAGGCTGCATCTAACCCCGACTAAACACCTAAAGACACCCGCAAGGCTACCTTCTAATGTCACCGACCACTCCAGGCAGTACGACACCGCATGACGACTTTTTAATGTCACTGCCTTTACTCCAGACCTGATTGCCCGAATATTATTCAAGGTGCATCTAACCCCGAGTGAAACTATGGTGCGCATAAACACCAAAAGGCTACGACACCCGGCTTAAAAAATATTCTTTAATTTGATGGTAGACTCGTTGCGGAAGTAGTGCTTAGTAATCGTATTCGTTACATTCTAATTATACTTTTTAGGTGACAGAGCTTCGATTGATTCAAATCAGAAAGATTTATGGACGAAAACTAACGACAACTGAGTAATACCAATCTTGCTTATACTTTTAATCAGTCGATCTGTTAACTTCCGTATGGCCGAGAAAGCAGGGTTAATGTAATCGTGTGTGTGTTCGTTTTCTTGTACCTGCTAATTTATGGTACCAGTGTTTGATAGGTAAACAGCAGCTTCGATGTTTGGTTATGACCATACTTCTTTGTATTCGTAGGTGGGCCTGAATGAGTTCTTCAATTTGATGGCACACTGAACGGCCCTGAAAGTTGTGGAATGCGTGCTTAGTAATCGTATTCGTTACATGTATAACGAAAAAAAAACTATTTATATCGGCTATTTGGCTAGCGATTTCAGGAACCTTTCCACATACAAACACTTGGTCATCACTCGCTTCTACGATTTACCGGGGCTTAGTGATGGTGGGTTCGGGCCAGGAATTGGGCACCGCTGCCTGCATACACATTCAAGACTTTTTTCCCACGGCGCAGCCAATTTATCTAATACATATCAGCGGTCAACTCGAGTGCGCTAAGATGAACGTACACACCAGAAATATGTTTCTGCTATTTTGCGAAGGAGGCAAATTTTGTAGACACGGAGATGCTTTTTAAGTATCTGAAACATTTAAAACATGGGACTTCTCTTAAAAGCAAATAATTGCTTCCAAGTGCTTTACTTTAAGTTTAGCCCCGTATGATAAATGTAGGCAAAAATTTTCATGTAAAATTTGTTTTCCTAGAACGTGTATCCATATTCATTCATATTGTCGAGGCAGCTGAGCAGCTGAGTGTTTAAACCCATTTACGCCTAGCGTCCCATGAAAGGGATATTGGCAAACAGTGTAGACCCTGATAAGACGCCGCAGAACGCGGCGTCTGATCAAGGTCTATACTGTTTGCATTTAGGGCAGGAATTTCTATAAAACATGTAACAATAAAAACTAACTAGACACTTTATATTGAAATGAACGTGTCAGAGGAGTTAAGATAGAATAGTCCGCTGGGCATAAATGGGCTAACGCATATAACTAGCGCTCTGCTTACGACCTTCCCGGTTCGCCGTCTGACACAATGAATAAGAGCGCGCATGTACAGGCAGGACTGGGATTTCTGTTTACATATACGAGCGTTGCTTTCTAGTATTTTAGTATGACATTGCACACTGATACAGTAAGAGTCTCTCAGAGAAAACATAAACTATCTAAACCACAACATTTGAAACTGTACCTTCGGAGACATGTGCCCAGTGGATACTCAGGCGAACATGTGTATCCGGACAGTCTACTCAGTCTTCGCTGTCCACTTGAAGAAACCTTGGATCCGAGGCTACCTTGGATCCGAGGCTATCCAAAGAGCGTCTAGCGAAGACTGCGCACACTCAGCGGCGGGTGCGAGGCTGTTCGGGCCCCGAGGGTATAAAACTGTTTTCATGCTCCTCAGCTGAGCATGAAATTTGTCCTGCTAATTAACATCAAACTACTAACAATTGCAAATGCTTCCTTGCTAAATATAGCTGAGCATGAAATTTTCTCTGCTAATAAATACGAAAATGCCAACAATAGTTGTCATTTTTGTATTTATTAGCAGAGAAAATTCCATGTTCAGCTGAGCTGAGCATGAAAAAAGTTTTATAACCTCGCTGAGTCTTCGCTGGGCCCATCTTTCCGAATATACATTAACTCACGTTGCGTCCCTAATAAAGAGTGCCACGCAGATGTACTAAAACGAAGGTCCAGGCCAGTTTACGCATCAGCGCAGTCTGACATTTTCTTCTCTGTTCGCCTATATACCAAGGAATCTACTGGCAAAACTCAAAAGCCCTGATCGAACTGCGCGCATGTGTAGGTTAACCTAGGCCTTCGTTGTTTACAGACACATTTAGCGATTTTGTAGTTTTTGTTTTTATTCCCGACGTTTCACAAGAGAGAAAAATTTTGTGACTTCCTACACGTATTTGCTTTCCTACAATTCAACCCCCATCTGTAAAAGGATCCACTTTAAAAGGAAAGAAGTTACACCCCATGGGATATTCTTTCCTTTTAGAGTACGCCCCCTTCCAGAATGGACCGAAAGCAGTTTTAGAGCCGCCGCCTGTGAAAGTATAATATGGGAGTAAATACCTTCATTAGCCCTTCTCTTGCTAAACACAACATTCCCTGTCTTAGCAAACATTGTAGATCCAAATCAGTTGGCTTCTGAGCCAGATCTGCACTGTTTGTCATTAAATATGTGAATTTCTATCAAAAACCTGGATCAAGTAATCTGACTGGTTGGAAATTAGAAGTGGGCGTGGCATCTTAATTTATTCAGCATGACAAGGGTTAATAGAGTAGACTCCTTTTCAGAAGGGGACAAAATCAATTTTGACATAGTTGCCTCCCCAGTTGCCTCGCCATGAAAGTGTATCCAGTCACCTACCCAGCAGGCACACAACGTTGAAACAACGTCGATTCAACGTCAATACACTGAATCAACGTTGTGTCAACGTTGTGTGCCCGCCAGGTAAGTTATGTATGTTTGCATACCAAGAAAAATCTTGCCGCCATGTGAATTGAACATAACCATAATTATAAACACTGATACAGTACGAGCCTCTAGAGAATAAATGAACTAATTATTGGTACATATTACAACATGTGTTAATAACCTTTATGATGAAACAATAACATCATGTGAATTCCATAATCATAAGAGTGGCCAGAAGGATTCTCCTTGTAATTACAGACATGTGCCGCGGAGAGCAGCCAAAGTCTCGACCTCAAAATTCTTTCCATTCTCATATGTTGTTTTTTCCGTACACATAAAATACACCTTCTGAGTGAATATGGAACGCCATAGCTGTCTTACGAGCAGAAAACTTTGATTTTTTATGGTGCTTTCCTTATACATTTGTATATGCTACATGGACTATGCATTATTTGGAGTGCTGAGTTCCGGGGCTAAGTGTTAAGTAGAACTATTCATTTCCGGAGGTTACGGACTTTTACCGCGGCAAAAAATCTTCGGTACTTCTCGAGGTTAGCGATAGTAAGTCACGAATGCATCCGAATGATCTCATGCCCCCAACATAAAGATTTATCTACCGCACCTAATAACTTAGCTGTGAAAATAATGATGTGAATATTTATAATAAAGAGAGAATGTACAAGGATCGAACATACGAACAATAACACTTTACATCAAGGAAAAAGCAGTGCACCAATAAATGAAGACACTGACTAGCAACAAATAACTACAAAAGCTAATGGAAAAAAAAGCACAAATATAACACCAAGACCACAGCATATAATAAAACTACAACAGCGTATAACCATTTCATGCTCGTAAGACAGCCGGGGACGCGGCGTCCCATAACAGTATTTTTTCTACCGCGTAGGAGTTTTATACCGTATTAACTCTAATTATTTGGATACCTTAACTTCTGGCCATATTTGTCCTAAAGATTCAGCAAGTCTGTTTTACTACCTGTTGATACGTCTGATCTGCGTCTACGCTGTTTGCTCAGACCTGTCTGTCCGAATAATTAGGGTAAAGCGGCATGCAATTATTTGTTGGCTATAAAAAATTGTATTTTGTTGAATATCTGCTCACTTACTGGAAATAAGCCTTCTAGAGTTTCCCCTTATGTATGTGCACTTACAATTGTACAGCGCATGCAAACATGTTGTTCATGTAGGTTAGTGTTATATTCATATCAAACACATGTGCTTCAAGTAAACATTAGTATATGTCTGGCTATTACATAAAGTATTTACCCCCCTGTAATTAACAGGCCAACTCTTGTCCTAACAAGAGCTCCGCAAGCGGAGGCATCATAAACCCGTGGAAGGTAATAAGATGTAGCACAAATCATCTATTGACTGTTGTACAATTCAGTGCTAAAATGAAAAATGGAAGTATAAATGAGCCAAGACTTGTGTGACCAGCAAAGGGTCAGCATTAGGCTGTACCTCCACCCAGTATAGAAGGCGTTCTCGTTTATTCCTCTTTGAGTAGCCTGGAGGCTATAGAAGGCACATGCAATCAGCGAAGACTCTCATCAGACTGCGCGGATCTGAGTCTTTGCTGGTCGCTCATGTCTTATTGTAGGTTATGTCGTGCGCTGGCTCATCTGGTAGACAATGCAGACCCTGTATGAACTAGGTATCTTTAGTGTCTGCTTACTAAGTTTACGGAAATTTTCAAAGTGGCACAATTCTGCTAAAATAGGTGGACTGTAACCTCAAAACAGTATGCCCTGCTCCACATCATGGTCTATCTGTTTACCAATTTCAGCTTGTCCGAATGTAAACTGTAAGGGAGTTAGTTGGAAACCAAAACAATTACGAGCATTTTCAAAGAGGCATAACTCTGTTAATAGTTGGTGGACTGTAATCTCGAAACAATATGCGCTGCTCACATGATGTAAAGTTTCAGTCTGATTGGATGTAAGCTATAGAAGGTGTTAGCCGGAAACGAATAGTTTACGGAAATTTTCAAAAGAGCATAACTTTGCCAATATTTGGTGGACAGCAAATCTCGAAACAATATGCACTGCTCCACATCATGGTCTTACTATTAACCTAGTTTCAGCTTGATCAGATATATTAAACTGTAAGAGAAATTAGCCAGATACAAAATATTTATGTCTTTTTAAAGGGGCATAACTCTGCTAATATTTGGTGGACTGTAACATCGAAAAACATATGCTGCTGTACATCTTGATGAAACGTAAACTATAGTAGGAGTTAGCCCGAAACGAAAAGTTTACGGAAATTTTCAAAGAAGCATACCATTGCTAATATTTGACTCTGCTAATATTTGGTGGACTGTAACCTCGAAATAATATGCGCTGCTCTACATCATAGTGTAACTATTTGCAAAGTTTCAGCTTGATCAGATATAAGCTATAGGAGGAGTCAGCTGCAAACAAAAAGTTTACAAAATTTTCAAAAGGGGCATAATTCTGCTAATATTTGGTAAACTGAAACATCGAAAAACATATATATTCTGCTCCACAATTTGAAGAAACGTAAACTATAGGAGGAATTAGCTGGAAACAAAAAGTTTACGGTAATTTTGAATAGGAGCATAACTCTGCTAATATTTGACTGCTAATATTAGGTAGACTGTAATCTCGAAATAATATGCGCTGCTCCACATCATAGTGTAACTATTTGCAAAGTTTCAGCTTGATCAGATATAATCTACAGGAGGAATCAGCTGGAAACGAAGAGTTTACATAAATTTTTAAAGGGGCATAACTCTGCTAATATTTGGTGGACTGTACCCTCGAAATAATATGCGCTGCTCCACATCATATGATGCAAAGTTTCAGCTTGATCAGATATAAAGTATAGGAGTCAGCTGCAAACAAACAGTTTACAGAACTTTTCAAAGGGGCATACCGTATCTAATATTTGGTACACTGTACCCTCGAAATAATATGCGCTGCTCCACATCATGGTCTAACTATAAATCAAGTTTCAGCTTGGTCGGATGTAAACTTTAGGAGTTACCTGAAATCGAAAAATTTTCTGGAAGTTTCAAAGGGGCATAACTCTGCTATTTGGTAGATTGTAACCTCGAAACGAAATGTGCTGCTCCACATCATGGTCTAACTATAAATCAAGTTTCAGTTTGATAGGATGTAAACTGTCGGAAGTGTAAGCCGGAAACGAAAAGTTTACGGACATACGGACGGACGGACACCGGACCCCGTAAGTTAATACGTCCAGTTTTTCAAACGGGAGTATAAAAATGTGTTTTTAGCAGAAGTATTTTATTTTTGTATGGATTGTATGCTGTTACAAAAGTATCCACTTTGTGTATGCAGTAAACACATATTTATGCATGCTACTTGTTGTCGTTTAGGAAATATATAGTAAAATCGAAATGCAAGTTTTGTATATAACCAACAAACTGGCTATGTTCAATTCTCAGAGGCTCAGTTACACTGTCCCTAAACGGTCAAATAGAACATCAGTGGTGTTCCGTAACAAGACAATTTCAGCCAGAGAGTCTTTGTTAGATATGCCGGCGGCTCTCTATTTGCTTGCCGTGATTCTATCTGAACACATCCACAGGAGTTTGAAGTTCGGTCAGAAATGCATGTATAAATCGTCCAAATCGACTATCCTATAAGGGGCTTCGCCTTCGGCTCGCCTTACAGGATAGTCGAATTGAGCCATTTCTACATGCATTTCTGGCCGAACTTCAAGCTCCTGTGAATACATCTGGACGTTCTTGCCTGGGCAAAAACTGTAGACCAACTAATCAAGCAGTTTTCAGAAACATCAAGGCCAGACAAACGGGTAGTAAAATGGATCTGCTAAAAGGTGAGGTTGATTGGCTTGGCGTTTAACGGCCCAGCCAGCAATATTAAGGTCATGTAGAGCCGGCCGGCCAGTTTACCTAATAACACTTTCCCCGGTCAGGTTCAGTCTTCTAAGCGGTTAACTAGTACTTGTGGACATTCTTTCGCCACAATTTTTGAATCAGCGGAAGGGACAGAATGACCGTGAAGGAATGTTGCCGGACCCCGGTGGGGATGAAACCAGCGACCTCCTGATCACCAGTCAGACGCTCATCCGACAGAGCTACTGAGGCCAGCTAAAAGAAAATTTTAGGACGAGTGTAGTAAGGTGGTAGGGTGGCCGAATATTATGGTAACCATAAACTGTTTAAACTAGCCAGCAGGCTATGACTAACTGGGCGTTGCAGAATATATCTGCGGGCAGAAAAGGCCTTCAAGAGACTTTGCAACTGTGAAGAAGTAGGGCCCATGTAGAAAGTAAATGAACCGCAATGTGACAATTTACCTTATGACTTGTGCACCCAGTCCGACCAGTCTTCGCTTGGTGTTTTGTGGCTATGAAATTGATCCAAACACTTCTTCAAGCGTGACAACGAAAACTGATCAGACTGCGAAGGTGCGGAAACTAATCTGAGTCTTTGTTGGATGTCATTATGTACAGTCGACGCTCGTTATCTCGAAGTCCAAGAGACTCACATAAATACTTCAAGATATTCGTACCTCGACTTTCAGATTTGCCGAATAGAGGGAAAAAATGAAAATCGAACGACTACATTTCACAAATGAATATGTGATTTGACTCCACAAGTTAGAGACATATTCAAAGTATTGTGGAAAAGAGAATTTCTCCTCTTTTACACAATACTTTGTTACCTGTTGTTAGATTTCCATGTTAAAACAAGGACCAGATTTTCACTTCGAGCTAAGCGGTTATTCGAGATAAGCCAAGTCGAAATAACGAGAGTCGACTGTATATTTCTCACGTTGCGACTCAAATAGCGGATAGAGAAGATCCTGGTCTCAGTATGCCTGAGCGCAAGATTGCTTGGAGCCAATATGCTAAACATTTTCTCAGGCTGTATTTCTACCGTGTTTATTCTAAATATTGGGATAGCTTCACATCTTACCATACTTAACCTAAATTTGAACAGATCCATTTTACTACCTGCTGATGTGTCCAAAAAACTGCTGGATGAGTGGCAAATAGTGTAGAACCTGATCTGTGGCGTCTTATCTGGGTCTGCACTGTTTGCTCCTTTCTGTCCCAATACTTAAGGTAAATACGGTATTACTTTAATTACCCTTTATACTCGACCATCATATCCTAATCTTTTGTACTCCCTTGGCAAATTTAGCAGATGATAAACTGTTTCTTATTTTTCTTTCAGAAAACAAATCTATTTTCTGGAAAAAAAAAAAAAGTAATTGTACACAGCATGCTAAGCGTCTGTCCATTTGTCTGCTTCATGACGTGACAGTACTCCCCGGAGAGGTGTATACTAGCCGAATTAGACTAACACTGCTGGCTGTTGACCCTACTGATTTTGGTCTATACACTGTGTGATCAGGCATTTCTGCTCACATTTCTAAGGGGACTGATATGCTCGGTAGATTGTTTGCCGTTTCCGCTAAGGGGCGTGGGGTTTCAACTTCCTGTTTACTTTTACGCCAAGTCTCTTCTAAAACGGGGCTACCCTACAAGGAAAGAATTTACTCTCAGTGTAGGCCCTTTTTAGAAGGGGACAAAAAGAATTTTGTATCGATTTCCTTTGAGATAAGTACGGTACCCTTATTATTATTTCCCTTTATCGCATTAATATGTTATGCAAAATAATCACCCCAACGGCAACTAGGCCTCCCCCGCAAAAAGTTGCATGTATTCTAATTCATTAACGATTAGCATACCCGAAATGGACACGCGCAGAGTAGACGCAGATCACGGTACCTGACTAGGGTGTGCAGTGCTTTTCTTGACAGTACACACAAAAAAAAAATAAAATAAAATAAAATAAAAATATAAATAAATAAATAACAATAAACAATCGGGTAACTTACTTCTGCCCGGAGAAAATATCCTACGGTACAAAACAAGTTTTTGTCCATAAAGTTTTAGCTGTTGATCACGGTCTTTGAAAATACTATGGTAAGCGTGAAAAATGGTATTATAAATATAATAGTATTAATATTTTCATAAAGCACAAAATCATTTAATCCGCCTTAGAAACAAAGTTCATGTAGGAATTAAATATATACATTACCAACCTTTGATCCGTTAAATGAAACTGTCCTAGAAAACGTCGATATTCTCATAAGCTTTAAAAATCCCATTTTCGACTTTTGTGGTTTGTTATTTCTCTGAAAATAGAGAAATAAACAATTTATTACCGTATTTACCTTAATTATTCAGTCTGACAGGCCTAGCAAACTGTGTAGACGCGGATCAGAAGCCGCAGAACGCGGCGTCTGATCAGGGTCTACATTGTTTGCCAGTCATCCAGCAGTTTTTAGAAATACCACAAGAAGGATTTGAGGATAAGTATGGTGTTAAAATGTCACAGTACCAATGTTTAGGGTAAAAACGGTAGGATTATCTCGGAAGACCATGCATACGATGCACAGCGTAAGAAACAGATCCTTATGTCACAAGCGACCAGCCCAAGTTCAGATCAGTCAGCAGGGCCTTCTCCGTCTGACGATCTGTAAGACCAATGTTATTTGAAAATCGAATACAGCTTAAGCCGGTGCAAGATGGTGGGGGCGTATGTAGCCCCGCAAACTATATGCTGCCTATGAAGAGACTAAGGCTTAATTAAACAAACTCTACGATTTTCATTCTTTTGTAAGTTCTTTGTTTTCCAAAAATTACCTTTAAGATTTTTATTGTAAACTTGTTATCTTGTCTCTTCCTGCCGATCCCACAATTCATCCTGCTCTCTAAATTATTTTACCTGTTAGAGATTATTTATTTATTTTACCTTTTTATTTATTTATATTTTTCTGCTTTCAGCATTTTTTCTTTAATTACCATCGTGTTTATCTGTGTCTGAAAATAAACTAGGCGCGCCTTATGAAAAGGGGTTTTTGGGGTATACATGTATGTCAATCGCGAAGGCCCATATCAACCTGCGTACTGCGCTTCGGCGCAGTCTGATCAGGGCCTTCGCTGGCCGCTTACAATACCAATGAATACTGGAGAATACATCACGAAAACATGCCTATAAAATATTGACCCCCTTAAACCCCGCTCTTATATAGTAAAACTGGGGTTTACAGGGGTATACATTATTTTTCTTATTTCTGCCCAGAAACATAGATTGTGGGTATTCGTTAGAACCGCCTCGCCGAGGCGGTTCTAACGAGTACCCACAATCTATGTTTTGATCAGAAGTATGAGAAATATTCGAATTTTTATCTGAAAATTTTCATTTTTTGGTGGTTAAAATGTTCAGTATATTTGAATAGGCGTGTTTTCGTAATGATATGACTGTCTAGCAAAGACTTGTCAGACTACGGATTCACAGGCTGATATGAAGCTACTCAACCTGGTTAGTGGTTACCCACCTTAATCCATTTTAAATTAAATAACTACTATTTTAAATTAAATAACTATAATGGACCTTGTATTTGAGCGTAGCCTAGTGGATAGGAGAGTTGACTCTTAATCCATTAGGTTTCTCACCGCTGTGGTTCGAGCCTCGCTCGAGTCACATATGGGAAAACCAAGTTCTGCTTACGGATGGTCAAGTGGTTTTTTCCCCGGGTTATCCGGTTTTTGCCCGCCATTGATGAACGATCGGCTCGATAGACGTGAAATATTCTTGAAAGGGCCGTAAAACCCAAATAAAAAAAAAAAAACCTTTGAATTTGAAGAATCGAATTTCAGTTTATATGTCATGCAAAGTGAATAAGATATTTCTGGAGAAAATGGCTAAACTATTCGCAAACAGTGAACACACTGATCAGACGCGCGTCTGCTCTGGGTCTGCACTGTTATTTAATTACTCTTTAGAGGGTGTCCAGACTAAAATGGGTTAAAAAATCTGGGTAAGTAAAAAGTAAACCAACAACCTACTCAAGTTGGCCAAAGCGGGCAAAGAATGTCCTGAATAATTGCGACTTCCTGTTTGCTTTCTTTTGCATTATGCCCCTTCTCAAATGGAAAGAATTTGATCCCAAGGTGAAGACCCTGATAAGACAGCATGTTCTGATCTGGATCTACACTGTCAGTTCAGGCCTGTCTGTACTTAGGTTAAATACAGTGTGGGAAAGATTGTACAGATCGACCAAACCGACCTGTCGCTTTGACCTTCGCATTTAATATTCATTAGGATGGGTCCACTGTGCAATTTTATAAGCATGACCGATTCCACGTGATAGATTCGCTCGGCTTTTAAAGATGGTCCAAACTAGCCTGTCGCTTTGACCTTCGCATTTAATATTCATTAAGATGGGTCCCGTGTGTAATTTAGACATGACAGATTCCACGTGACAGATTCACTCGGCTTTTATATATGCATTACGAAAACACACCTATTCAAATGTATTGAAAATTTCACCACCAAAAACTGAAAGTTTTCAGATAAAAATTCTGATGTTTTTCATATTTCTGCTCAGAACATACATTGTGGCACTCGTTAGAACCGCCTCGCCGAGGCGGTTCTAACAAGTACCCACAATCAATGTTTTTGAACAGAAATAAGAAAAAAATAATATATACTCCTGTAAACCCCAGTTTTACTATATAAAAGTGGGGTTTAAGGCGGTCAAAATTATATCGGTATGTTTTCGTGATGGTCCAAATTGGCCTGTCGTTTTGACCATCGCATTTTCATTAGGATGGGTCCACTGTGCAATCAAGGCATGACAGATTCCGGGTGACATATTCGCTCGGCTTCTAGATGGTCCAAATTGGCCTGTCGCTTTGACCTTCGCATTTAATATCCATAAAGATGGGTCCACTGTGCAATTTAAGCATGACAGATTCCACGTGATAGATTCGCTCGGCTTTTATAGATGGTCCAAATTGACCTGTCGCTTTGACCTTCGCATTTAATATTCATTAAGATGGGTCCACTGTGCAATTTAGGCATGACAGATTTCACGTGATAAATTTGCTCGGCTTTTATAAATGGTCTAAATTGGCCTGTCGCTTTGACCTTTGCATTTTAATGTTCACTATACAATATAGGCATGACAGTCAGAAAATCCTGCGTTCAACGTGGGACAGCTTATGATTCACCTTTACAGGCAATGCCCTTTTATGCAGTAAAAAAATGAATATTATAATCAAAAGGTCAACGCGACAGGTCAGTTCGGTCGGCATATACAGGTAATACCTACGAGGGATGTTCGAAATGAATTGCTTATTGTCCTCTAGCTCGATATCCACGTGGGGCACGATAAAAATAAATACATACCTGTATAGGGCTATTCAATATCTACACAATGGTGTATAAATGAACATGTTAAACTAAGTGTAAGACATAAAATTTGCCATTTGAATACACGCAGTCATTGACCACTGCAGTAAAAATGGTTGGTAGAAGCGTCGACAAAAAAGATGAAATACGGGCTTACATCAAAGCTCGCTCAAAACTTGGTTGTTCTTTGAAGCTGATGACTGAAATTTCTACTGCTTTTGGACCTTCTTGTGTGTCTTATGACACAGATCGGCGGTGGAAAAAGAAATTTGAGTCTGGTGTAGAGTCCATCAAAAATGCACCGAAATCAGGTAGGCCAAAATCTGCATCTCGTAAAGAAATCGTTTCCAAAATAAAGGAAATCATTGAAGGAGATGCCAGATTTACAGTTCGTGATATTGCACGAAAGGTAGGCATATCACTATCAACGGTTCACCTTATTTTGAAGAAGCATTTGAAAGTCAGAAAGATTTCTGCTAGATGGGTGCCACATCTGTTGACTGACGAACAAAAGAGGCAACGGGTTAAAGTGGCCAAAAAGCTGCTTCAAATGTTTCCAAAATATGACAAAAAGCAGTTTGCCAATGTCGTCACAGGTGATGAAACCTGGGTCCATTATTTTGAGCCCGTCAGAAAGGTTAGCAATAAGATCTGGGCCACAGCAAACGCCCAATAATTGCCAAACGTTCTTTGAGTAGAAAGGTTTTGTATGCAATCTTCTTCTCTGGTGAAGGAGTCGCAATAAAAGTGCCAGTGAAAAAGGGCAAAAGCATCACCGGAAAGTACCACAAAGACGTAGTACTGAAGAAACTGAAAAAGTATTATCAGAAACGACGCCCTGCCACTGGTTTTAAACATGTCCGTCTTCTACATGACAATGCCCCAGCTCATACCTCCGCAATAGTTACGGCGTTTTTGAAGAAAAAAAAGTAACTGTTTTGCCTCACCCCCCATATTCCCCAGACCTTGCCCCATGTGATTTCTTTTTGTTTCCGAAATTGAAAGCATTCCTTGCTGGGCGGAAATACCAGTCCCGACAGGCACTTGGATCTGCCATTCATCAGTACCTTATTACTGTGCCCAAATCAGCGTACCGTGACGCCTTCAAGAAGTGGATACATCGGCTGAAACTTTGCATTTCTAGCCACGGGGAGTGCTTCGAGGGCATGAATTGAGTACTTTTGGGCTAACTTGAAATTTGAAGTCTCTAGATAGAAATAAGCAATTCGTTTCGAACAGCCCTCGTATTAACACAGTGAACGTGTACGACAATGAAACGGTCAAAGCGACAGGTCAATATGATCAGTCTATAAAAGTTTGCATTTCTGTATTCGTTGTTCGTGTTTTGATCAGACTGAATATACGTACCGCATATAGTGTAAATGCGACAATTTATCTAGGTTTTCGAATTTACCAGTAAGCACGACTTTGAATTTAACTCAAAGAAAAGGCACAGCATGATGCCTCATTTGTGACGTAGGAGACAACGCACGTGACAATTTCACGCCGAATTGTTACCATTAAGTGTAGAGTCTAAGACGTTTAAAATCTCTAAATAGTTTACAACAGTTTTTGCTAAAAACGACACATTTGCACCCACTGTGTCATCTTAGCATTCAATAACATTTAAACATATTAATGAATTATCTTCAGTTAACGTATTGCAGTGATAAAGAAAGCAGAGTGAACGAATGACATACAGCATGTCAACATTTTAAGTGCGGTCGAAAGCATAAAAATAAATAAAGTCCAGATATAGGAGACAATTTTCATGGTTTGTCAAAGCCTTTTTTTCTGGGAAAATAAGAAAAAAATATCAATTTGCCTATAGAGCATTTTCATGACTCAACTAGGTCATGACATATCTCTTAGCCGCCTTCTTGAACGTTTAGTGTACCGTATTTACCCTAAGTATTCGGACATGAGGAAACAGTGCAGACCCAGAAGAGATGCCGCATAACGCATCCAGCAATTTATAGCCACAACAAGTTGTACATTGTACATGTTCACTTTTTAGAGCAAGTACGGTAAGGCGAGGGTGTCCGACTACTTGCGAAAAACACATGTAAATGGATATACATTAAGGGGAGGCAACTTTGGGGTTCTCACAGATCTCAGACTTCAAAATCCCGTCATTTCCCTGACAAATGATCAGTTTTCCAGGGATTGTATTATGCGTTCTATTCCTTTTAGCCAAACTCTCAGTCAGTCTGTTTGCTTCCATGATTTCGTAACGTTTTAAGATGATCATTTAATTAAAAAAATTATAAAGGCTCAAGACTGACATTGGAAACAAAGATTACATAAAAGAAGGAAAATCATAGGCTCGGTTCGGGGTTTTCCCTCAGAAATTTATTTAAGGGTACACATGTCTCTTTTAACCCGTATTTTAGGGGACATATGGGATAATTTGGTTTCATTGAGACTTCATATGACAGCAGTTACATAGTTTGCAGGGTTGCATAACCCCTAATAGCACCGGCCTCAGCGGAATCCATTTTACAAGACACCAGCTAGACTGGCTGCAGTCTCTAGTAACAAAATATTTTTTTTTTATAATCTGTTTAATAATCCACTAAAATAAAACCAAAGTAATATCATGACTATAAAGGCTGGTCACTAGTGACCAGCCTTTATAGTGATGATATTTTTTGGGTTTTATCTTAGTTGATTATCAAACAGGATTATGAGAAAAATATTTAGTCACTGGAGACTGGAGCCAGTCTAGACACCAACATGATCTCTTTGATCCCAAGGAAACTAAAAATATAAACTGCACGACGATGAAGTACGGAGAGACTTTTTGCGGCCGCCACACGGCACTTAACTAAAACCTTAACTGAAATACTAAAACCACATACGCGAAGTATTAGGGTTGTGTAATTATCAAATTTTATTACTTGTTTACGGAGACGTAAATTAATTTGCCTGAAAACTGACATTTTTTCTTATTTCTCGAAGAAAACATATGTTGTGGCTACTCATTAAAGCGCATCTTAACTAGAGTTATGAAGACCTTGTCCCAGGTTAAGTAAATTGAAATTTCTTACGGCCTCAGGAAATGGGACAAGTTGGACAAGTCGGGCATGGTATTTCTACAGCCCTGAATAAGCGGTTTGGGAACTTTGCCATCTCCACCTGCAATCCAGCAGAAGCTGAAGCACTTTTATTAATTGAAACGTTCAACTTAAAAGTCCCTAACATTTTTTTTCTAAAATTGCAAATTTGAATCCGACAGATTTTAAAATCCACTCACTTTTTTTTCTTAGAAATGTTTTTAACACTGACTTTATTAATATAGACAATCTATTTAAATAAAGAAATGTGTGAAAACTTGAAGTTTATGCTTTAAATTATTTAGCATCTCGTGACCTGTCCAGTTTCGGTGACCTTTATTTAGGCCTTTTTAGGAAGCACTATTATTTTACCAAACAGATGTATATCAGGTGGAAAAAGAAGATGGATAGTTAACAGTGTCAGGTGAGGAAATTTGTAATGTGTTATGGTAAAGAGACATTGGAAGTTAGTGAGTATAACAGTGTTGAAAATGAGATTTCTGAGATGTTTGAAACAACAAAACGTTAAATTAATGAAACGTTTAATTACTGTTGTTATAGCAGAAATGAGAGGTTGGAGAATGGTGGCATACGTGAAGAGGAAGTCAAGACTGCAATCTCTGCCACAAAAGTGAGCTCGCACCTTCACTGAAGAGAGGGTACGAATCTTTAATAACCTAAAAATGATATAGAAGGGGGGAGGTAATTCATTAGTAAAATATACTACGAAGATGTTGGAAAGAGGGTGCCATACCAAATAGTTTCAAGTTAGACCAAAAGTTATGCTGTCAAATAAAAATCTAAAAGGTTGCCTTTGGAAACAAAGAATACATAAAAGTCTGGAAAAGATAATTATAATGATATGAGGTCATACAGACCAATCGCTATAGATAGTGTAATTGGAAAGTTATATTAAAAAAAAGTGATTAAACAGCAAAGTGATGTGGAATTTAGAAACGATAGGATCATTAGCAGCACACAGATCTATAGTATGCATACAGGAGACAAAAGTCATGTGTGTAATCGATAGTAAATTTAAAGCCCACACGGTGACACCCAGCGGACCAACATGACGCCTGTAATCGATAGTAAGGATGATGAACTTACTACATGAAGCAAGAAATAAGGCGGAAAACTCAGTATGGTTATCATAGATATCATGCTACGAGAGGATCTGGAGAGCGGGACTATTGAAAAGGCAGAGCTGTGGAAATACCATGCGCGACTTGTCCCATTTCCCTGAGGATAAGTAAGAAATTTTAATTAACTTGTCCTGGGACAAGTAATTCATAGATCTGGCTAAGGAGAGTATCCAGACTTTAAGATATATATTTTTCTTGTTTCTCAAAGAAAACATATGTTGTGGGTACTCATTAGAAGCGCCTCAGTGAGCGCTTCTAATGAGTACCCACAACATATGTGTTCTTTGAGAAATAAGAAAAAATGACAATTTTCGGGCAAGTAAATCTTGGTTGGACAAGTGGATTTTGACCATTTACTTGTCCGTGGACAAGTAATAAAGTTTGATAATTCCACGCACCTGGAAAAGGGCAGTAAAGGCAGGTGTTAATGGAAGAATGTGGATGTATTCATGCATCGTGTTGCAGGTAAGAAGATTCTACATTAGTAACCGAGTATAAGTCCCAAGTGATGGTTAACCAGTCCAGAGTTGGTACTCAACAGGGCTCTGTGTTCTGTACTGTGTCCCCTTTATACTCATGACTCTATGGAAGCAAACATGGAGAATTCACGGATATGTTGGTGGAATGAAGGAATTTTATGCAGACTTGAATAAGGCTGAAGTAGCAGTGAATGTAGATATTGGGACGTCGGAGAACTGGAGTGGGAAATGGAATATGTTGGTCGCTGCAGACAGTTGTCATCAAGGTTAACCAAAATAAAGCAAACAAAAACAAAACAACAACAACAGCAAAAAGGTAACATATCTTTTGAAATTGTGATGAACGGAACTATTCTGAAGGAAGTACCTACGAAGAAAGTAATAATTGATCAAGATGTATCAATCACGACTCACACTGAAGAGGAAACAAAGGCAGGATTCAAAGCTTGGAGAGCACTGGAGATTTCAGAGAATATTTCAGAGGATGTCCACAGTTCGTTTTTCTGAGGTTGTATAAAACACGTTACACTGTTATTACCTTTGTCTGACTAAGCAGCTGGTCCTAAATCAGGATGATGATGTCAAGGAATTTAGTTAAGTGCAGATAGCAGCTATGCGAAAGTCTCTGGATGCTCAAGCTCAACCAGTACAAAAGCGCTGCTGGTGTTAACAAACTGTATACCAATAGAGATTACCTTAAGTTGAGACAAACACAGAGGTAGTGAGAATCTTAGCGAAGTGTGAATGGGATACTTTGAAGGACGACAGGATGACTGGGACTGCTGTATTTCAGATACAGAATCTTTCTCTGGACCAGACTTGTTCCAAATGCTGTTGACAAGGTTTAATTAGATGAGAGGAGATATGCAAATGCTCAGAATTGAAAAGGAATTCAAATATGATGAGAACTTTATGGTGTTACCTTTAAGCAAGAATGTGCCTGTTGATGATAGAGTTCGAACTGTCGAAGGACATGCAAGAAGAAAATATCAAGGACTTGTTATATAGGAAATATCAGTTACATATAGTAATTTTCACAGACGACTCAGCTCTTACAAATCCAAGACCAACTGGAAGCAGCTCTATTAGCTACACGACTGGCCTGAGAAGCAAACCCATATGTTTGAAAAAAGAGTTACAAAAGCTGTAGTTACAGCTTTGTTGGAGAACTTGTGGATGTTAGACTGAGACTAGGCATCATTATGATATTGGACAGAGGAATACAAAAAGAACAGATACCGCAAGGTGTACTTTTTTATTGTCAGTCAGCCATTACATCAGATTTCTTGTTTTCGTTGCCTGACAACAACACTCAGAATCAGAACTGAGCGTGTGCTGGGAAAAAAAGGAAATCTTTTGGGAAGTTCAGAAGAATGGATCTAGAATACAAGTTCACTGGTGTTCAGGTCATACGAATAATGTTTGGAATGAGCTGGCTGATTTCGCGAAAGATACAGCTAAATAAACAGCATGAATGAATGATGATACATCCAAAATATACCAAAAAGAGGCTACAATAAGGTGAAGAATAACATTGTTAAAATGGCTAAGGGGTTCACATCCGAATTTATAAGGGGGTGGTCGTATGTGGCGAAGGTGTCGTGTATCTTATGTCACCGGGGCGTCCAACTGATATTGGCTTACAGTTGGGCAAGGCTTGCTATCCTTATAGCAGGTAAGGGTACAGGGGAATGTTTTCATTTCTTCTGTTTCTTCCCTTTCATTCCTGTTCCTCTTTCTTCCCTGTCCGTCTCTTTTATCTCTTCTACCATCTCTTCTATAGATCTCTTATCTCCCTTTCTCTGGGAGACGACACAAAATGACACACAATGGTTGACGTGTCGTGACAACCCAACAAAATCAATCAGTCACATACGAATAAGTCGGAATAATACAAGATTCGGTTTCAACCGGTAAAATAGAGATAAGAAGGTAGGAGAAGAAAGAAAGCAAGAACCCAGAGTTTTGATTCAGTTACTCTGTGGTCATTCCCTACTGACTGATCAGATGACTAAGGTTAACTGTACTCAATCCAGTCTTTGTGAGGTGTGAAAGTTCCAGAACCTATCCAGAACACTACCTGATTGTGATAAGTTTTCAGCTCAAAGAGACATTATGAAGAATGATGTGCTAAGAATAGTGGCATGTGAAGATGTAAAATGTATAGAAATTGACTTAAAATGATGACAGGCAACATTAAGCAGAGGAGGAAACAGACGTGATTAATACCTTGCTGACATACATCAGGGAATTACATATTTGTTTTCAAACTATGCTTTACCAGACCTTACTTTGTCACAAGATGTAACATGGGCATTCTGCTCGTTGGTGGTG
Source organism: Anodontia alba (assembly GCA_964016985.1). Taxonomy (NCBI): domain Eukaryota; kingdom Metazoa; phylum Mollusca; class Bivalvia; order Lucinida; family Lucinidae; genus Anodontia; species Anodontia alba. The sequence continues at coordinate 91,768,902 of OZ024829.1, forward strand.
TACCTTGTTGCTTGGATTTTGCTTGTTCTTAAAATCGCAGTGAACTTAGAGGTAATGTTGTCCGATTATGGGATTTTTTTATAATCGATCATCGAAAATAATCAGACAGGAGTTTTCGATTGATTGTCGTTATAATCGAAAGCTATCAAACGAAAGGCAGACAGAGGTCCCATCACCCAGAAAGATAAAATGGTATCCTTTTACTGCTTAAAACTTAATAAAAACTTGTTAACTTGTCATTTGTATGCATAGTTTTATGTGCAGTACCTTACCACAAAAGTAAAAGGTCCTCACGGCACACTCAAAGGCTTTGACATTTAAGATGTGTACTGAAGACTTTCCATTTGTTGCAAAAACACTACTTTGTTTCTTATTTCCTAACATACTTTCAAGCTGAAGAGTTTAGAATTGCACCTTTCTTGCATTAAAGTTGCAATTTGAGAATAATAACTTACAAAATAGTCAGGTGTGAATCTTTTCTATTATAATTGATTATTAGCAAACACAATCGAAAGTATAATCAAAAAGAATTTTCGATTGATGATCGATTATAATCGATCATCGTTACAACACTACTTAGAGGTCTTGTTTTTTTTTTTTTTTTTTTTTGTTTTTTTTTTTTTTTGTTTTTTTTTTTTTTAATATTATTATTTCAGACCGCGATGATTTTGTAAAAAAAAAAGATATTTTTGCTTTTCATTTACCGGGTTTTTACACATGATAAGGGATTATTCACGTATTAATTGGCAGTCCTTGCAGACTCGACGCACCAATGTTAAGTGGTGTAAGAATCGTATTCAGCCTCGCTGATGTATACCAGCTGCCAGTTTCCTTCATCCAACCACACTGAACACCCGTGGGCACAGCTTGCGTTTCCTGGGCTGCGTTCAGAAGTGCAAGCTACTCGCGAGTGTTTTTACCCTGGACCCCTGCTCCTGTTGACGCTCGTCGTTGGGTACAGGGATCCAGGGCAAAACGTTCGTTATCACTGCACTACTGGACGCAGCCCTGGTTCTATACTGCTGGACAGTCGTTTACTATATCTCCCATCAGGCATCTGCCTGTGGAACAAGCTGCCGGAAGTCCTATTCCACAGCCCCCTCCCCCTCCACTCCTTGGAGGACTTTAAGGAGGGTATACAGAGGCAAGCTTCCTATCATACTTCAGACTATTTTTAACTTTTTATCATCTTTTAATTTGTAAATAACGTGCCTCATGAGGAACCTTAGAGTTTTTCACAGTGTGACGATGCTCCAGAGTGAGCCCTGCACTTGAACGGAAGAAGAAGACCCTATATGTATATGCCCGTTCTGTAAATCGTGGAGAAAGGGGTATTCTTCATTTTAGACTGCGGACTGGTGCAGCGTCGAGCTGCCAGATGGACACTTCATAATTATTCACCCTATGCAAGTGTCACAGAGATGCTCCAGTCTCTCGTCTGGAGATCGCTTGAGCAGAGAAGATCCGACTCCCGACTATGTCTGTTTTACAAGATCGTCTATGGTCTTGTAGCTGTTGAACTGCCACCGTACGTTGTGCACCCTGTGAGACCCCTCAAAAGCTCACGCCCAGTGTCTTTCCGTCAAATACATACTACAGATGACTACTACAAATACTCTTTCTACCCCGTCGCAATCGTGCAATGGAACCGGCTATCGGCAAGTATTGCATTGCTGTCCACATTTGATTCTTTCAAGAGGGCAGTGTGCACAGTCAGCCATTCATTGGCTTATATGCCAGCGCGTTGCTCACTCAAAAGTTGTTGAGCCAGGGGTATCAAAAAACCAAACTGGTAGCAACACTTAAGAAGTTCTATGGGAGACATCATGATCTAGTCAATCCCTACAATGTGGCAGTTTCCAGAATTGTTTCTGATGGTTTTGCCAGTGACGCGCCATAAGTAGACTTCCCAAATCCCGGATATACGCTTCTACCGATATTTCCTTCGTTCAGGCCCATGGGCATGGTGGGCGAAGCTTGCTTACCAAGTAATGCTTACTATCCGCGGACGCCTGATTACACCCTTTGTTCTGGGGTCCATGTCTGTTGGTCTGAACATTCTGATTTGTCATTCGTTTATGGATTTATGATTTTGGATTACGGCTTTGGTACCATGACCGCAACTACTTATAACCTTTTAGTCTGCACTGTCAGTCTACTTCTGACTTTTAACATTTTAACTCTGTCATCTTTATTTCACCTGTACTAATAAGTCTTATGGGAACTTTTTATTTTTAACATATCCTCTACTAACATCGCACAGACGCATACCTGCACATAATCCCCGCGAGGGAGTGATGCAGGATAGATAGATAGATAGATAGATAGATAGATAGATAGATAGATAGGACGTGATTTTGAAGAAATGCGAGTCCTTTCAGTTTTTTTAAAGGCTCCATATCCCTCAAAAATAGACATTTTATTATCCAAGAAAGATTTAATTAATTGATATATATAGTATTAATACAATCATAAAATAGGGCATCTGACAGCCTGTAGAATTTCAGTTAGTCTCTGGTTCTTGAAATGAAATGATTTTTTATCGTATCTCTGAATTAATGTTGCCAACATTAATTCAGAGATATGATAAAAATCATTTCATTTTTGATCCAGTTCAAAAACGAGAGACTAACTGAAATTACACAGGCTGTCAGATGCCACATTATATGATTGTGTCAATACCATATATTAATTTATTAAATCTTTCTTGGATAAAAAATGTCTATTTTTGAGGAATATGGAGCCTTTAACATTTCGGTTTATGATACCGGTTTTGCGATAAATGAATATCCATTATAATGAGTGTAGAATGGATGGGCAAGGGCAAATATAAATATTTCTTGAGCAAACATTTTATCCCTGTTCAGGCTTACTGGTACTGTAACATGTCAAACTGTCTTGGTTGAGTCACAAAGCGTTCTGATTGTTTCATAAAAAAAAAAAAAAAAAAAAAAAACGACTATAAATAAATCTTAACTGCATGTCTCATTTTCTTCATTTGTGATAGGGTTTAGGGTTTATTATTTCACAGTTTAAAACTTAAAATTGTAAAAAAAAAAAAAAAAAAAAAAAAAATGCAGGTTTATGTCAGTGGCTGCATTTGTCAAAAAAGGAACAATTGTTTGACTTTACACTATTTACAGTAATAGCTGACGTGACCCGTCTTAACTCTGAGAAAAGAATTTTGTTAATATGCAGAAAAGAGTTCGAAGAGTACGTGCGTTCAGTCTTCGTGAAAACTTTTGAAGCGTCAAAGGACGGCTGTCAGTCAGACAGAAATTTTCTCCTGGACAGAGGGAAAATCTACAGGACAGACAAATTTTGGTTTCAACTTAGCATTAGAAAATATAATTTTAGCGTTCAGATGATACTGTTTTAGTGCCTTTTTACCCCCAAAAAAACGTGAAGGCAAAAGCAAATGAAAATAAAAAAAATAATAATAATAATAAAAAAAAATGAAAAAAAAAAATCTATTATTATAATTTGGCGATTGAAAAACAAAATGAAAGTTTGTCGGTTTTGTCAGACAGTCCTGCAGTTTGCGCGAAGACTGTGCATTCCCCTGGGCCCACCTGTGGCACCATAAAACTTCTTGAAATTTATATACGACTAAGATTAATTTGAAATATGTTAAGCAGGGGATCTAACTGCATTTATTTATATAAACATATTTTCAATATTCTAAATAATTTATTCTTTGTAATATTTTTATTGCCAGCATCAGTTAACCAGTTGTTGACTGAACAACGTTGCATCAACGCCAGTGCAGCGTCATGATAATGCGAGCTGTACAGGCGCCATGTTGGATCGCTGGGTGTCACCGTGTGGGCTTTAAATTTACTGCCTCTTATTTCAGTCAACCTATGGTCTCTTTTTTTTTTTGTTTGTTTTTTTTTTTTTTTTTTTTGCAGAAAGCCAAAAGTTGCAACTTTCTGTTTATTACTTGAATGTGAGTTTTAGCCCCACGTACACGAGCTATATTGTGCATGCATAACATTTGGAAGCCAGTACGTTGGAACAGGACCGTTTTTTTTTTTTTTTTGTTTTTGTTTTTTTTCTTTTTTTTTCTCTTTTCTTAAATTTTGTTAGTTGTACGGAAGAGCCTACTATATGATTTTAGCTCCCCCGGAAAAAAATAAAATCTTTTCTTTTCTTTTCTGTTTTTTTTTTTTTTTTTTTTTTTCAATTTTAGTTTTATTTAATGTCCCTACCCTTCTGGGTTCTGGTGAAGTTCCTCTGAAGTAAATGATATCATTTACTTCAGAGGAACAGGAGAACACATGTCTAAAAATGGAGGGAACAGGAGAACAAAGGTAATTTTGGGGAACAGGGAACATAGAAAATTAAGATTTTGATTTTGGGGAACAAGGGAAAATTAAAAAAAAATAGTTCATAGGAATAAGGGAACAGGTACCCGCTGGGAGGGCCTCTTTAACAGCTTCTTTTAATCGGAAAAAAATGTAAAAAGAGAAGTCCAGGGAGTGCCATAATCACAAGTGCCCGCTAACACCAAGAGGAAGAGGAAAGAGACACAAACCAGCACGCGCAAAACAAACGCACGAGCGGAGACTGTTCAGGCTGATGCTGAGGTTATGATAAGAAATTGATCGACTCGGTGTCGATCGATCGATAATTTCAATCTTCGTAATTAATAATAATAATGATAATATTAATAATAATAATAATAACAATAATAATTTGATTTTATTATTTTAAAACACAAAAAATAGACTGAATTGGCTTCGAGAAATTTCATACAAAAATTGTTCTTTGAAAAAATCCAGTTAAATAAGGAAATATTTATTTATATCTACTATACTATTCTTATCAATACTAAGCAAAAAAAATGTGAAAAGTTGGCAAAATTATGTTATTTTGAGATAAAAATTTACTTATTTAAACCTTCTAGCAGCCGACGGAAACAGAATTGTTTTCAATTGTGCGCTTGCGTAATAAAAGAAGAGTTGTTTATTTCCGGGTCATATGGAGGAAGTTCAGGTGTGAATGTTATTTAATATTTATGCAGTCATAAGGAATTGATTTTAAAAGTGACATGTGTTTTTGATCCAAACGAATGTTATATAGAATGTAATGATAACTCCAAAAGCTTGACATTTTCTAAGTAGCCTGAGAAACGCCCTTCGATTAGGCTTCTTAAAATTGTCCCTTCCATTCGGACAGTCCATGATTTCATACATCTTATTTCTTTCTGTCTTTCTTACTTTCCCTCTGCTAATCCTGCAGTTGGTCATATTGGACCATTACCAGCATATGGAACGGTATTTAGGTAAAAATTAAAATGTGCTTGATGCACATTCTAATATGCAATTCTGGCATTGGATTTTGCGGTATTAACGTTCCATTATGTAATGTACACTACGCAGCTTGTATGATGCACATTCCAATATGCGATTCTGGCATTGCATTCTAATATGCGAGCTTGACATTGTATTTTGTAATCTTAACCTTTCATTATGGAGTGTCTAACTACAAATGTAAACTATATAACTTGTATTTTGCATTTTGAACTATGCACTTCATAGCCATTTTTTGATCGTATTCCGATTTGTATTTTGCTATTTGAACCTTTCATTATATGTAGGATTTAACTTAAACAGTATGTCCTGTGAAGCTTCTGACACGCATCGTGGTAAAGTCTCGAAGTCTGAATGCTATTTACCCTGTTCCAGCGCTAAAATTGAAAACTCTCAAACGCGGCATTCATTTAGAAAGTTTGGCTCTAATCGTTTACGCTATTTTCCCACGACTGTACCAGATCTCGAGGAAAAGCCCGGTCATTTCCGTGAATGACAACAACTATTTACGGACTGTTTATATTTGCAAGCCTCTTTTCAAGACAGTAGAAAATAGGAGCACGAAAGCAAAGGTAATGAAAATAGCCGGTGCACCTCCGGAGTATTGCTGCCATTAAAGAAGCCTAGGCCCCTATTTACGTCTTATGTCTTATACAGGAATGCTTTTACATGAGTAATTGATTCTGAACAACCACAGTTAAAAAGTATAGTAAGGTATGCGAGAGCATAATTACTTTCCGTGCGTCTGGCGTTTATTTATTTTTGAAATAACTTTTTGATCTGTCAAATAAATACAGATAATGTTGAAGTAGCGTCACTGCGACGGCAACGTTAGTGACGCTGGGCCTGAACATGTGCAGTTTAAGTTCCTGGAGCAGAGTTTGATACAAAGTCTCCAATATGAAACTGTTACACTCTATATTTGTCAAACAAAATATTTATTGCATTTGTAGAGATGTGAGACAAATACAGATACGGTCGTAGTAGCGTCACAGCGACGGCAACGTTAATGATGTTGCGCCCAAACAAGTGCAGTTTCAGTTTTTGGAGAGCGGACTGGCATAAAGTCGCCAATATGAAACTGTTACAGTCTATTTATTTGTCAAATAAAATATTTATTACATTTGAAGTTCCGTCACAGCGTCAGTCAAATACAGATAAGGTCGAGGTACCGTCACAGCGACGGCAACGTTAGCGACGTTGCATCAAAACCTGTACTGTTTATTGTTTGGTTTCACTTCCTTAGGTAACCTAAGAAAATTCTGTTTTTTTTTTTTTTTAAATATATATATATTTTGGGGGCCCTTAATTTCAGAATATTTCCAACGACATTTCTCAGCAAATGATATTTCATTAGAATAGCCTTAACAGCTGAGCACCCTCGCCATGTCATGGCTCCAGATAAGTGTGGTATCCAGATAAAGATTTTCTACTTTCTGTCCGTATGGATTCCAAATACTAAGGGTAAAATTGCCTCGGTGAGGTGATTATGATAATTATTATATCTCGCCGAGGTAAAATTCATAAATGCGCAACGGCAAATGTTTCATGAAAAAGACAGATTTTGTTGAATAATCATTTTATCTGGAGCTACTACAGACGCGCTGTATACTGCCACATTTGACCTTGATTAACTATCTGATGACATACTATGCCTAATATGCTACGTAATACAATTTATGCTCGATAACACTGCTCAGTTATCTGACTTAGCTGCTCCGAATCACTGATGTGCTTCGTCTCTGACGGGAAAAAAGGCGATTATTAACGGAAAATTACGAGTGCGATACTAGCGCCACCGTACTTCATAATTAGAACTGCAAGGTGCACAATGGGATTTCGAACGTAATGATGAAACCTGCAGCCAAAGCGAGATTATGACTTTTCCTCATTTCGATGAAAAAGATAACTATCAGCCAGAATACTGGATATTGCCTACTTAACAGGGATTGTTATAAACTGAAAACCGTATGACGATTTCCAAAAAAGCGAGCATTGAAGCTTCATAATGTAATGATAAGAACAGAGTCCTGATTGTGCAATGCCGGACAATAACTTGCGCATAAGGCTATGCAGATTAAAATATATCGGAAAAAAAAGGTTAAAACTGCATCATACAAGCTGCATAGTGTACATTACATAATGGAACGTTAATATTGCAAAATTCTAGGCCAGATTCGCATATTAGAATATTCATCATTCACATTTTAATTTTTACCTAAATACCGTTCCATACCAGCAGGTAGCTGGTTTTGCACTAAGTAGTGTTCCTCATGGTCATAGCTGACCAAGAGCAGTATCGAGAGAAAGAATTTTGTCTCGGTAGTCATAGGGGAATAAGGCCAAATTAGACCGTGTCAGGAGGAACAAGTGTGCCGGATGCACACTTGAACCCATGACCCCCTGCTTGTAAGTCACGTGCACTACCAACTGAGCCAATCGGTCCGACAGTCCCGCCAATTACCACACCTGCACAGGTCCCTCCAATTAATGTCCAATCTGAAGTACACTGACCAGTCCATTGTTATATGAAATAGTTGCCACCTAACTGCAATCAACCACTTTTATACACCCATCAAAAGACTGGTTGTATTACGTTGTCTGTTCATCTGTTCATCCATCGGTTAACTTTTTGTTTCTGCTCCATATCTCCTTCATTGATTGAAGGATTTTTTTTAAACTTTGCTCAAATGTTTGCCATACCAAGACAATGCAAAACTCATATATCAGTCCAGTCTAATGAAGGTCTAGGTCTCACTCTAGGGTCAAATTTCCAATGGCAATATTTCGTGTCCACTCTATAACATAAAAAAACTGTTTAAGATTTCTTCATGAAACTTTGTATAAATATAAGGCATGATCAGATGATGTGCAGTGAAAAAGAACTCTAACCCTACTTTCAGTTCTTATGTAATAATGCCCTTTTATGTATTTCAGGCAGTATTTCATGTCTGCTCTATGGCTTAAGAACCGTTAAAGATTTCTTCATGAAACTTTGTACAATATTAGGTATAATCAGATGATGTGCAGAGAAAAAGAACAGTAACCCTACTTTTAGATATGACACAATTATTTCCCTTTGTTTATTTCATACAGTGAGGTTGTGTAAGCTCTATAACTTTAAAACCATATAATTGTACAAATGTAAGGCATGATCAGATGATATGCAGAGAAAAAGAACTTTAACCCTACTTCCACTTCTGACGTAATTATACCCCTTTGTTTATTTCATACAGTGAGGTTGTGTCCGCTCCAGATCTCCTTCACAGATTGAAAGATTTTTCATATGCTTTCAAAAGTTTTATGTCTTGATGTTGTCAGACTGTCCATCCAGCTGTCTATCTGTCCATTAACTTTTTATGTCTGCTCCATATTTCTTTAATGGATTGAAGGATGCTTGTGAAACTTTGGTCAAATATTCACCATACCAAGATGATGGGCACATCTACTACTAAACACCCCTTTAAAGGTGATGTTCAAGCAGCTTTTATTGTTTCAGTTTCACAAGTTACTATGGTTCTTTACTTTTTATTTCATTTTGATTTATTTCATTTATTTATTTATAAAAATCTTTTTATTTTGTTTATTTATTATTTTTTTTATTATTATTAGTTATTTTCTATTTACTAAGGACTGTTTTATTTCATTGTGAACTGCTTCACATTAGGTCCTATGATTGTTGAAAAAGTCTAAATAACACTGTTACTCTGTTTTGGTGCCAAATGGTAGTAAGACGTCTTGGCACTGGTAATCGGATGTTGTGGCGTCGTGACATTATTGGGTATAACATCTGTATTCAAATGGCTGACAATATTGATAAGAAGGTGGTGTAGCATTGAAAGAACTTAACTCTCTTGAAAAAGGCTTTAATTAGCCAAAACATTGAGATTTGATTGTGAAATAAACTGTGCACATCTGTATGTGTAAAAATATTGTGCACTTATGAGATTTACTGATATTGTTACATAGTATTTTATTAACTATTTGATGGATACCCAGTTCAAAATTCTGAAATACCCAATTGAAAACTATGACGATGAACTATGATACCCAATTGAAAATGCTAATACCCAGTTCATAAAAAAAAAGTGGTGGGTAAACTGGGTATTTACCCAATGATCACAAATCCTTGTCTGCCTGGAGCTCTTAATATAAATGAAGATACCCAAGAAATGCCACAATCACAAAGCACAACCTTCCCGAAGCACCCAAAGAAGGAGAGATGAGGAACAAATAAAGACAATACAAATGCCATATATGAAACCACAGTTGCACAAAGAAGAACTGCAACAGAAGAACCACCTTGGAACATTTCTTTTAAGCAAAACAACTAAGTTTAAGTCCCTGCCCCCCTCCCACTTTAACCCATTGTAGTCTGGAGACCCCTAAAAGGGTAATTGGCAAACAGTGCAGACCCAGATCAGATGCTGCTAAATGCTGTGTCTGATCAGGGTCTTTACTGTTTGCAAATAGTTCAACCATTTTTCTCTAGGAATATCTAAATCATATAGCCAGACATACCTAAAATCAAAAAGAAACCTTCCAATATGAAGTGTGGGGGAGTTCATTCAGTCTACAACGGGTTAAAAAAGAATTTGGTGTTAGCCATTTCAAGTGTTGTTTTTTTTTGTTTGTTTTTTTTTTCCCCTGGTTGCACATCCTTTTCATATGTTGGTGCTGTTTTGCATTGTCATTTCATGTAATTCAACCTTATTGTGTGCCAGTGGAGGCCTTTGTTCCATGTTTCTATGTGACATTTCCATTTTGTGACAGCTCAGAATTCTCTGAGAATGTATGTTTGACGAGTCAAAACAGGGAATGAAACAGCCTACTCATTTCAGTTTAAAAGATAAAACTTCAGTAATATACAGATAAAATCAGAAGGCAGTTTTAACCCTTGTCCTGCTGAACCTGGATATGCCCTGCTTTTGCGAACAGTGTAGATCCAGATGTTGGCTTCTGAAGAAGCCAACTGATCTGGATCTGCACTGTTTGTAATTCAGTATGTGAATTTGTAAGAACCTGGATCAAGTACTCTGATCGGCTGAAATTTAGAAATGGGTGTGGTGTCTGAATTTATTCAGCATGGCAAGGGTTAATGATCACCTCTGAAGTACTGTTAAGGGCCAGCCCTGCCCAGGCCAACATGGAATTCTTTGAGAGTAGCAGTCTCAGTCGCAGTGGGAGTCAGTTCCATTCCTGGATTGTCCTGGAGTAGAAGGAATACTTGTAGGCTGTCTCTCTGGCAGGAGGCTGGTACAGCTGATGTTGACCTTTGGTTTGCAGGCCATTCAGATGGATGATGCTCCCTGGTCCATATCCACTAGACCTCTCTCAGCCCTGAATAGAGTTGACAGTCTATCAACTCTCCTTATACTTTCTAAAAGTACCTATCTTAACTCACTGACCATATTAACTCTGCCTGGCGATGTGTCATGGCAGTTTCCATGGATTAACCATACCACACATCTATATACATGTATACATTGTTATATAACAGGGTGTTCAATTGTTTTAAACAACATGTTTACTATGTTTCCATAAATAGCTTTATTTACTATGTTTCCAAAAATAACTTTCTGGAATGTTCAACATGTTTACAATAACATGATGTTTACGTCCTTGATTCTGGACTGAGTTGTTTTTGGAATGTCATGGAAGATTTAGAAGTTTCTTGATTGGAACTAGAAAATAAGAGATGCTTGTAGTAAATTCTTTATCTAGAACCTTCGGGGGTGGTGGGGTGGTGCGAAGGTGCTGTGTATCTTACATCACTGGGGCGTCCAACTGATATTGGCTTACAGTTGGGCAAGGCCTGCTATCCTTGTAGTGGGTAAGGGTAGAGGGGGAATGTTTTTATTTCTTCTGTTTCTTCACTTTCATTCCTGTTCCTCTTTCTTCCCTGTCCCTCTCTTTCATCTCCTCTACTCTCTCTTCTATCTCTTTTCTCCCTTTCTCTGGGAGACGACACAAAATGACTCTCAAGGGTTGACGTGTCGTTAAACCCCAAAACAATAAACAATAAATTTCTAGAACCTTCTTTGATATTATATAAGGAGAAAAGATTTTCATCTGGGCATCTTTGTATACTTTCACTGGAAATTATTCTATACTGGATTACTTTACTATTTTCATTCTGGACTTAAATTCTGAATTCAGGAACTTTAAATTGTGGGATCAGAAACTGATATTGAAAGGATTTGTTTTATAAATTCTTGTGGATTAATTTTGAGGGACTTTTGTGACATAAACTTGAAAGGTACTGTTCACTTACATTCTTTTGTTTTGAATCTTATCTTATTTTTTGTGAATAAATATTGTTAATAATTTAAAGCTTGTTGCTGGTTTCACTTTCATTTCTTTCTCGTTACGCCTGGCTCGTAACAACATGTATTCTCCAGCTTGTTTGTGCCATGAACTGTATAGGGTTACATATTGGTGCTGTATATTCAAAAATCATTCATTATGTCTGCCACTTGCATGACTTTATGAAGCACTTGCTGAGATTTCTTTGCACAAAGTCCAATTGGAAGGCCTGACAAAGTCTGATCATGGGCACAGGCATGTGTTAGATATAACATCCTGGACACATGTGTGTGATCTGTCTTGTGTCAAAATATGGAGCTTTTGTCTCTACCGCATTTACCCTAAGTACCCTATTAGATCTGATTACTGCACTGTGGGCTTAAGTCTTTTTCAAAATTACTTTAAAAATGTGAAAAAAAATACCTGCCTAAATAGGGCGCGCTTTAAAGGAATATTAGCAGAGGACTTCCTGAGGGACGTATTTAATAATACTTACTTGTGTGTGATATATGTTCTGATTTTCTTTATGAAAGCATATATTGTGGGTACTCATTTGAATTAACTCGACAAGTAAATAAAAGCATATCCAGTGTGTATTCATTTGAATTGCTTCAACTTGTCGAGGCAATTCAGATGAGTACCCACAACACATGCTAACTATTATACAGAAGCAGATAGTATTACACAGACTGCAATCCAAAGCCTAGGAAATTGCTTGACTGTGCACTTATAGGGGTATGTGCTGTAGGTAGACAGAATATGGTATTTGGAGACAGACCCAAGACCTTTAGGAGCTGTCTGATCCGGGTCTGTACTGTTTGCATATGTCATTTTGTCAGTCACTTTGGTGTTCGAAATTTTAGGACACTTATGGTAACCACAACATATGTTTTGTGGAGAAATAAGAAAATATATATCAAAATTTTTAGGTTACAGAAAGTTACATCTGGAACTAAAGTACATGTATGTGTACATTATATCTATGTTTTGCTTTCAGGTTGTATTGCTGTTCTTTGCAAAGAGTCGAGACCTGGTTGGCCATAAAGAATCATTTCTGGCTGTAAGAAAAGACAGCTCTCCAAAGGAAGTTTTCAAGAAAATTATTTCAGAATATTCAGAGTAAGTACATGTATTTGAATACTAAGATAAACACATCTATGCATCTAGACAAACAAACAACCAAGCATGTGTTTAACATGGGTTATTATATATATGCATCACGAAAAACATGCCCATATGATTTTGACCCCCATAAACCCCACTTACGAGGGATGTTCGAAATGAAATGCTTATTTCTATCTGGAGACTTCAAATTTCAAGTTAGCCCAAAAGTACTCATTTCATGCCCTCGAAGTACTCCCCGTGGCTAGAAATGCAAAGTTTCAGCCGATGTATCCACTTCTTGAAGGCGTCACGGTACGCTGATTTGGGCACAGTAATAAGGTACTGATGAATGGCAGATCCAAGTGCCTGTCGGGACTGGTATTTCCGCCCAGCAAGGAATGCTTTCAATTTCGGAAACAAAAAGAAATCACATGGGGCAAGGTCTGGGGAATACGGGGGGTGAGGCAAAACAGTTACTTTTTCTTTCTTCAAAAACGCCGTAAGTATTGCGGAGGTATGAGCTGGGGCATTGTCATGTAGAAGACGGACATGTTAAAAACCAGTGGCAAGGCGTCGTTTCTGATAATACTTTTTCAGTTTCTTCAGTACTACGTCTTTGTAGTACTTTCCGGTGATACTTTTGCCCTTTTTCACTGGCACTTTTATTGCAATTCCTTCACCAGAGAAGAAGATTGCATACAAAACCTTCTTTGTACTCCAAGAACGTTTGGCAATTATAGGGCGTTTGCTGTGTTTAGTGGCCCAGATCTTATTGCTAACCCTTCTGACGGGCTCAAAATAATGGATCCAGGTTTCATCACCTGTGACGACATTGGCAAACTGCTTTTTGTCATATTTTGGAAACATTTGAAGCAGCTTTTTGGCCACTTTAACCCGTTGCCTCTTTTGCTCGTCAGTCAACAGATGTGGCACCCATCTAGCAGAAATTTTTCTGACTTTCAAATGCTTCTTCAAAATGAGGTGACCCGTTGATAGTGATATGCCTACCTTTCGTGCAATATCACGAACTGTAAATCTGGCATCTCCTTCAATGATTTCCTTTATTTTGGAAACGATTTCTTTACGAGATGCAGATTTTGGCCTACCTGATTTCGGTGCATTTTTGATGGACTCTACACCAGACTCAAATTTCTTTTTCCACCGCCGAACTGTGTCATAAGACACACAAGAAGGTCCAAAAGCAGTAGAAATTTCAGTCATCAGCTTCTTCAAAGAACAACCAAGTTTTGAGCGAGCTTTGATGTAAGCCCGTATTTCATCTTTTTTGTCGACGCTTCTACCAACCATTTTTACTGCAGTGGTCAATGACTGCGTGTATTCAAAAGGCAAATTTTATGTCTTACACTTAGTCTAACATGTACATTTATACACCATTGTGTAGATATTGAATAGCCCTATACAGGTATGTATTGGTTTTTATCGTGCCCCACGTGGATATCGAGCTAGAGGACAATAAGCAATTCATTTCGAACATCCCTCGTATATCTAGTAAAACTGGGGTTTACAGGGTTATACATTATTTTTCTTATTTCTGCTCAAAAACATAGATAGTAGGTACATGTTAGAACCACCTCACTGAGGCAGTTCTAACGAGTACTCACAATCTAGGTTTTGAGCAGAAATCTGAAAAAACATCAAATTTTTTTTTATCTTTGGTGGTAAAATTTTCAGTATATTTGAATAAGCATGTTTTCGTAATAATGATACAGCTTTCAAACAGTGAAGTTTCTTACAATCTTATCTGAAAAGGCAGATCGTGTAACATGAAATGCCAAGCCTTATTTTTTGTTTAATAATAATAATAAAAAAAATATCATCGGCAATTGTTGTGAATAGCACTAAGTATTAATATTTTCAAGATATAGAATAAACTCCTCATTACTACAGTTACATGATCTCATGTTCTGTAATGTCTCCTGGATATCTCCAAATGCCCCCTGCAGCTTACGCATAGCCCCAGATAGGGCTGTCTTTTTTCAACCAAAAAAAGTACTGATAATTTTCTTATTTCTACAAGAAAACATGTTGTGGTACTCATTAGAAGTGCTTTAGTGAGGCACTTCTAATGAGTACCCACATCATATGTTTTCATGCAGTACTAGCAACATTATCAATACTTAGGTTAAAGAATGTCTTTATCTGGACATAATTATTAAGTCTGCAAAAAAAAGCTGATGCATAAATTTCCCATTCTACATTACGAAAACACGCCTATATAATTTTGACCCCCTTCAACCCCACTTTTATATAGTAAAACTGGGGTTTACAGGGGTATACATTATTTTTCTTATTTCTGCTCAAAAAACATAGATTGTGGGTACCCATTAGAACTGCCTCGGTGAGGCGGTTCTAACGAGTACACACAATCTATGTTTTGAGCAGAAATATAAAAAAATTTCAGATTTTTTTATCTGAAAATTTTCCTTTTTTGGGTTGTAAAATTTTCAATATACGAGGTATGTTCGAAATGAATTGCTTATTTCTATCTGGAGACTTCAAATTTCAAGTTAGCCCAAAAGTACTCATTTCATGCCCTCGAAGTACTCCCCGTGGCTAGAAATGCAAAGTTTCAGCCGATGTATCCACTTCTTGAAGGAGTCATGGTACGCTGATTTGGGCACAGTAATAAGGTACTGATGAATGGCAGATCCAAGTGCCTGTGGGGACTGGTATTTCCGCCCAGCAAGGAATGCTTTCAATTTCGGAAACAAAAAGAAATCACATGGGGCAAGGTCTGGGGAATACGGGGGGGTGAGGCAAAACAGTTTCTTTTTCTTTCTTCAAAAACGCCGTAACTATTGCGGAGGTATGAGCTGGGGCATTGTCATGTAGAAGACGGACATGTTTAAAACCAGTGGTAGGGCGTCGTTTCTGATAATACTTTTTCAATTTCTTCAGTACTACGTCTTTGTAGTACTTTCTGGTGATGCTTTTGCCCTTTTTCACTGGAACTTTTATTGCGACTCCGTCACCAGAGAAGAAGATTGCATACAAAACCTTCTTTATACTCAAAGAACGTTTGGCAATTATTGGGCGTTTGCTGTGTTTAGTGGCCCAGATCTTATTGCTAACCTTTCTGACGGGCTCAAAATAATGGATCCAGGTTTCATTACCTGTGACGGCATTGGCAAACTGCTTTTTGTCATATTTTGGAAACATTTGAAGCAGCTTTTTGGCCACTTTAACCCATTGCCTCTTTTGCTCGTCAGTCAACAGATGTGGCACCCATCTAGCAGAAATCTTTCTGACTTTCAAATGCTTCTTCAAAATAAGGTGAACCGTTGATAGTGATATGCCTACCTTTCGTGCAATATCACGAACTGTAAATCTGGCATCTCCTTCAATGATTTCCTTTATTTTGGAAACGATTTCTTTACGAGATGCAGATATTGGTCTACCTGATTTCGGTGCATTTTTGATGGACTGTACACCAGACTCAAATTTTTTTTTCCACCGCCGAACTGTGTCATAAGACACACAAGAAGGTCCAAAAGCAATAGAAATTTCAGTCATCAGCTTCTTCAAAGAACAACCAAGTTTTGAGCGAGCTTTGATGTAAGCCCGTATTTTATCTTTTTTGTCGACGCTTCTACCAACCATTTTTACTGCAGTGGTCAATGACTGCGTGTATTCAAATGGCAAATTTTATGTCTTACACTTAGTCTAACATGTACATTTATACACCATTGTGTAGATATTGAATAGCCCTATACAGGTATGTATTGGTTTTTATCGTGCCCCACGTGGATATCGAGCTAGAGGACAATAAGCAATTCATTTCGAACATCCCTCGTATTTGAATAGGTGTGTTTTCGTAATGAGAGCCTGTATGTGAAAACATTTTGCTGTTAGTTGATGTCTTTATAGTCAATCTTGCTGTAAAAATTACAAACCTGTAAATGTAACATTGTTTTGCAGATTAGACCCATTATCAGAAAATCTGCTGCTATCTCTGAATGAAGATTATCTAGATATTGAAGACAGCAATACAAAATTGACTTTAAAACAGGGTGATATCATAGCTGTTATTCCTCCAATCAGTGGAGGGTAGGGAATGGTAAGTAAATGCCTCATTCTCAGATAGACAAGCCACTTTTTTAACCCTTTAATGTTCCAAGCAGAATTGTAGTAGATGGTATGTAAATGTTTTGGTTTTTTTTTACTATTTTCGCAGAAAAAAACAAGATGACATTTTGTGTGAATCATCTGAATTCACATGAAATATCAAGCCTTATTTTTTCTGAAAAATAAAATACAGCCGTCCATCATTATTTGGACCTCGCTTATCTCGAATAACTGCTTATCTCGAAGTGAAAATCTGGTCCCTGTTTTGACATGGAAATATAATAACAGGTAACAAAATATTGTGGAAAAGAGGAGAAATTGCTCCTGAGGAGCAATTTCTTCTCTTTTCCGCAATATTTTGAATATATGTCTAACTTCAGGAGTCAAATTACATATTTATTTTGTTAAATGTGGTTGTTCGATTTATTGTTTTCCTCAGTTCTGCAAATCTGATATGTCGAGGTATGGATGTCTCGAAGTGTTTCAGAGAGTCCCTTGGGCTTCGAGATAACGAGAGATGACTGTAAATGAATAAAAATATCATTTGCTGCCACAAAAAACATTTTTGTTGGTACCCATTAGAATTGCCATTATGAGGTAGTTCCAATGCGTATCACAAAATAAGTTTTTAATGGAGAAGTAAGAAAATTTTTTATCTAGCTGACCCTCTCATCTATAGCTCTGACATGAATGGTTAAATTCACACAGTAATTTATAATTGTAAGATAGATTAGTGGCTTGCCCGTTTCAGTAGTCAGGACTGCAGATATATATGGTAGAGTTTAACTTTTACCACTCTGTGGCGACCATGCTAGTTTTCTTATTTTTTCCAGAAAACAGGATTTGAACTTTCATGCAAATTGTCTCCAATGTTTTCTGGGTAAAATAAAAAAAAATATATTTCAGTATATCTGCTGAAAATTTTATCTAGAGTGCTAAGCATTAATTTCATTTTGTACTTTTTCGTGATATGGTATCTCTTTAGAGCCATTTCCATCTTTTAGGGTTTATTCTTACGTCATATTCGGGAGATAGTTATTGTTATTTTTGTACCAAATCAGGGCCCAGTTGTTAGAAGCATCGTTAGCTTAACGAGCTCGTTAAGGGTCATTTCGTTAACTGTTTTAGCGGATTCAATATACAATATTCTGATATTTTTTGCTGAAAAAATGTGAGTAGCTTTTACAATGCAAAAGCTACTCACATTTTTTCAGCAAAAAATTTCAGCATATTTGCGTATCATTCGATGTAAATTTTAACGAATCGTTAACTAACGACATCGTTAGTTTTGAACAACTGGGCCCAGATCTTGATGATACTCATTGGGATGTCTTGTTGCCAAAATACTTATATGCAAACAGCAAAGGTTTATATCAATCTGCCCATGCACTGCTCTGTTTGCTATTATACATGTATTCTACAATATTCTATGATTCTGCAAGAAGCCAATGAAGCCCCTGAACTGACCATGTAAA
Organism: Anodontia alba; assembly: GCA_964016985.1. Lineage (NCBI taxonomy): Eukaryota > Metazoa > Mollusca > Bivalvia > Lucinida > Lucinidae > Anodontia > Anodontia alba. Next base: position 91,787,188 of record OZ024829.1, read on the forward strand.
TAAGGGCCCTTTTTCCAAATTATACATATTCTAAGGGGATTGGATACATTTAGAAGATTTTTTGCCATATTTGAGGGTCTGGATGGAGCTTACTGACTACTGATTAATAGCCTTATTTTTTATTGACTACTGATTTTTGATCAAAAATTTTAGTGACTATTGATTTTTGTTGTAGAATTTAATGATTAAGCCCAAAATTTCGAAATAGACTGATTTTTGAGATTATAGCTTAATCGATTACTAATTAAAGGGCTAAAATTTCAATGATCAGGGATTTTTGGTACCCCTGTCCAGACCCTCAAATTTAACCCTTGATATACCCTGCCTTTGCAAACAGTGTAGATCCCGATCAGTTGGCTTCTGAAGAAGCCAACTGATCTGGATCTGCACTGTTTGCCATTAAAAATGTGAATTCATAGTAACAATCTGGATCAAGTAACCTGATTGGCTGAAAATTAGAAGTGGTCGTGGCATCTTAATCTATTCAGCAGGACAAGGGTTAACAAGGGAGACAACCTGTAAGACTTCCTGTTGGCTTTCTTGCACAACAAAACCCTTCTGAAAACTGGTCTACTCTAAAAGGAAAGAATTTGCTGCTCTTTCCTTTTAGAGTAGATCACTTTCCAGACCGTAGGGAAACTGATTTTGACATAGTTGCCTCCTGAATGGGTCCAGTTCCCCATAACCCTTGTCCTGTTGAATAAATTAGGCTGTCACACCCACTTCCAATTTTCAGCCAATCGGATCACTTGATCTGGATTTTGATATAAATTCACATACTTAATGGCAGTGCAGATCCAGATCAGTTGGCTTCTTTAGAAGCCAACTGATCTGGATCTACACTGTTTGCAAAGGCAGGGTATATCCGGGTTCGGCAGGACAAGGGTTAACACTTAGCATGCTTGATAAAAATTTCGGCAGACGATATTTTGAAATATTTTTCTTATTTTTCCTAGGAAATTGGACCTGACACTTCATGCAAATTGTCTCCTTAGAAGACAATTTGCATGAAGTTTCAGATCCTATTTTCTAGGAAAAGTAAGAAAAATATCACCAATTTTTCGCCTGCTGAATCTGCCATTACCATGGTAAGTAATGTCATTTTCACTTAGTCTTCACCACTCTCTAGGCTTATTCAGCAGACAACAAAATGACAATATCTTTCTATTTTTTCCCAGAAAATTGGCTTTGACATTTCATGCAGATTGTCTCCTAATTGTCTCCTGTGGAGACAGTTTGCATGAAATGTCAAAGCCTGTTTTCTGGGAAAAATAAGAAAAATATTTCGATATGTCATCTCCTGAAATTTTTACCAAGCAAGCAGACCATTAAGCTTATGATGCTTTGAACAACTGGACCTACATAATCTGGAATGGATCGGAGTATTACGGAATCTGTGGATTTCTGATGAACAGATAAATCACTTGCTGGAGTTTGGTCAGATGATATCAGTAGAATAATATCACAGAAAAGTAATTATGACTGATGGCTTTCAAGAGATAATGTTGTTATTGTCATTGATGCCTGTTGAATTGTCAGGTGTTTCTGGTCTTTATGGGAATACAGCGGCAACTTTTGTCACATTCTGCATAACATTACGTGAAACTGCATTTATCAATTATTGCCTCCGTAATACTAGAATGAATAAGGTTAATTGAGCTAGGGGGGATATGGACATGGCTTCTGATAAGGTGTTTTTTTTAACAGTATTAATATTTAACCCTTGTCATGCTGAGCCCAGATATACCCAGCCTTTGCAAACAGTGTAGATCCAGATCAGTTGGCTTCTGAAGAAGCCAACTGATCTGGATCTGCACTGTATGCCATAAAGTATGTGAATTTATAGCAACAATCAAGATGAAACAATCTGATTGGCTGAAAAGTAGAAGTGGGCATGGCATCTTAATTTATTCAGCATGACATGGGTTAAGTATTTAAAAGTATTGATATTTTTTTTATTTTTGCATGAAAATATATGTTGTGCATACTCATTAGAAGTGCCTCACTGATGCACTTCTGATGAGTTCCCGCAACATATGTTTTCATGGAGAAATGATAAGAGGAGCATCCAGATAAATATTTTTCTTATTTTTCCATGAAAACATATGTTGTGGGTACTCATTAGAAGTGTCTCCCAACATATGTTTTTGAAGTGAGATGAAGTGCTTCTAAGATCTAATGAGTACCCACAACATATATTTTCCTGGAGGCGGGCCTCTGTGGCTTAGTTGGATGCATATCCATCTGGTGATCAGGATGTCACAGGTTCGATCCCCGCTGGGTCTGTCAACATTCTTTCGTGGCGATTGATTATGACATATTTTCTACGGTCATTCTCTCCTTTCTGCTGATTCAAGAAGGGCAGTTGTTTGTGTTGGATGAAATCCAGCTTGTTGCTGTGAAGTCTGTTGATAGAGGGTTATCTGTTAAACCTGGACTGGGACATTTGGGACATTTGCAAACAGTGCAGACACAGATCAGACACTGCAGAACACAGCATCTGATCAGGGTCTGCACTGTTTGCTTAAATTACAGGGAGTTAAGGGTTAAATGAAACAGCCTTAAGTCCTCATTCAGGACCATTTCTTAGCCAACACTCAGAGACAATCAATCTTCCAATGCTGTAAGTGCTTTGATTGTTTTAATCGAAAGTACAGTTTTTCTTGGTGCTAGAAGGGTTTTAACAGGTCAACCAGATCATAAACCAGTACAGTCTGGCCATGTCCCTGTGGTGAAATGACCTTGTTTTCTGTTTATCATATAAAAGATACAATGGTGCAAACCAATTAACTTAACCCTTGTCATGCTGAATAAATTAAGATGCCAAGCCCACTTCTAATTTCCAGCCAATGAGATAACTTGATCCGGGTTTTTGATAGAAATTCACATATTCAATTACAAACAGTGCAGATCTAGATCAGTTGGCTTTTTCAGAAGCCAACTGATCTGGATCTACACTGTTTGCGAAGACAGGGCATGTAGTGTTCAGCAGGAGAAGGGTTAACTGACACATTGTTTCAGTTCACTGGCAAACTCTCTGAAAACAACTGTCACAATTCACAGGTTATAAGAAAACCATTAGAAAAAAATGTGATGAACTGACAACCATTATAGGTCAAAAACCATTATCAGAGGACTTGTTAAGGAGAAGTTGTTTGTGATTATTCTCGGATATTTTTTTCTTTTTTCTCCATCAAACATGTTATGGGTACTCATTGGCAGTTGCTTACTATAAACTGAACTGCTTTGAAGAAGCGTTGAGTACACTGGTTTACATACTTCTGTTTGTCTCTCCATCCATTGATCTGTCGATCTGTAAGCCTGTTCTGCCATTAATATCATTGCATTCATTTATCAATATGGTCCAAGCTTGGTACATATCAAATATGAAAAGCAGTGCCCTGTGGAAAAGAATGGTCCTACTTACTTTATTTGTTCTTCTTTTTTTAGCAAAATTTTCTTCCCCTTCATATAGTGCAATAAGAAAACATTTGTCAGATTTTTCTCAGGAACAGTGCTAGCTGCAATCCAGAAAATTTATAGTATCTACAGCCAAGACTCCTTATACTGATAAGTGGACAGTGGTTCTGTTCACTTTAGTTATTCATATGTTTTGTCAATCTTTCTTTCTCTCAAAGCGTCCCGGTGGCAGAGCGGTTAGCTTTCCTGACTTTGAATCTTGATGTCCCAGGTTCGAATTCCACTAGAGGCAGAGACCACCTCATGACAGTAAGGGGCTTCATTGCATAGAGCCTTTCATTATCAGGCCCTAAGGTTATAAGACTTTTTTAATGCTCAACTCAGTTGAGCATGAAATTTGCCTGCTAATAATCTCAAATTACTAACAATTCCAAATTATAAATATGAAAATTGTTTGCATTCTCATATTTATAAGCAGAGAAAATTTCATGCTCAACTAAGTTGACCATGAAAAAAGTCATATAACCTCGGGGCCTGATGACACCTCTTAATGCTGAAAAATATTTAAAGCGCGTTACTTCTCTCCATGTAATACAGTAGGAATATTTTTGACAGAGTTTGCTGAGGAATAATGCTTACAAAATTTCCTTGTATGTGCAAATCACGAAAACATACTTATATAATTTTGACCCCCTTAAACCACACTTTTATAGAGTAAAACTGGGGTTTACAGGGGTATATATTATCTGTCTTATTTTTGCTCAAAAACGTAGATTGTGGGTACTAGTTGGAACTGCCTCGCTGAGGCAGTTCTATCGAGTACCTACAATTTATGTTTTTGAGCAGAAATATGAAAAATCACAATGATCAGAGTTTTTTATCTGAAAATTTTATGTTTTTGGAGGCAAAATTTTCTATATATTTGAATAGGTGTGTTTTCTTAATGATATATCTGAGTCCCTGAGGGTTATTTATGTTCTTCACCAGATTAACTGGTTAAAAATTCACCATTTTAGTACCCAGCAATCAAACCCGGCCTGTCAGCGATCATGCCAACACTAGCCTTTGCTATAAATATCATATACAAATGTACCTACCACTATAACAGCTGTATGGTAGTTTCCTGTCTCCCTTAGAATAGATATCTGTCTTCTGTCGTAGTTCAGATAAGATACAAAGCCCTGTTACAGATAAAAATGAAGAAAGTAGTATTTAGATATTCTACAGGCTTCTTTTTGTCAGTAGCAGGATTACAGCTTAGCATGCTGGGTAAAAATTGCAGCAGACAATAATTTTAAATACTTTCCTTGGTTTTGGCCAGAAAAAAGGATTTGGCATTTCATACAAAGCGTCTCCTAGGAGACAATTTGCTTGAAATGTCATACTATTTTTTTTTTCTGGGAAAAATAGGAAATGATATCACCCATATTGTCAGCTTTTGAATCAGGCCAGAAAGTGGAGCTTTGTGCATTTCAGATACAACTGGGTGAAGGGTTTTAGTACATAAACCTGACAATAGCTAAACTGTTACTGTTATTATTTAATTTCTAGGCTTATTTCATTAGGACTGTTAAATTGGTTCATATCAAATCCATGTTTGTCTGCTCTCCTTGCTCTTGGGACCAATTCAGAATTATTTCACTTCTTGTTGAAGTAATCAGTAACCATGATTACTTGTTATATCCTCACTGGAATGTCTGGCTTGGACAGAAACTAACTAACACTTTGCTTGCTGGGTAAAATTTCAGCAGACAACATTTTGAAACAGTTTTTCTTATTTTTCCTAGAAAATAGGATTTGACATTTCATGCAAATTGTCTCCTTAGGAGACAATTTGCATGAAGTGTCAGATCTTACTTTCTAGGAAAAATAAGGGAAGGGAGGTAAAACAATTCTGACAGAGTTGTTAGCCCTGAAACTGTATCCACTAATTCCCTTTAAGCAGTTCTATTTTTAGGTGAATTGTATGGGCTACTAGAAAATTTAACTGTATCAACCATACCTCAAGATAAGAGGTGCAGGATATTTTTTTTATTTCTCAATAAAAACATATGTTGTGGGTTCCCATTGGAAGCACCTCAGCATGATGCTTCTTATGGGTACACACAACATGATTTTTTGGGGGGAAATAAGAAAAATATCAGTACAACAGACTCTCGTTATCTCGAAGTCCAAAGTCTTTCTGAAATACTTCTAGATATCGGTACATCGACATATCAGATTTGCAGAACTTGGGAACAAATAAATCGAACAAACACATTTCAAGAATGAATATGTCATTTGACTCCTGAAGTTATAGATATAGTGAAAGTATTGTGGAAAAAGAGGAGAAATTCTCCTTAGAAGCAATTTCTCCTCTTTTTCATAGTATTTTGTTACCTGTTGTTACCTATTACTGATTTCCATGTTAAAACAGGGACCAGATTTTCACTTCAAAATAAATGGTTATTCGAGATAAGTGAAGTCGAGATAACGAGAGTCAAATGCATTTTTTATGCCCACACTTGCAGAAGGCAGGCGTGGGGTATATAGCTTTTCGCTGTGATGTTACATCCATACGTGCGTACGTGGGTATGTCACGTTTGTAACCAGAGTCTAACATATGTTAGTTTACATTCAAGTTGCATGCAAGTTTACCTGTATATTTACATTCACATTTACATCCAAGTTGCTCATAACTTTGATACCTTTTATGCTACAAAGTTGAAATTTGGTATGAGTTTCACCCAGACCAAGACCTTAGACTTCATGTTAGAGTTGCCCCTGGGCAGAGCCAGGGGTGAGAATGTATAATATTGTCATACTGAACACATGCAAAAATGGCAATGGAATCATAAGTCTGGTACCATTACTTGTCCTAGAAAGTTAGAAATTGGGTATAATGATCACAGATGAAATAGTTTATACAGAGACCAGGTTTTGGAAACTGGATAATGCTAGGGGTTGGGCTGTGGGTGGGGCCAAAGGAAACAGCCATATGGGCAAAGGCCATAGGGCGGGGGCATCTGTGTACTTTGGAAATGTCTAGTTTAGTATAAAATTGCCAGATCTGGAGCTACAATGTATGAACAATACTATATAGCATACAGGAGAATTTTTGATGGCCTTCACATGACACTCAGCTGCAACTCCTGTAATCTTTAACACAGGCATTTATAGTAGGTTCTTGTCATTGAAAAAGCTTGTTTGATTGTTTTTGGAATCCACTTGAAATGTATGTTCTTATATTAATAACCACTCAGTTTGTCAGTTGATGGTTTACATATTCCCTTGGCTGCCATTCACTTTCAATGTAATCATAAGCTGATAGACCTGCTTACATAGCTCCAGGTAAGTAGGGGTATCTATGTAATTTTTCTTATTTTTCCATGAAAACCTTTGTTGTGGGTACTCATTAGAAGGGCCTCACTGAGGTCACTATGTTTTTGTGGAGAAATAAGAAAAATATCAGTACTTACTGCTTTTAAAAAAGTACTTTGTCTGGAGCTATGCTTCTGAATTGTAAAAATGTATACGTTAGGCTTAAGAAAATAATGTTTGTTTCTGAAATATAGGGCTTCTGAGTTGTAAAAAATTAAGGCTATAAAATAATGTTTGTTTCTGCCACAGTGAAGTTGGTACTCTGTTTTTTTTTTGTTTTTTTTTTAATATGTTTTTGCTAAGGCCCAACCAAAATGTTTTTTTTTTTTTTTTTTTTTTTCTAATGCTTATTTCTGTTTAAACTGCATATGATTAATTGCCTGATTTTGAATGTTTTGTTGTCATATTTGATACACTTTCAAGGGAAGAACTCTGTCAAAATTGTTTTTGCTCCCTTCCGATGATAAGCCTACTCAAAAAGGAAAGAATTTGCTCCCCTTGGGAGATCCCTTTTCAGAAGGGGATATGTGTACCAGAAAGCAAAAACACAAAATTGCAAAAGTTGTATCATGTCAAAAATGGCAAAAAATTTACCAAGTTTATCCATTCACTGGGCCATTTGTATTTCTGATCTATCTAGCTCAAAATATGAAGAAGTTTGTTTATGTAGGGAGACTGTTTTTTGACCACCTTTGCCTATATGAAATAGGCTTTTTACCCATGTGAGAAACTTCACTCTCACATGATCACTAAGTCCACCATTTAATCCATTGGTCCTAGGAACAATCCACTTAAAAAGTGGGAGAAAAAGACTCCCATCATGAGCCAGTCAATGCAGGATAGGGAAATCTCACCCTCGGGGTAGGAATTTCAACTAGGGACTCGGCAAACCTCATCCCTGGTTGGAATTCCTGCACCGAGGGTGAGATTTCCATATCCTGCATGGACACTCATGATAGATTCTTATGTTCCCAGATCACTTTCTGCTGTATTCTGAGAAAACCAAAGCAAATTATTAACCATTACCATTCTATGTGCAAATTGAGAAGACAACATATTGATGATATTTTTCTTTTTTTTTCGTAGAAAATAGGCTTTTAAATTTCATGTATATTGTCTCCAGAGAGGAGACAATTTGCATAAAAGATGAAAGCCTTTTTCTGTAAAATAAAATTAGACAAAAATTTCAAAAAGTCCTGAACTGCAATTAATACCCAGCATGCTATACATTAAATTTCTCTCCTTATATATTCAAATATAACATATTAAGGTTTAAAATTTAACCCTTGTCATGCTGAATTAATTTAGAAGCCACGCCCACTTCTAATTTTCAGCCAACCAGATAACTCGATCCAGGTTGTTGATACAAGTTTAAATACTGAATGGCAAACAGTGCAGATCCAGATCAGTTGGCTCTTCAGAAGCCAACTGATCAGGATCTACACTGTTTGCCAAAAAAGGACATATCCGGGTTCAGCAGGACAAGGGTTTACAAAAAAAAAAGAAAAGAGAAAATCAGGAATAGCATAAATAATGATGATATTTTTTTACCTGCAGACTTCAAGCAGTATTGTTTGTTTGTGTTGAGGCTTTATGACCAGTCAACCCAGTGGGGTCATGTCAAGCATGGTCAGTTTATTTAACCTCACTTTTACTGGGCAGGCTTAGTCCTCTAAGCGGTCAACCAGTATTGTGCACATTCTTTTGCCAGAAACTGACAACTGCCCTTCTTGAATCAATCGAAGGGAGAGAATGACCGTAGAAAATATTTCATGATCAAATCTCCAGGAAAGAATGTTGCCAAGTCAGCGGGGGCCGAACCCCAACCTCCTGATAACCAGTCAGACGTGCAGCCAACTTGGTCACTGAGATCGACTCAAGCAATATTGAAACATTTATTTTGCAGGAAGTGTTTAAAATCAATTTTAGATCTACTGGTCTTACAGTCTGATTAGTGGTTTTACTAGCCTTAATGCTTAGCACTCTGGGTAAAATTTTCAGCAGACGACATTTTGAAATATTTTTCTTTTTTTCCTCAGAAAACAGGACTTGACATTTCATGCAAATTGTCTCCATGGAGACAATTTGCATGAAATGTCAATTCCTCTTTTCTGGAAAAATAAGAAAATTATCACCACTTTGTCGTATGCTGAATTAGCCCAGAGAGCGGTAAAGGTTAATATTGCGTTATGGCTTCTTTATAATTATAGTACCAATAAATTTCTGCATTTCACCTGTTTATGACATCTTAAATAAGGGGTTTATGTTCTATTAATGCTTAGCATGCTGTGAAAAAAATTAACAGACATTTTGGAATATTTTCCTCATGTTCCCAGAAGATAACTTTTGATGTTTCCCTACAAATATCTTGTGGTTTGCATGAAATGTCAAAGCCTTTTTCTGGAAAATATAAGAACGTTAATACAAGTTTGTCATTTGCTGAATTTGTCCCAGGAGTTCTAAAGGTTAATTTGATATAGCAGAAAGAAATTGATCAAGTCCTGTAAAAGATGCAGCCATATATAGCATAGCCCCAGATAAAAAGGGTATCAGTATAATATGAGCCAGTCATCACGAAAATATGCCTATATAATTTTGACCCCCTTAAACCCCACTTTTATATGGTAGAAATGGGGTTTACAGGGGTTTACAATATTTTTCTTATTTCTGCTCAAAACATAGATTGTGGGTACTCGTTGGAACCGCCTCATCGAGGCGGTTCTAACGAGTACCCACAATCTATGTTTTGAGCAGAAATACATGTATGAAAAATATCAGAATTTTTTATCTGAAAAATTTCATTTTTTGGTGGTAAAATTTTCAGCATATTTGAATAGGGGTGTTTTAGTAATGGCATGCCAAAACCTACAATATGATCTGTGTGACCAGCAAAAATACAGATCAGCCTGTATATCCACCCATTATGGTATTGGGTTTTGTTCATCCCGGAGGCTGTAAAAGGCACATGCGATCAGCAAAGACTCTGATCAGACTGCGCGGATGCACAGGCTGATCTGAGTCTTTGCTGTAGTACATGTCTTATTGTAGGTTTGGTTGTGTGCCAGCTTATATTTTTCTTATATCTCCATTAAAACATGTTTTTATTTTTTTCATGGTGCTTTTATTATTTTAAGTGCTTTTAGTTTTTCATGGAAAAATAAGAAAAATGTTAGTACTTATCCATTGTAAAAGTGTCTTATCTGGAGCTTTTGGTAGGGTAATAATTTTGATAAATTAACTCATAATAATTATTTTAATTGTTTGTATGGGGTGGTCGGGTGGTGCGAAGGTGTCGTGTATCTCACGTCACCGAGACGTCCCAACTGATATTGGCTTACAGTTGAGCAAGGCCTGCTATCCTTGTAGCAGGTAAGGGTAGAGGGGGGATGTTTTTATTTCTTCTGTTTCTTCACTTTCACTCCTCTTCCTCTTTCTTCCCTGTCCCTCTCTTTCATCTCTTCTACTATCTCTGCTATCTCTTTTTTCCCTTTCTCTGGGAGACGACACAAAATGACCCACAAGGGTTGACGTGTCGTTAAACCCTAACACAATCAAATTTATTTGTTTGTAGGTTGTTGTGTAGGTTGCTGTGATAATTTTCATTGACCTCAATGAAGTAATGACAACACTTTTAACCCTTGTCCTGCCGAATAAATTAAGATGTTAATGCCCACTTCTAATTTTCAGCCAATCAGATTACTTGATCGGGATTATTGCTATAAATTCACATACTTAATGGCAAACAGTGCAGATCCAGATCAGTTGGCTTCTTCAGAAGCCTGGCCTCGGTGGCTCAGTTGGATGCGCCGTCTGAATGGAGACCAGGAGGTCATGGGTTCAACCCTGCAGAGGTCGGCAACATTCTTTCGTGGAGATTGATCATGAAATATTTTCTGTGGTCATTCTCTCTCTTCGGCTGATTCAAGAAGGGCAGTTGTCAGTTTCTGGCGAAAGAGTGTGCACAATACTGGTTAACCGCTTAGAGGACTAAGCCTGCCCAGTAAACGTGCGGTTAGGTAAACTGACCACGCTCGACATGACCCCATTGGGTTGACTGGGCCATAAAACCTCAACACAAACAAGCAAACAAATCTTCAGAAGCCAACTGATCTGGATCTACACTGTATTAAAGGCAGGGTATATCCGGGGTCAGCAGGACAAGGGTTAAGTTTAGGTTGTAAAAAATATCAAGAGCTGTGTCAGCTGTTTAACACTTAGCAGGCTGGGTAAAATTTCATCATCTGACATCTTGAAAGATGTTTGTGTGTTTCATAAAAAGTAGTGTTTGACATTTCATAAACAGTAGGGTTTGACTGTCCCTTTGTTTAAACTGTTAAACCATAAGCTAGGGTTTGATATTTGATGCAAGTTGTCTCCTTCAGGAATCAATTTGCATGTAAGTAGATAATTTGTGTGAAAATCCATCTTCATTTCTGGGAAAATCTCAATATTTTATCATCATCTGAATTTACTCTGAGAACACAAACCATTAATTTGCAGGTACTGTTTTTGCTGGTTTTCAGATTTGAAGATGGTTGACCATGTGGAAATAACAAAAGAAAAGATTGTGGTTGACAAAGTTACAGACCTTGTGTCGTCTCCAGTGTGTGGTGCTACCTCTGTATTTATAGGTCAGGGAGATAATTTTAATTATTTTTTTTTTTGTTTTTTTTTAACCCTTGTCCTGCTGAACTCAGATATGCCCTGCCTTTTCAAACAGTGTAGATCTAGATCAGTGGGCTTCTTCAGAAGCCCACTGATCTAGATCTGCACTATTTGTCATTCAATATTTGAATTTGTATCAACTACCTGGATCAAGTAAACTGATAGGCTGAAAATTAGAAGTGGGCGTGGCATCTTATTCAGCATGACAAGGATTGATGTCAAATCAAGAGCTTTACCATTTCATTTTTGACATGTCCATTTGGTGATAATTTATAGTGGAATACAACTTCAGCTGTTTTAACATTCTGGTCAGGGCTTACACTTTTCATGCACTCAGCTTTTGTACTTGATGAAAGATACCAGACTTGAGAGCAAATAGTGTAGTTATAGACAAAATGAGTAGTTTTGTCAGTGTCCTCACTGTATTTCTTTGCGTCTTCGTTGGCCAACTCCACTGTAATACCTGATGGTTGTCCAAAAGTGGAATGACATTTTATTATTCCATATTTTGACATATACAGTAGTCGTGCCTTAATAGCTCGAACACCGTTTGTTCGCTTACCATGGCTAATCCAAACTCTTTTCTGACTGCCTACATTATTTTTCCAATAGCTCAAGAAAACAAAATTTAAGGAAATTTTCTTATTTTAACTTGAAATTATATGATGTGTGTACTCATTAGAATTACCTCATTGATGTGATTCTAATGAGTACACTCAACGTATCATCATTGTTTAGAAGATCGAAAAGATTTCCATAAATCATTGCCATTTGCTACCTGCCCTGGCATCATGATTAATTATCAGTGCTCGAACTACCCATATCTTGAACCAGTTTCCATGGCCCCAAAGAGGTTTGGGCAATCAAAGTTTGACTGTATAGTGGTAACATATCTAAGCGCTATATACATATCTCTCAGCCATCATTTAGATAAGAAGCTTAAATATGATTTTGTGGAGATAATAACCATATACTATGGGCCCAGATGTTTAATAGAAATAACAAATGTTGAAATTTGGTTAAAAACAGCAGAATTCTGCAAATTTGCCTTATGTAGATCCTGCATACCCTAATTTTCACTATAATGGGGAAACAACAGGGCTATACATTACATAGACATTACATGACATCACTGGGTAGTACGATGGACTGGTACATATATTTTAGGATAAGTATCATAAGGAAGAGGTGTCTGAATATTTACATTAAATACAACAGGAAACTAGTGTACAGGTCAGACTGCATGACTGAATCAGCATTCCAGATGTTTCATGGAAAAATAAGTTGATGATGCATAAACTGGTCTAGGCATATACTGTTCAGGTTTTCTGATGATGTGGTCTTATGTTACCAGGAACAACCAGAGATAACTTTGAAGGGAAGAAGGTAATACAACTAGAATATGAAGCCTACATCCCCATGGCAGAGAAAAAGATGAGAGAAATATGTGATCAAATTCATGAAATGTGGAATGTTGAAAAAGTTGCGATTGTCCACAGAATCGGGTAAGAACATTATGAGATGCATATGTATACCGTATGTGCCATATTTTGGTGGCTCATGGTGTAAAAATTATTTTGTTTGCATTATGAGGGATGTTGAAAAAGTTAAATGTGATAACAGTATCAGTGCATCAGCTCACTGTTTCTTCCAGTATTGCACCTGTAGAAGAGGTTAGCACTGTGATAACAGTATCATCACCATTCACCATAACTTCAGACAAGAGGGTGTATCCAGATAAAATTTTTCTGTTTCTCCACAAAAATATGTTGTGGGATCTTGTAAGAAGTGCCTCATTGAAGCACTTCTAATGAGTACTCATAACAAACATTTTTGTGGAGAAATAAGAAAACTTTTCGGTTGTCAAAAGTGCTTTATCTGGAGCTATGCATTGCATCACTGTCATGTTTGCTTCAGATTTGTTTCTAGAGTAAAGGACAACAAGGGTGTTTTCAGATCACTGCCATGTTTCTCTCAGTATTCATAGCTCCAGATAAGTGCTGTTTTCAACCAAAAGGTATTGCTATTTTTCTTATTTCTCCATAAAAACATGCATTCATGCACTCACGGTTATGTTATTTTCAATATTATATACCAATGTCAGAAACCAGTGCTGTGATATCAGTATCATGTATTCATGCTTTCATTGTTATATTTCAGTATTGTACCTATATCAGAAGCCAGTATTATAATGTCAGTATCATGTATTCATGCATTCACTGTTATATTTCAGTATTGTACCTATATCAGAAGCCAGTATTATGATATCAATATCATGTATTCATGCATTCTCTGTTATATTTCAGTATTGTACCTATATCAGAAGCCAATATTATATCAGTATTATGTATTCATGCATTCACTGTTATATTTCAGTATTGTACCTGTATCAGAAGCCAGTATTATGATATCAATATCATGTATTCATGCATTCACTGTTGTATTTCAGTATTGTACCTATATCAGAAGCCAATATTATGATATCATTTTCATGTATTCATGCATTCACTGTTATATTTCAGTATTGTACCTGTATCAGAAGCCAGTATTATGATATCAATATCATGTATTCATGCATTCACTGTTATAATTCATTATTGTACCTATAGTAGAACCAGTATTATGATATCAGTATCATGTATTCATGCATTTACTGTTATATTTCAGTATTGTACCTATATCAGAAGCCAGTATTGTGATAGCAGTATCATCACCTCATCGGAAGGAATCCCTGGAAGCAGTCCAATATGGAATAGACACTTTAAAAGCTACTGTACCAATATGGAAGAAGGTAAATAGGTCTCTCATTGACTTCTTACAGTACCATTGGATACTATGGTAAATATCCTAAAATTTTGAACCTCGAAGTGTCTGACAAAATCACATATGCAATCAGTGCAGACTCAGCTCAGTGAAGGAGCAGTCTGATCAGGGTCTACACTATTTGCCATTCAACTAAGTATTTTAAGAAATAGCTGCATAAAAAGCAACATTTAAGCCAAAATAGTACGGAATAAAGTGTTCAAAATATTAGGACATTTACTGCACTAAAGAGTATACTGATTGATCAAGCTACTTAGATAGGCAGGCTGCTGTGGGTCTTCAATGTTTGCATATGACACAGTGTGTTTTTCTTATGTTACACCTCAGCAGAAAATATGTCATGTCCTTAGCAGGTGACATTTTGAAAAAAATTTCTTGATTTTCCCAGATAATAGGACTTGAAATTTCATGCACATTATCTTCTGTTTTTTTATTTGATCAGAAAATAGGCTTTGAAATTTCATGCAAATGAATTCCTTTAAATAGGATTTGACTTTTTATGCAAAAGAATGCGCACAAACCGCTTAGAGGACTAAGCCTGCATTGTAAAAGTGTGGAAATTGTTGTATTGTAAAAGTCCTAAATTTCAAATTGATTCCATACTTTTTTAGCCTAATGATAAACAATGTCCTGATCAGACTGCTCCTGAAGGAGCAGTCTGACCTGGGTCTATACTGTTTGCATATGCAATTTTGTCAGACACTTAGGTGTACAAAATTTTAGGACATTTATCATATTCATTATCCAGAAATTTCATGGGCATATTATTTGCAAGATTTTAATGTGATATTTGAACACATGATTCTGACATCTCTAAAATGGTTTCCAAAACAGCATGGTCAGGCAGCCCAGCCAGTGCCGTTGATGCTGGCTGAATCAATAAAGAAACCTTGTAGAATGTTTACCATGAAGAGCAAAGCTGACCATACATCATGGATACATGGACATCTGGATCTTCTCTGCTAACACAAGAACATATTAATTTTTCACATTTCTCTCAATTTTGTTCTGCTCTGACCTAAATAACCTGTGGGTATGTGTAAAAGACAACACAAATCATAGCTCCAGATGAGGTGCTTCTTATGCCCCCCAATTTCAAAGAAGTTGGAGGGGCATATTGCTTGTGGGTCATTCGTCTGTCTATCAGTCTGTATGTCCATTTGTCACACTTTCCTTGTGAGCAAGATATCTTGCCCACTTGATTTTTGAAATATCTGCCCCTGCCAAAACTTCATGTGGGTCAGAGAGTTTGGCCACTTTTGTGGTAATTTCTTGTTTATAATCTTCATGTAACAATCTTGTGTCTGGTAAGTCTGTGTTGTCTTTTACATGTACCCTATCAGCTGACACTGTTTGTTGGTCTTCACAGGCCTAATTACCTAGATTTCACCCCTAATTAACTTGGTTCAGCAGCATCCCACACATGATAAGTATTTGCTGTTGTTACTAAAGATGTGCAAGCAGCCAACACTAATTAACTGCCCATACACTCTAATTAGGGGAATTAATAGAGAGCAGACATAGCACAAGATAAGAAGTATAGGGGTGGCTGAGTGATTAGCTCTCCTGACCCAATCACAAGGTCCTGGGTTCCAATCCCACTGGACTGAGGTGAAAATTAGCTCATGACTTAATTACACTGAGCCTTTTATTATCAGGCATGCATTGTCTCAATATGACTTAAATAATGTTGAAAGGGCTGCAAAACACAAAACTTCATCATAGCTCCAGATAAGCTTTTTGTTTTGTGTGTGTCAAAGTGTTTGTTTGTTTTTCGTTTTTGTTTTTACAAATATCATTTTCATGTTTTTTCATGAAAAAAAAAATATTGTGCTACCCAATAGAGTTTCTTCTGCCGAGAAAGTGCTAATCACAATTGCAGCAAATAACATTTTGTATTTTTCAGAGAAAATAAGACTTGACATTTCATGTGAATCATCTGCATAGCAGATGATTCACATGAAATGTCGTTTAATTTTTTCTTAATTTTAATTTCAAT
The DNA here is from genome assembly GCA_964016985.1 of Anodontia alba. NCBI lineage: Eukaryota > Metazoa > Mollusca > Bivalvia > Lucinida > Lucinidae > Anodontia > Anodontia alba. The sequence goes on from OZ024829.1 coordinate 91,803,455, forward strand.
AGAAATGCCAAGTTTAATTTTCTCTTAATTTTAAAAAGGTTTAGACTGTTGTCTGTTACAATTTTTTTTAGTGATTTAAGGGTTAATGAGTATCCAAATCTCATAGCACTAGATAAAAGAAGTAAATATTTTTTTCTTATTTCTCCATGTAAACATATGTTGTGGGTACTCATTAGAAGAGCCTCAGTGAGCACTTGAGGCATTTCTAATGAGTATCTAAAACATATGTTTTTTTTATGTCCCCTCCCAACCTCAGGTGAGGTGCAGATCCCATTGGCAAGGTGCAGATCCCATTGTTTTTTTTTTTTGTTTTTGTGCAGATCCCATTAGAGTTGGCATTGGTGTTGGCATTGGCAGCTGACCTTGACCTAATTTTCAAGGTCACAGCAGTAGAAAAACTAAAAATTCACAGAGGTGAGGGGGGTGTTGGGGGAGGTGGGGGTGGGGGCAGAGGTGGTAGGAGACATCTGTTTTCTCTGAAAACACTGTTACTAGTTGTTGTTTTTTTTTTGTGTGTGTGTGTGTGTGTGTATGTGTGTGTGTGTGTGTGTGTGTGTGTGTGTGTGTGTGTGTGTGTGTGTGTGTGTGTGTGTGTGTGTGTGTGTGTGTGTGTGTGTGTGTGTGTGTGTGTGTGTGTGTGTGTGTGTGTGTGTGTTTAAAAAAAGTAAAATACCAATATTGTTTGACTGCAAAAAATGCCTTATCTGGAGCTATGGAAGCTATAAGAAAATAATAAATTAGGAGACTACTTACTTGAGGGGACTGAGGCTCTTAAGGTAAATTAAAACAGGTGGTAACTCTGTCAAAAATTATTTTGTTACTTTTCAGGGAAGGAGCCTACTCTAAAAAAATGGAGTTTGGTCCCCTTAGGAGCTAATTCTTTGTTTTAATAGTAGACACCATTTCAGAAGGGACTTGGTGTGCAGGAAAGCAAATGGATAGTCAAAAATAGTCTCTCTGATAAAAAAAATGGCAGAAAAACTGATAAGTGTATCAAGTTCCTTCTCTTTTTATACTATGGCTCAAAAACACTCATTTCCATATGAGCACTGCATATTCCTAGCTCCAGATAAGGTGATTAGGTTTAGGATAGTTTTGCCTGTTTTGCACTAAAATACATCTCTTGTGGGTACTGCCTTAGTGAGACAATTCCAGTGAGTACCCAGGAGGTACATTTTGGTACAGAATTAAGAAAAAAATAATAATAATAAAAAAAAAAAAATAAGATAATAAAAATAAATACCGTATTCGACCTAATTAACGCACAGACCCCTATAAGCGCACAGTTGGGCAATAATGTAGTCTTCAAATTACAGCCAGTATACTTTTTGTCTCTTGAATTGCATCAACTTGTCAATGCAATTCAAATGAGTACCCACAACATATGCTTTTATAAAAAAAAAAAAACAATCGCATAAACATCATAAAATGAATCCTTTGCTGATTTTTTTTAAGTGTACCCTTAGTAGGTAGATACATATCTTACCACAAGTGTTCCCAGTAATTTTGAAAAACCTAAGCGCACAGCGCAGTAATTAGATCGAATACAGTAAATAAACACAAATACTCCTTTTGGTAAATAATGAATACCGGTACTCCCTTTATTTGGACACATGGTACTACAGTAGATTTACAACATATTACTGTAGAACATTTAATATCTGCGGCATCAGAGTTTGTCAGTTTGACGAGAAGGGCTTGTTTGTGCATTTTTATTTTGGCACATTCATACAGTCAGATGTATGCCACATTATATATGCATTTATTGAAAGCCAGATATTGGCCCTTTTTTGCTTACATCAGAAACAGCCCCTAAAGTGACTGGCAAAATATAAGTGTTTTACAGTGTGGTAAATGTCCTAAAAGTTCGAACACAAAGGTGTCTGATAAAATGACATATGCAAACAGTGCAGACCCAGATCAGACTGCTCCTGAAGGAGCAGTCTGATCAGGGTCTGCACTGTTTGTTATTCCACTAAATATTTCAAGCAACAGGTGCATGAAAAGCAAAATTTTGGCCAAATATAGTATGGAATAATGTGTTCGAAATTTTAAGACATGTACCGTAAAAAGATGTGCAGGATGAAATGGATCAATCCTCTTTAGCTTATGTGTTAATTTTCAGGAGGTTTATGATGACTCTACTTCAGCATGGAAAGAAAACAAGGAATGTTGCAGAAAAAAACACACAGACACAAGTTGACAACACAACAATTAGGTCCTTTTAGATTTGACCTCTATCCTGCAGCAGGCAAAGATTAGCAGCAGTAGTCATTAAAGGCTTCATATTCCTCACAAATAGACATTTTTTATCCAAGAAAGGGTTAATAGATATATAGTATTAATATAATTAAAAAATTTGACAGCTTTTAAAATTTCAATTAGTCTCTCATTTTTGAACTGGATCAAAAATGAAATGATTTTTTATTGCATCTCCAAATCAATGTTGGCAACATTAATTCAGAGATACTCGCACAATAAAAATCATTTCATTTCAAGAGTGAGAGACTAATTGAAATTTTACAGGCTGCCAGGTGCCACTTTTTATGATTGTTTAATACCATATATCAATTTATTAAACCTTTCTTGGATAGTATGAGGATTATGGAACCTTTAATACATGAGTCCTCCAAATAAAAATCAACCATATGCTTTATTGACCAGCGTAGACTTTGTTTAGCCTGCAGTCTGATCAAAGTTTTTGCTGTTCACTGACAAAATGTTTGAGGTCCATACATCATTACGAAAACACACCTAGTGAAATACACTGAAAATTTTACCACCAAAAATGGCAATTTTTCAGATAAAAAATTCTGATATTTTTCATATTTCTGCTCAAAACATAGATTGTGGGTACTTGTTAGAACTGCCTCATCGAGTTGGTTCTAACGAGTACCCGCAATCTATGTTTTTGAGCAGAAATAACAAAAATAATGTATACCCCTGTAAACCCCAGTTTTACTATATATAAGTGGGGTTTAAGGGGGTCAACATTATATAGGTATCTTTTCATGATGCTATGCACTGGCTGATCTGAGTATTTGCTGGTTGCATATGACACAAGGTTGTCTTCTATTTAGAAAGTCTAATTTGAAGTTTTCTTATAGGTTACCATGAATATAGAACTTAAGGTTTTATTCCAGGAACTGCAAATATACATCTCGCCAAAAGTTTAGCATAGTTTCAGTATTCTGGTTGTATTTTTGAAATGTTGCAAATTGAATTTAAAAGAAATTGAATTTAAAGCAAACAAGTCATTTTTTCTTATAAACTGTGGAAGTCAGTATCTTTAAGCTTCTAATGTTGACTGGTTCACTTACAAGCTATATTTCTCAGGAATTTTTCAGGTCTGTATAAATGTCAAGAAATTCTGATTTTGATGACAATTGTCAACATTTGAATTTCAGCAAAAAAAGTGTCATGAGTCAGAAATTTCTATGAAAGAAGACTTAGTCCCATGCCGTGATTTTGTTACACATTAAATTTGAAGGGCAAGAATCCAATAAAGCATTCACACTGAAGAATAAAAATGATAAGATTACCTAGGAACAATTGCATGTCCTTTTGACTAAAGTTTGTGTTTGATTGTGTCCTGTATCTTTGTTTGCAAACTTCTGGTAAAACTTCAAGAACTAATGTATCTCCTATAGACAACTGTATGTTGGATATGAAAAACATCCTTAGGACGTGGTTTGGAAATAGAATTTAAAAGTGATGTTAAAAATGGTAATTTTCCAGCACCATGGCTTAACTGTTGGTCAAGTGTATAGAAATTACATAGAACTTCAAATCTTGTACATAACCCTTGCCTTGCTGAATAAATTAAGATGCCACGTCCACTTCTAATTTCCAGCCAATAAGATTACTTATTCCAGGTTTTTGATAGAAATTCACATATTTAATGACAAACAGTGCAGAGCCAGATCAGTTGGCTTTTGGCTTCTTCAGAAGCCAACTGATCTGGATCTACACTGTTTGCTTAGACAGGGCATGTTGTTTTTAGCAAGAGAAGGCTTAAAAATTTTCTTTGTCAGTGAGACAGGAAATAAACTTTATAACTTCACAATGTTCACATATGTAAGGTTCCCCTTCACCATCAGTTTTTACTACTTATTTTACAGTCATGTATGCTAACTTTTGGTGAGGAGTATATGAAATATCAAGTTCCATATTCATGGAAAAATAGGAAAACCATTTCTGTACAAAAAAATCAAGGAAAAATAAAAATAGCTATATAAGATATAGTGCATTGTAAACAGCAAATATCCAAATCAGCCTGTGTATCCATGCAGTCTGATCAAGGTACAGTAAAATTTCAATGACTAATGGCATGTTTACCTTGGCTGATACAAGCTCATTTTTGAGTCCTTAGGAAATTCTTCATATAGCTCAAAAAACAAATATTTAGAGATATTTTGGGGAAAATTTCTGATTTTATCATGGAAATATGAGCTGTGTGTACTCATTAAAATTGCCTCATTGATGTGATTATAATGGGTACACTCAATATATCATTATTTTATAGAAGAAAAGACTTCCCTAAATTATCCCCATTTGCCTCCTGCTATGATTAACCCTCAGTGGCTCGAATAGTCCATTGTCCTAAAGATGTTTGAGCCATTGAAGTTGGATTGCATGTGCTTTTTGCTGCCAGTAGATTTTACAGTATACAGACTTTATGCTGGCTGACAATAAGAATAAGAGTCCATGTCCATAAGGAAAATACCTATCTTGATGCCCCTCTAATTTAGAGCTCTGCAGTTTCTAGTTGTCTGTTTATATTTGGCTGCAGCAGGATAAAAGTGATAAAAGAAGCAATAGGACAAATGGGAAAACCTGATACATTATACAGGTGCTCCATAGTTTTAGATGAGGTGATTTTCTCAATAAAAATTATTTATATATTTTCTCTATGAATGCATATGTTATGGGTACTCACTAAACTGAGGCACTTCTAATTAGTACTCACAACATATCATTACGAAAACATGCCTATTCAAATATACTGAAAAGTTAATCACCGAAAAACTGTAAATTTTCAGACAAAAAATTCAAATATTTTTCATATTTCTGCTCAAAACATAGATTGTGGGTACTCATTAGAACCGCCTCAGCGAGGGGGTTCTAACAAGTACCCACAATCTATGTTTTTGAGCAGAAATAAGAAAAATAATGTATACCCCTGTAAACCCCAGTTTTACTATATAAAAGTGGGGTTTAAGGGGGTCAACATTATATAGGCGCGTTTTCGTGATGCATGGAGAAATAAGAAAAACATTTACCTAATAATACCTCTTATCAAGAGCTATGCATTTAGATAAAACAGGCATTATTTACTTTTCAAAAAAATGTTTGCGTCACTTTTATAAATTTTGATATTTTCAAAATAATGTACACGGGAACTTTGAACGAATGTTTATTTTTATTTATTTTGTACACTTTAGGCAATATTTAGGACTGAGCAGGCACAGGTATTCAGTTTGTGAGTACTTGAATAAATGTTCCTCGAGAAAAAGGGTGTTTGCAAAAGCCTGGTTTCTATTCACAGCTTGAAATAAAGAGGTGTTTTTTGAATCATTGTTGTCTGCACATATCATATAATACGTCACTCTGTTAAAATGGATGATGGCTAAGAATAAATTTGCATTGATGTTCATTTTCATACCCCGTCACACAATAATGGCTGGGTATAATGCTTTCAGCTTGGCTGTCCATCTGTCATTTGTCTGTCAGCCCATCCATCCGTCTGTCAGCCCTTTTGTCCATCTGTTTTACCTCTGTCCGTATTTTTGTTTCCAGATGATAACGAGTGAATATGAATGGATTTTCACCAAACTTATTATGTGCATTGATATTGTGGTCTGGTTTGGGATTGCCAATGGACTATTTTCGTCAATTTTTGACAGTTGTCTGCCCGCAACATGTCTGTATTTCATTTCCGGATGATAACTTCAGTAAATAACAATGGATTTTCACAAAACTTTGTATGTGCATTGATATTTTAGAGAGCTGGTTTTGTCAGTTTTTGATAGTTATCTGCCCATGACTTCAGGATGATAACTTCAGTATATATCAATGGATTTCCATGAAACGTGGTATGTGAATTGATATTGTGGAGATCTGCTTTGGGATTACTAATGGGCAAATTTCATCATTTTGTGACAGAGTTATCTGCCGATGACATGATAATAGCGGGGTATTCTCATTTTACATTTTTACTAGAAAAATGTTAAGATTTGGTGAAATTGAATTTTTTACCCAAAAATTGATGTTTGGAAAAAAAACAAAACAAAAAAACAGGAAATGTACTCTGTGATTTTTTTTTGTTGTTGTTTTTTCCCCTTTTCTGAAATAAAAAAAAAATGAATGAATAAAATCAGGCAGCAGATTAAAAAGTGTACATGTTCGAACATTGGTTCCATAACCAAGGAATTTGGAAAACATTTGTAACTTTTTGGTGTGATATATGTTTTTGAGTAACAGTTAATGTAATATCTAGTCAGATTGTTTCATGTTTTCACTGTACTACTGTGTTTGTTTAAGTTTCAGTTTGAAGATGTTAAAAAGATTGAAAAACAAATTGAAAAACAACAATACGTAATGAGAGATGGTATGCTTTCTCTTCAAATCAGCCTAAGCAGGGAGATAAACATGACACAGTAGATTTCTTATAAAAAATAAATATTGATCCGTTGTTTGAATTTTTAGAAAACCAGATTCAGAAAAAAAGCACTGTTTGAACTATCTGAAATTGTGGAAAATCTCCAATAAAAACTGTCTTAACGAGACATGATAAAAAATCAATAACAAATACAGTCACTGGGTGATGTGTCTGAGCTAGAATTTTTTAACATTATGATGCTACAGTTATACTGATAACATACCTATGAAAGTTTTGCGCTTTTTCCGCGGAACTTAGCAATAAAAAAAATTGTTAGCTATGACCGTACACTCAACGATTTACACATTCCGTTCAAGAAGGGCAGTTGTCAGTTTCTGGCAAAAGAATGTGCACAATACTGGTTAACCACTTAGAGGACTAAACCTGCCCAGTAAACGTGTGGTTAGGTAAACTGACCGCACTCGACATGAACCTATTGGGTTGACTGGGCCGTAAAAGCTCAACACAAACAAATACACATTCCGTTTTACTAAAGTTGTCATCAGTATTTTGCCTTTTGGCTATTTTCAGAGCACTAAATAGGTGTCATTTTTTTTTTTTTCATTAATTTACCTTGTGATTGATAAAGGATTAACCCTTAATGCGCCAGTCACAACTGCAGCAAAAAAAACAAAAACAAAAAAACAAAACAATTTTACTTTTCTTTATTTATTTATTTATTTTTTTTTTCAGGGGATAAAGTCTTGACATTTCAGGTTAATTGAGGTATATGAAATGTCTTTACTTATTTCTCTGAAAAAAGAATAGTAATAAATAAAAAGATTCAAAATGTTGTCTACTACAAATTTTTGCTTAGTGCTTTAAGGGTTGTATATATTGAAGACAGAGTAAGCCTGAGAGGACACCATTTACTTCACTAACAAAAGTACCTTGCCACTTACGCGACTGATCAAAACAGTGACCGACGCACCAGGGCCGACGCATCCTCGCAGTCAATTGAGGATCTATGTAATTTGTAAAGCTGATTCCGAAAAACCCAAAAAACAAATTGGAATTGCATTTTTTTAAGTGCAGGCTGATTTGGGTCTCTGTATTTCGCAGAGGTTATAAAGTACAATTTTCCCTGTTGCTATCCTGGAAAATTGTGCAGGTGGTCATTAAATACTTAAATTACTGATTCTAAAAAAAAAAAAAAAAAATAGCCAAAAATTTTCAAAAAATTTATTCGCAGGCTGGTCTAGGTCATTGTATCTTGCCCAAGAAGTAAGGTACTATTTTGCGGATCACGAGTCTACCCGTTAGTTAATCCCATGCAGATTGACACGCTTATAATAACTGTTCTGACAAGTAAAAATAAAGGTACCTTATCGTAAATGCGAAAAGGGCAGATCCAGATAAGTGTGCACACCTGCGCAGTCCGATAAGGTATATTTTATTTATTGTGCAGACTTACAATGTCTGACATTCTTTATATACAGTATTAGCAGTTTTATTATTCTGAGTAGCCCGCACAGCCGATCGGGTCATGAGTAATTTGTATGAACAAAATAAGATCCGTTTCTATTAACATCAAAGGGATTATAAAAGTCGCCGATTCATTTGATGGCAATTGGTTTGTTCATAAGTCAGTCATGTGGTCAGTTGGTGAATATGCCCCAGGCAGGTATCATTGAAATCGATATGATTAACGTTTACAACTCTGCGAGCTAATTCTGCAGATGACAAATTGATGAGATTTTTCCGAGAAAATTGAATTTGACATTTCACGCAAATTGTTTTCATTTGAGGCAGTTTGCATGAAATGTCAAACCTATTTTGGGGGCATTAGGGTATTTTAGAAAAAAATATTTCTAATGCTGTCTGCTTAATTTTACCCAGAGTGCTAAGCGTTAAATCATTTCTTCCATCTAATTTTCTTACCGGTTTTACCAAATGGACCAATCCAAAAAGTCTGTAATTATATTTTGGAAATTCCGGTATAAGAAAAAAAAAAAAAAAGTCTTTTCAATACATATTTAAGTTTTAGTGTTGAATCTTTGGGGATGGATAACATTTTGGAATCTATTATGATTTTAATTAGTCTGGATTAGTAAATTTCTGTCAAGGGAACGGAGGAAGTTTAGAAGGTAAACATCATTAAAACTTTCTCCTGGCATAGATGATCGGCATTTTCTGTGACCATGTGGCACCACCAGATTTTGCCAGACGGGTCTGAATTTTCTGCATCATTTTTGAGTGAAAAATCTCTGTCTTATTAGCAGATTTTTACAGTATACATGTACAGTCGGCAAATCATAAGAAAGAGAGTGGGTGAACTGATTCATTAAATATATAAACATATTAATTAACATTAACTTTTCATGTGTTCGAACTATTTGAAAATCAGTTTAAGGAAATAAGTGACTGTTCGAACTACTAGAGCAATTTTTGGGAGGTGATTTCAAACCAGTAAGGGGTGTTTGAATTATTAGAGTGTTTGAGCTAAAAGGAAGTCTATCGTAGGTTTTAACCTTTACCACTCTCTGGGGAAATTCAGCAGACAACTAATATATTTTTCTTATTTTTCCTAGAAATAGGAGAAAATTTGCATGAAATGTGAATCCTGTTTTCTTGGAAAAATATGAAAAATATTTCAGAATGTTGTCTGCTGAAAGTTTTACCCAAATTGCTATATGTTAATTCTCCCATAGGCCAAATTTGTTACCTCCTTTAACTTGGTTAGAGAAGTATTTACTGATGTCATCTAGTTCAGCAGACACATACTGTATTCGACCTAATTACTGCACTGTGCGCTTAGGTTTTTCAAAATTACTGGGAACACTTAGTTGTTGTAAAATATACTATTAAGGGTACATTTAAAAAAAATCAGAAAAGGACGTATTTGATAATTATGCGATTTTTTGTCTGATTGTCTTAAAAAAGGCATATGTTGTGGGTACTCATTTGAATTGCATCGACAAGTCGATGCAATTCAAATGAGTACCCACAACATATGCCTTTACAAAAAAGTAGACAAAAAGTACACTGGCTGTAATCTGAAGACTAAGGAACTGCTTGACTGTGCGCTTATAGGGGTATGTGTGGTAATTAGGTCGAATACGGTACTCAATATTTGCCTGTGTTATACAGTAAGTTCAGTTAATGCATAGCATGCTGGGTAAAAATTTCTTCATTTTGAAATATTTCCAGTTTTTCCATAAATAGGCTTTGACATTTCATGCAGATTGTCTCCAAGGGAGACAATTTGCATGGAATGTCAAACCCTATTTTCCAGAAAAATATTTGAAAAATAATCTTTCAAAATTATCTGCTTAAATTTTTACTCAGTATGCAGACAAACCTGTTCAGCCGTGTTGAATGACTGTTCCCTGTTTTCGTACTGTTTAGGAGTGGTAATTGTGGTTTTGAGGTTTTACTGCCCTTTCCACAATGCTTTAGTTATATTAGTGTATGTTTGCATATTGATTCATGGAACCTCCATGTCCATATTGTCCCTATCTAAATACCACTCTGTCCACTTTATACTCAGACCACGGCATATGACACATGGTCTTGGCAATACAGTGGGAGAAAGCAGTCAGTTAACTCCCTTGAGTACTCTCTGTAAACAACCAGGTCCAATTAATCGGATTCCTCTGCTTTTATCATAAGTGTTTACATTAAGTATCACTTCCTTTTCCTTGATAAATCTAATTCTAACAAGGTCATATGCCAATACAGCTTCCAAAATATCAAAAAGAAATAATTCTGTGCAATGAAATATAAAATGTATATATATCTTTCATGTGGAAATGGAGAAATAAAAAGTTAAGAATCTGTTAAATTCCACAGACAACATAATTATGATAAAAGCAGAAGATTCCAGTTAGAAGGACCTAGTTAGTATTTGATTTACCTTGGACTTTAACTGTAAAGGGAGATAAGAGAAATACTGCTGCTATCTCTTATAGTCACAAAGTTTCCTGGTTGGAGCAAGCGTCTGGTGGCCGAGTGGTTAGCACTCTCAACTTTGGATTACAAGGTCGCGGATTTGAATCCCGCTGGAGGTGGAATTCATCTCATGACTGTATGGCTGTTTATTCCACAGAGCCTTTAAATATCATCCTTTCTTCCTCTCTATATCATCATCATCATCATCCTGGTTGAAGTTGGGATTTGAACATGCGATCCCTAGGTTCCAAGTACCATGATACAAGTGAGACCACTGTCATGTAGGAAGATATTACAGTAAATATCCTAAAATTTCTAACACTTTATTCTATACCCATTCTGGCTTAAATTTTGCTTTTTATGCATTTTTTTCTTAAAATACTTGGTGGAATGGTAAGCAGTGTAAACCCTGATCAGACTAGTCTGATCTGGGTCTGCACTTTTTGTTTATGTCATTTTGTCAGAACTTTTGGTGTACGAAATTTTAGGACATTTACTGTGGTTTTTGCACAGTAAATGTTTAACAGAATACCATATTTATCCTAAAATATTTTTCCATACATATCTTAAAAATTGGAATTGACTACCTGTATCTAAACTGTGCTGACTGAATACCATGAACAAGTGCTGCATTTTGTGACGTCTTAACTGATCTTGCCCCAAAGTTACAAAACTTTTTTCATGCTCAACTCAGCTGAGCATGAAATTTTCTCTGCTAATAAATATGAAAATGCCAACAATAGTTGGCATTTTCATATATATATTTATTAGCAGAGAAATTTTCATGCTTAGCTATGTTTAGCAAGAAAGAATTTGCAGTTATCAGTAATTTGAGATTTATTAGCAGGACAAATTTCATACTCAGCTGAATTGAGTATGAAAAAAGTTATATAGCCATAGGGCCTGAATCTGCACTATTTTCTCAGGCAGGGTACATAGGGTAATCAGTTTATGTGGAGCCCAGGTATTACTCAGGAAATTGTAGATAAATCATTATGTACTGTATTTACCGGAAGTATTCGGACACCTTAACTCATTACCGTACATGTTCCAAAAATTTGAACAAGTACAATGTACATCCAGAGCATTTCCGAGGGTTCTTTTGGACCCCATTTTGATTATTTCATATTATTGTTATTTCTGATATTTTCTTAAAATACTAAAATATTGATGTAATTTTGTTTACTTTAATTTTTCAGAATTACTCAACTGACATAAGATTGCAGTTGAGTCATCAGTGATGCTCTATTATACAAATTTTAGCTTATCAGTGCTGAATTTAAACCTGATATGTAATAATTTCTGAACTATTTGAATTTTTGCATACCATTTCCACATGGTACACTTTTAGGACTGTCTGACAATTCAGATTGTGTTTTATTGAATATTTATTTAGATACCATATGCATTGTATAGCCTAGCTTTTCTATTATGAATATTTATGGGTAATTCACCAATACTTGGCAAGCAAAAAACTAGACCTTGGTAAACAGTGTAGAACCTAATAGAATACTTCATTCTGTGGCATATGATCAGGATCTGCACTGTTTATGATGGCACTAGAATTTATATCCACCTATAGTATCTCCATATGTAGTGTTTTGGAAGCCATCTTAAGAAAAAAGTTTACACCAAGTTTGATTGTAAGTGTTATAATGTTTCAGTAACAGGGCTAAACATTAGGGCTGACATAAAAGATAACAAAGTTAACCCTTCTCATGCTGAACACAACATGCCATGTCTTAGCAAACAGTGTAGACTAGATCCAGATCAGTTGGCTTTCAGAGGCCAACTGATCTGGATCTGCACTGTTTGCCATTAAGTACATGTATGTGATTTTGTTTCAACAACCTGGATCAAGTAATCTGATTGGCTGAAAATTGGAAGTGGGCGTGGCATCTTAATTTATTCAGCATGACAAGGGTTAATAGTGAGCTGTGAAGATTTCAAGGTTATTAAAGTCGTCCTTACATGTTTGAGTCCATCTACAGAAATGTATACCAGATTTGATTGTCAGTCTTACAATTTTTCAGAAATGGATCTGAAGGCTAAGGCTGATGCAATCAAATATGGGCAAATTATTACCAGTGGATCATGAAATATAGGGTAGAGTCCCAAAATGTTGCGAAAGCATTTGCCAAGTTGACGGTCAGTGCTTATATCATTTGTGAGATATGAAGCTGTACATTAGGGTTGACGCAAATGTGGACAGAGGGAGGAACAGATAGAAATTAGATGCTAAGCAGCTGGGACAAGTTTGATTATTTTTAGTCTTATATTTCATCAGAAAAAGTGTCAAATGCTAAGTTTGATATAAAAAATGACAAAGTTCACTGTGAAATATAGTTATGGCCAATAAAATTATCTCAAATTGAAGGTCCTTAGGAGACAGTTTGCATGAAATATGAAAGCCATTCTGGGAAAAATAAGAAAAAATATCAATTTGTCATCTGCTGAATTAGTCTGGAGCAGTTTTAATATAGAAACTAGAAAGTTAGTTGAACAGGTCATATTTTAACCTTTGTCTTCAAAGCCAGTCTTGAAGTTGATTATTTTGAATAATTTTATTGAATGGTGTATTTAAATGTAATTTTTTACTGCTCAAATGTAATTTTTGCTAGTATAAATATTTAAATGTGATTTTTGTTTCAAATATGTAATTTTTATATAATTTATTCTTTTTTTATTTAGATATCATAATGTATAATTGTTATGTAGCCTTTTGGGTGGGTGAGGAGAAGGGATGTGTTCACTCAAATCTTTTATTCTCTGAATGCAGATCAGTTTGTTCACACCCCCCCCCCCCACCCCACCACTACCCCACCGCCTCTCCTTCCCATTCATCAATCACACTATAAGAAAAGGAATTTTTAGGGTTATAGAAAAGATATCAATTTGTCATCTGCTGAATTAGTCTGGAGCAGTTTTCATATAGAGACTAGAAAATTAGGTCATATTTTAACCTTTGTCTTCAAAGCCAGTCTTGAAGTTGAAAAGTTTGAATAATTTTACTGAAGGGAGTATTTAAATGTGATTTTTGCTTCAAATATGTGTTTTTTGTATATTTTTTTCTTTCTCTTCAGATATTATATGATTATATGTATAATTTTTATGTAGCCTTTCTTTTTCTTCTTTTTTTTTTTTTTGCGGGAGGGGGGGGGGGTGGAGGGTGGGAGGGGGTGGGGGGATGGAGGTGAGGGGGGGGGGGAGAGGGTAGCAAATGAGGGAGAGTGAGGGGGGAGGTGTTCACAATCTTTTATTCTCTGCAGACAGTCTGTTTCCAATAGGTGGGTATCTGGTTAGTTTGTATTATTACTTTATGTTATAGAAATTCCTATATTTAATGTAAACAGTGTAGCCCCTGATCCGATGCCATATTCTGCAGTGTCTGATCTGGGTCCACACTGCTTGCCAGTGTCCCATTATGGGGTTTCCCACAAAAATGGGTAACCACTGAAACCTGATAGTCTGATAAGGTCATTTACTATACATTGTTATATGAGCCAGCACACAACAAAACCTACTATGACATGTGCAACCTGTGAAGACTCGGATCAGCCTGTACATCTGTGCAGTCTGATCAGTCTTCACTGATCACATGCGCTTTCTACAACCTCCAGGCTATCCGAAGAGGGATATACTAGAACCCTTGCCATACTGGGTGGATGTACAGGCTGATCTGAGTCTTTGCTGGTCACACAGGTCTTATTGTAGGTTTTGCTGTGCACTGGCTCATTTTGTAAGTATCGTATGATTCTGTTAGCAGACAGTGAAGGTCCTGTTCAGACTGTACAGTCTGATTGGGCTGGCACTATTCACATATGCTGGGAAATCCCCTTTTTCTCTTGGTTGGCTCAAATGCAAAATACACTTCAATCTCTTTATAACACGGTTCGTTATAACACGGTTTTGGATATAACACGGTTCAAAGATGGATCCCAAAAATGTATAGATTATATTGAAAAATGACCATAAATGGTCATTTTTCAATATAATCTATACATTTTTGTTTTGATATAACACTGTTGTTTAACTAACACGGTTTATTATTTATTATTTGTTATAAAGAGGTTGTGGTGTATTCTGAAAGTTTGGCACTTATGGATCCCTGTCTTTAACCCTTTCATTCCTGCAGACCAAAAATAAATACCTTTGCAAATAGTGTAGATCCAGATGAGATGGCTCATAATGAGCCATCTCATCAGAATCTACACTGTTTGACATTCTGTTATTAACTTTTGATTGACACCCCTACTTGCAATAATGGATGTTTCCAAATTCAGAGAAGGAAAGGTCCATGTCAGAAACTTAGGGGTGAAAGAGTAAAACTTGGGTCTGTGCACCACATCTGCATCAGATTCTGTATTGCCAGATTGTAAAAAACTTTGGAAGTGTGATGCTACTGTTATTTGTGCAAGGTGTGTCAGTATCTGTTGGATATAATTTTTTGTAGAAAAAAAAAAAAAAAAAAAAAAAGAATCATTTCAGAGGAGAGAGGAAACATTTTGCTTACTGTCATGAATTTTGAATTGCATATTTAGAATGCTTTTAAAAATGAATGAGATCACCCAGTATAGTAAGAAGTAATTTCGATACTGGCAACCTGTATACCGGTATATAATAAAAGTATAACTGGAAGATATATATAGACCCTATAAAAACATATACAGTAAATGTCCTAAAATTTTGTATATCAAAGTTTCTGACGAAATGGTATATGCAAACAGTGTAGACCCAGATCAGACTGCTCCTGAAGGAGCAGTCTGATCAGGGTCTACACTGTTTGCCATAGCACTTGATATTTTAAGTAACAACTGCATACCGGTGCACCGGTATAAGAAGCAAACTGTAGGAAAAAAGTATGGAATAAATTGTTTGAAATTTTAGGACATTTACTATACACAGAGCCACTTTATACATGTGTATAAAATGATAGGGTTGTTGCTTCAATATTGGTGAATATTGTCCCCTGAGTTGGGATATTGAAGAATGCAAGCTTGCTCGCGTCTTTTGATATCTCAACACTGGGCAGTATTCAGCAATATCTGTGCAATAATTCTTTTATTGTATAGCTGTAAATATGTTGTGTTATTATCATTTTTTTGTAGCCTTAAAATAGGCATTTTTATTATCTAAAATTCAGAGCTGGCGCAAGATAAATTTTTGCTTGATGCCATTACTCTCTAAGATGTCATTAAAAGCAACCTCGTGTAATGGTTACACTCGAAGGCATACAAGTAAGCATGCAATATCAAGTAAGCATGCCCATATCGAGTGATATCTGCATGCTTTCTGCTCAGATTTTATCATACATTTTTAATCATTCAATATTCATAGCTATATAATAAGCCTAGTCCTGCTGAACCCAGGTATGTTCTGCCTTTGCAAACACATACATGCCATATCTCACACTGTGAGATAAAATCTCACAGAATTTGGCCCACCTAGAAGGCATTCCCATAAAAAATTCAAATCTCACAGAATTCAGACCATTTTACAACATATTTTATGAAGAAATAAACATAAATCACACACTGTTGTGGTTTTCACAAGCTTCTGACATGCAAAAAAAAAGATTTAAATTTAGGGGGAGCTCCAAAGTGATGTTAAAGAAAATCTCGCAGAATTTTGTTAAATCTCCCTTAAAATTTTGCCTTATCTCACAGATTTTAGTCCACAGCTTATGGCATGTATGCAAACAGTGTAGATCCAGATCAGTTGGCTTCTGAAGAAGCCAACTGATCTGGATCTGCACTGTTTGCTATCAAATATGTGAAATTTATCAAGTAATCTGATTGGCTGAAAATTAGAAGTGGGTGTGGCGTCTTACTTTATTCAGCAGAACAAGGGATAAGATATATTTATATATAATAAGGTAAATGCAGAGCCATTATATACATGTATAAAGGATATATCCAGTCACTTAGACTGATTTTGTATATGAAAATCATACAATAAAGATTTCAAAAGCAGAAAGCTTTCTTATTTCTTGCCATTGCAAGACCTTTAAGAGGGTTGTACTGTGTTCAGCATGTCCATGATTCTGTGATTTTGTTTATTCTGTCAACAGTTAAGGTATTTGCTCTATAACTTCACTAGTCTTCGTCCCATTTTGTTCAAATTTTCATCACACCTTGACCATCAGACATTGCACCTGTGGTAAGCAGAAGGATCAGTATTACAAGAGTTGCCTCTTTGTAATTAGCTCACCTGAGCTATGCTCAGGATGAGCTATAGTGATCACTTTTTGTCTGTCGTCTGTCAGTGCATCCGTTTTACATTTTCAAATGACTTCTCTGAAGCCCCTGAGCCAGTTTTGCTCAAATTTCATATGGAGCCTCTTTAGGTTTGAGGAACGAAAGATTGCTTTAATGGTTGTGGTCTATTGACCAAGAGGACTGCTGTAAAAACCTGTGAAAATCTTTTTTTCCAGAACTGAGGATGCCTTGGGCTGAATCTTAGCACAAATCATCAAGGACGTTTGACCTTTTTACAGCAAGGTCAAGTTTGCTTCCTTATGCATTTGTACGGGCCCCATACATTTGTACCAGAAACAAACAACTTCTCCTCTGAAGCCATTGAGCCAGTGTTGCTCAAATTTCATGTGGAGCCTCTTTCAGGAAACAAAAGATTGCTAAAATGGTAACAGTCCATTGACCAAAATGGCTGCCATGCCCATATATGGCAAAAAACTTTAAAAATCTTCTTCTCCAGAACCAAATAAGCCCTGGGGCCTAATTTTTGCACAAATCATCGGAGGCAGGAGGTCTACCAAAAATGCTAAAACGATGGTCTTACATTGACGTTTGACCTTTTTACAGCAAAGTCATTTACTTCCTCATTCTGTATGGGCCCTACACATTTATATGGGAAAAATGTTGAGAATTCATGTTTGGACATCTCCTCTATGATCCAGTTGAATTGAAACTTGATGAGGAGCATCATGGCGCCTAGTAGACACTAGCTAAAATGAGACGATCTGAAATCCAAGATGGCTGCCACAGCCCCCCATCTTGAAATTCTATTTTCGACATTTCTTCCCAAACCTTTGATCGATTTGAGCCGAAACTTGCTCTGTAGCAACAGGATGACTTCTGAATCAAAATGAGACAAAATTGTGTAATCAGAAATCCAAGATGGCCATCACAGCTGCCATGGCTGTCACAGCCGCCATCTTGAAAATCTGTTTTGGACATCTTCTTGGAAACCACAAGGTGAATTAAGTTGAAATTTATGATGTAGCTACAGGTTGGCGTGTAGATGGAAAATAGCTAAAATCATGCCGATTGAAAATCCAAAATGGCTGCCATAGCCGCCTTCTTGAAGACCAACTTTTGACTTCTCCCAAACCGTTGGGCCATTTGAGTTTAAACACACTGTTGCAACGGATGATCTCTAGATCAAAAATAGCTAAAATTGTGCCATTCAGAAAATCTGTTTTTGACATCTCCTCGCAAACCACTCTGCCAGATAAATCTAAACTTATGATGGAGCAACAGGCTGACCAGTAGATATAAAAGAAGCTAAAACGTGTGGAATGTAAATCCAAAATGGCCACCACAGCCACCATCTTGAAAATCAAATTTGAACCATGAGTATATAAAATTTTGCTGATTAGAAATCTAAGATGGCCGCCAGAGCTAAAAACTGAAAACAAACAGAAACAGGGTCTTCTTTCCCTGCTGGTGCTTCACAGGATCTTCTTTCGCTGCAGGCACATCCTTCGGTATTTTTTCCGTGCTGGTGCTTCCCATGGTCTTCTTTCCCTGCTGGTATTTCACAAATTTCCTACTTTAAAGTTTTGCCAGAGCAGCCAAACAAAATGGTTGCCTTTAATTGACATATCTCAAGCAATGACACCATCATTTCAACAAGCGATCTTTTTGAGTTATCCCCATTGCAAAAAATTGCAATAAAATCTTGTAAGCAAGATACCTCAAAAACCTATTTGTTGTATTGAAGTTAAATGTGCTGATAGGGGATGATAAGTAGATAACCCAATTAACTTTTGAAAAAAAATCTGAATTTTTTATACGCCCATTTGAAAAACGTGACATACCCGTATTAGGTTTTGCCCCTTGGTGTCTGTCTGTCAGTCTGCCGGTCTAACCTTTTAGTTTCCGGATAACTCCTACAGTTTGAAAGTTGATATATAGGTAGACCGTTATGTGGAGTAGCGCATATTGTTTTGAGGTTACAGTCCACCAAATATTAACAGAGTTATGCCCCTTTGAAAATATTTGTAAACATTTCGTTTCGGGCTAATTCCTCCTAGTTTACATCCAATCAAGCTGAATCTTGATATATATAGTTAGATCATGATGTGGAGCAGCGCATTTTATCTCGAGTTTACAGTCCACAAATACTAACAGAGTTATGCCCCTTTGAATTTTTTTGTAAACATTTCATTTCCAGCTAAATCCTCCTATAGATTACATTTGATCAAGCTGAAACTTGATTTATAGTTAGACCATGATGTGGAGCAGCACATATTGTTTCGAGGTTGCAGTCCACCAAATGTTAACAGAGTTGTGCCCCTTTGGAAATTTCTGTATACTTTTTGTTTCCAGCCAACTCCTTCAGCTTACAACAGAGCGACCTGAAACTTGATTTATAGTTAGACCATGATGTGTAGCAACACATATTGTTTCAAAGTCACAGTCCACAAAATATTAGCAGTAATGCCCCTTTGAAAATTTCTGTAAACATTTCTTTTCCGGCTGACTCCTCCTGTGGATTATATTGATGAAGCTGAAACTTTGTAAATAATTGCACCATGATGTGGAGCAGTGCATATTATTTCGAGGTAACAGTCCACCAGATAGTAGTAGAGTTATGTCCCTTTGAAAATTACTTAAATGTTTTGTTTCTGGCTAACTCCTGCAGTTTATATTTGATCAAGCTGAAACTTTAATTATAGTTAGACCATGATGTGGAGCAGCACATATTTTTTTGAAATTACAGTCCACAAAACACTAGCAGTAACGCTGCAGTGCATACAATTTCCAGGTTACAGTCCACCAACAGTCCTCCTACAGTTTACATTCCATCAAGCTGAAAGGTGATTTATAGTTAGACCATGATGTGAAGCAGCACAATTTGTTTTGAGGTTACAGTCCAACAAATATTAATAGTTATGTCTGTCTGTCCATCTGTATAAACTTTTCTTTTTGGGCTAACCCCTCCTACGTTTTGTCAGTATAGGTGCTGTAACATCTGATTACTTCCCGCAGGGGTATGATGCCCCGCTTGCGGAGCTCGTTTTGACTTATGGCCCTTTGAAAATTTCAGCATTTTAACCTTGTTAGCAAGATATCTCAAAAACTGTTTAAGCCATTGCCTTGAAACCCGACAGGCTGATAGGGAATGATGAACAAATGACTGGATTAACTTACAGCAGTTAATTAAGGTGAGCGTTGTGGCCCATGGGCCTCTTGTTCTTTAAATAAGAAGTTTCTATTATGACTGATAGTGCATACTTTGTGAAATCAACTCCTCTTATAACTTTCATTGGATCTTTTCAGAACTGTATATTACAGTGTAGATGTGCATGTGGGAATTTGATGCAGAAAAAGTACTTTTTGACAAAATGGCAGAGTTTTTAACTTAACCATTTTAAGACAACTGCACGCAGTCAATGATAGTTGATAGTGCATACTTTGTGAAATAAACTCCTCTTAGAGCTTTTGCTGGATCTTTTCAAAACTTTGCACATACATTACAGACATAGTGAAGATGTGTATGTGAAACTTCAATGCTGAAAAAATATTTCTTCACAAAATGACAGCATTTTTACCTTAGTCATTTTACGACAACTGCACCTAGTCAATGGTGGTTAATAGTGTATACTTAGTGAAATCAACACCTCTTACACCTTTGGCTGGATCTTTCCTATACATTGTATATATGTTAGAGACATATTTAAGATGTGCATGCCCAAGTTTGACGCTGAAATTTCTTTTTTTGACAACATGACAGGAATTTTAACTTAGCCATTTTATGACAACTGCACCTACTCAGTGTCAGATGGTTAATAGTGCATACTTGTACAGTGTATGAATCAGACAGACCTTATACAAGGGCCATTACTGCATCACCACTCAATTTTTGCATGCAACACTGACACCCATGGATGTATAAGCCCACCAAATTTGGTGGGCAGTTTGGGGAGCAATGGAGAACTGAATGGATGGATGTATGGTACAGGACTAGAGGGATGGCTGCATGCATTACGAAAACATGCCTATTCAAATATATAGAAAATTTTACCTCCAAAACCTGAAACTTTTCAGATAAAAAACTCGGATATTTTTCATATTTCTGCTCATAACATAGATTGTGGGTACTCGATATTGAGTACCCACAATCTATGTTTTTAGCAGAAATAAAAATAATGTATACCCCTGTAAACCCCAGTTTTACTATATAAAAAGTGGGGTTTAAGGGGTTCAAAATTATATAGGCATGTTTTTGTGATGGATAAGGATAAACACTTCTGGGGAATGGATACACTAGGTAGATCATTTGCAAGTTTTTACCAGGGAGACTGTTTTGTAACTTCCTGTTTGCTTTCCAACACTCCACATCACGAAAACACGCCTATATAATTTTGACCCCCTTTAACCCCACTTTTATATAGAAAAACTGGGGTTTACAGGGATATACATTATTGTTCTTAATATCTGCTCAAAACATAGATTGTGGGTACTCATTAGAACTGCCTCACTGAGGCAGTTCTAATGAGTACCACAATCTATGTTTTAGGCAGAAATATGAAAAATATAAGAGTTTTTTATCTGAAAATTTTCAGTTTTTGGAGATGAAATTTTCTATATATTTGAATAGGCGTGTTTTTGTAATGAAACCCTTTCTGAAATGGGATCTACTGTAAAAGTTAAAAAATTTGCTCCCTAACAAGGGGAACAACAAGTCTTTCTTATTTGAGTAGATCTCTTTTCAGAAGAGAGCAAAAATGATTTTGACAGTTGCCTCCCCTGAAAGAGTTTCCAGTCCCTTCAATATTAACTCCCTCTTGGTATAAACAATCAAAATCTCTGCTAATATTTCAAAGTAGCATCTAACTCAACAAATCAGACTTCAAGCAGTGGATAAAAAAAGATAAAAAATTTGCTCCCTAACAAGGGGAACAACAAGTCTTTCTTATTTGAGTAGATCTCTTTTCAGAAGAGAGCAAAAATGATTTTGACAGTTGCCTCCCCTGAAAGAGTTTCCAGTCCCTTCAATATTAACTCCCTCTTGGTATAAACAATCAAAATCTCTGCTAATATTTCAAAGTAGCATCTAACTCAACAAATCAGACTTCAAGCAGTGGATAAAGATTAACAAAACAACAAATGTTTATAAATTCATTTACATGTATTTCATGAATATACAACAGTAAATTATTACAATATATTCAGAATAATTTTCAGTTAAACTGAATTGTGAATCCTTACAAATAAGAAGAGCAAACAAAATGTGGATATTATATTCCTAACTTTTCTAGCTTCACATGATTATAACTACTCTTTCATGATACTGGCAAGTGCCTAACACAGTGTATCAGACAGTATAAAACTTTTTTTTTTTCTTCTGAGAACATGAGGCTTGACATTTCATGTGAATTGGCAGATATTTGACATAAAATTTCAAGCTTTATTTTAAAAAAAAAAAAAAGCTTTCAGATAATTCACATGAAAAATTCAGTCGTATTCTCAGTAAACAAAACTAAAAGAAACATTTTAGAATGTCCTTACTGGTACTTTAAGTGTTTATTTCTCTAGATTGATTGATTGAGTTCAGGTTTTATGGCCTAGTGAACACACTAGGGTCATTTCAAGCCGATCAGTTTACCTAACCACATTTTTCCTGGGCAGGCTTAGTCCTCTAAGCAGTTAACCAGTATTTGTGCACATTCTTTTGCCAGACACTGACAACTGCCCTTCTTGAATCAGCGAAAGGGAGAGAATGACTGTAGAAAATATTTCATGATCAATCTCCAAAAAAGAATGTTGCTGGACCTGGCAGGGATCACCCTGCCACCTCTTGATCACCAGTCAGATGCGCATTCTATTGAGCCATCGAGGCCGATGTTTATTTCTCTAGAAACTAGGGTTTGACATTTCATTTAAACTATCACCAAAGAAGAATGTAAGTTTTTCAGGGAAGACTATTGCCATTTCTTTCGTATTTTTGCCTATGCTATTTAAGACAATGCCATATGCTCAATGCATGTAAAAGGGTCCTTGTGCAATATGCAGACAAAGCAGGCCCAGATCAGCCTGCGGATGTGTATTGGCTGCTTACAGAATCAAATGATACCATAGTATATGTCGACGAACTGAGAATTTTCAAATCAGACTACATGGATGCACATGCTGATCTGAACCGACATTGTCTGCAAATTGTATAAGGACCTTTTTCATGCATTGCTTATCATATGTGATCAGCGATCAATCTTTTCTTTTCAAAGACACATTCTTTAGTAACCAATGATTCTGTAAGCTGTAAAAAAAAGGTTCTGATCAGACAGCACAAATGCACAAACTGATCTGTGTTTTTGTTGTCTGCACAACAATAATGGCATAAGGATCCCTTTCTCACATCGCGTATCATTTCTAGATAAAGTAGATAAAATTTTATGACCAGCAACCAATGACGGCATAGACAAAGATCAGGAGGTACTACTGAACAAAATAACCATCTTTGCTCTTCAGTAACCCTTGCCATGTTAAATAATTAAGATGCCCTGCCCTCTTCTAATTTTCAGCCAATCAGATTATTTGATCTCGTTTGTTGATACAGTCACATACTTAATGACAAACACTGTAGATCCAGATCAGTTGGCAACTGATTTAGATCTACACTGTTTGCAAAGGCAAGGTATTTCTAGGTTCAGCAGGACAAGGGTTAACCCTTAGAATTCTGTCTTACTATGATATTAACAGATAACACACTTGTGATAACTGTCTGACTGTCTGACTTTGTCAGAGAAAATATGAATTGACATTTTGTGATTCCAAAGGAGACAATTCACATGAAATGTCAAATCATTTCTCTGACAAATACAAGAAAATATTTAAAAAAATTACTGAAATACAGCAGTATTTTGACTGCAAAGTATCCATGGCAAACAGCATAGACCCTGATCAACCAAAACACCTATTTGTCAGAAAAGCCCCACTGAGGCAAAATCTAATGTGGACACAACATATATTTTGGTGCAGAGGAAAATGTCAAAATTTTTGCCCAAAAGTATTGATTCTGTACAACACTGATATTACTACATGAACTTTGTCAGTAGTAAATACTTAATCTCTATCACTCTCTGGGCTAATTCAGCAGACAACACACTGGTGATATTTTTTCTTATGTTTCCCAGAAAACAGGATTTGATATTTCATGCAAATAGTCCACACTGGAGACAATTTTTGCATGAAATGTCAAAACCTGTTTTCTGGGAAAATAAGAAACATATTTCAATATGTCATCTGCTGAAAATTTTACCCAGAGTGTTGAGCTTTAACTGTGTTTGTTTGTGTTGAGGTTTTACGGCCCAGTCAACCCAATGGGGTCATGTCGAGGGCAGTCAGTTTACCTAACCACACGTTTACTGGGCTGGCTTAGTCCTCTAAGTGGTTAACCAGTATTGTGCACATTCTTTCGCCAGAAACTGACAACTGCCCTTCTTGAATCAGCGGAAGGGAGAGAATGACCGTAGAAAATATTTCATGATCGATCTCCACGAAAGAATGTTGCCGACCTCGGCGGGGATTGAACCCGCGATCCCCTGGTCTCCAGTCGGACGGCGCATCCAACTGAACCATCTAGGCCGGCACTTTTACTGTGTTCATAACAACAGAAACAAAAGTAATACAGAGACAAAATGTTTCATTTTTCTGCAGGGATGTTATGTTACTTTCCTTGCAGTTTCATCATTAACCCTTAAAGCGCCAAGCAAAATTTGTAGCAGACGACATTCAAATTTTTTTTTTTCTTTTCAGAGAAAACAAGACATTCCATGTGAATCGTCTGCCAAGCAGACGATTCACATGAAATGTCAAGACTTGTTTTCTCTGAAAAAAAAAAAAAAAAATAAAAAATGCAGTCTGCTGCAGTTGTGATTGGCGCTTTAAGGGTTAAATCATCACCACTCCAGATAAGACTAATTTTTCAAATGAAAAGTATTAATACATGTAGCTTTCTTTTTATTTTTTTCTTAAAAACATGTTGTGGTACTCATTAGAAGTGCATTGCCAAGGCCCTTCTAATGAGTTCCCACAACGTATGTTTTCATGGAGAAATAAGTTAAATATATATCGAGATACTCCTCAACTGGAGTTGTCGCTATTTAATATGAAGTCAGAAATATTCTACATCAATTTCTGTACAGTTTCATAATTATTTCATTATGGTTTAAAAAATCCACCAAACAATAATTATTATATTAACTGTCCCTTGACAGTGTTTGATTATTTACATATTTACATAATCTTATCACGGCTATTAACTTTACATGTATTTTTATATACATTAGGAGTCATTTTGCACAAAAAGGGAGCTTATTGCTTATGTAAACAGTGAAGGCCAAGATCAGCAGGCTTGTTTGTGAAGTCCAAGAAGGCCCTTTACTGTCCCCTTATTTATCTCCAAATAACTTAGAATCAAATGTCCACACGTAAAGGCCTTGATCTTGCAGCTGGTCTTGGCTCTCTTTCGTCTGCATACAGTTAGCCATTAAAGCTCTAAGCGAAATTGTAGCAGACAACATTCTTAATGTTTCTATTATCATTTTTCAGAGAAAATAAGAATTTGCATTTCATGTGAATTGTCTGCTAGGCAGACAATTCACATGAAATGCCAATCCTTATATTCTCCGAAAAATACAAGAAAAAAAGAATCAAAAATGTCGTCTGCTGCAGTTGTGATTAGCACTTTAAGGGTTAAGCCCCCTTTTTGTATAATATAACTCACTATATTCCCTATGTCCATTATGCATTTATATGACCCATAGAATAAATACCTAAAATGAGCTTGGTTACAGAAAATATACAGTATATCATGTGATCAGCAAAGTCCCAAACCATGCATATCATTACAGCTTGTCAGACCTTATTGTTCACTATTTACCATGTAGACCCCAAATATGTGAACATAACTCCTCTAAGGAAATGGATACCCTTTAAGGGAAACTGACATGAATGCCTTTACATCTCTTAATGGCTAATTCTTTCCTTTAACCCATTAATCCTAGCGTCCCATAAAAGGGACATTGGCAAATAGGAAATGGACTTATCCAAATAACTGAGGTACAAGAGTCCACTAAGCATAAATGAGTTAAGAGTAACCACAGTTTGAACAGAATAGGGCAAAAATGAGAGATTCTACACCAAGTTTATCTTAAACCCCTGTCATGCTGAGTAAATTAAGATACCACACCCACTTGTAATTTCTAGCCAATCAGATTGCTTGATCCAGTTTGTTAACCACACCTACTTGTAATTTCTAGCCAATCAGATTGATTGATCCAGTTTGTTAATACAAATTCAAATACTTAATGTAAAACAGTGTACATCCAGATCAGTTGGCTTCTGAAGAAGCCAACTGATCTGGATCTACAGTTTGCCAAGACAGAACATATCCGGGTTCAGCAGGACCAGGGTTAAGTGACTAAACTGAGCAGATGTGATGATAAGGGTACTCTCTGTCCACCTAGATTTAATACATTTTTCTATGTCCAGCTCAAATATGAAGATTAAATACATGAACACCCTGTACTTACTACACAGCAGCAGTATAGTTTTATAACCCTAACTGTACAATACATTTACTTTTAATACACTGTCACAAGATGTGGCTTTTGTCTCTTTGACACTTTGCATGTTGGGTAAAAATTTCAGACGACACCTTAAAATATTTTTCTTACTTTCCCCGGAAAATAGGATTTGACAGTTCATGCAAATATTGTCTCCTAATTTGCATGAAACATCAAATCCTACCGTATTTTCTGGGAAAAGTAAGAAAAAAAATATCATCAGTTTGTTGTCTGCTGAATTTGCTCAGAGCATGCTAAGTGTTTTTTTTTTTGTTTTTTTTTTTTGATTTGGGTTTTACGGCCCTTTCAAGAATATTTCACTTATATCGAGCCGATCGTTCATCAAAGGTGGGCGAAAACCGGAGAACCCGGAGAAAAACCACCTGACCATCCGTAAGCAGAACTTGGCTTTCCCACATGTGACCCGAGCGAGGCTCGAACCATAGCAGTGAGAAACCTAATGGATTAAGAGTCAACTCTCTTATCCACTAGGCTATGGGGGCCCGCATGCTAAGTGTTAAAACAAGACCTCCATATGAACAATTATGTTTTTTCCTCCATGAAAAAAATGTTCTGCAACAGCTATGGAGGTCTGACTGTTGTAAAGGGACACCACAAATATACAGTCCATAGAGTTAAGTTTCCTTACTTAAACAGCAATGCCAGAGATGGAATACACAAAGATATAGCTAGACACGAAATAAGCCATGCCAATGGAAAATGTGACTTTACGTGTATGTGATTGACTGAGTTGAGGCTTTACAGCCCAGTCAACACATTATGGTCATGTTGAGCTGGTCGGTTTACCTAACCACACTTTTCTTAGGCAGGTTTAATCCTTAGCCCTCTAAGCTTTTAACCAGTAGTTGTGCATATTTTTTCACCAGAAACTGACAACTGTCTTTCTTTAATCAGCAAAAGGGAGAGAATGACCATAGGAAATATTTCACGATCAATCTCTATGAGTGTTGAACCAGCAACCTCTTGAGCACTAGTTGGACTTGCATCTGACTGAGCCACTGTCCGGCTAAGTCCAGATCAGTCTATGCATATGCAGTCTGATCAGAACATTTGCTATTCACTTACTGAGCCATTGGATAGTACAGAACAGGGCCTAGTTGTTCAAAACTAATGATTTCATTAGTAAACATATCGTTAAAACTTTGATCATCAAATATGGCTTATAGGTTAATATATTTGCTGAAAAAATGTGAGTAGCTTTTGCATTTGCAAAGACCATGGTGAGATTGAATGTATCACACAGGATGATCTAAACATTAACCCATTTAAGCCGAATGCATTCTTCTACCTTAACTCTTTCGACCAGTCCATTTCCAGTAAAAGGGGTGTCTGATTAGTTTTCATTATTACCATGGTTTTGAAAAAATTCCTGTACTTTATGCAAAGAGTGTCGACTCTGAACAGACGCTGTGTTCTGCAGCATCTGATCTGGGTCTACACTGTTTGCCAATGTACCTTTTATGGGATGCCAGGCTTAAATGGGTTAATATATGCTTAAAGGTACCCATCTTATATACAACACCGTATCAGTTTATCAACTACTCTCCTTTCGACATCTTTCAGAAAGTAGTTTTTTTGCTCGACGCTTTACATAGAAGAAGTAAATTTGCAAACTTTTGTCATGATTTAATGCAAAACCATTTGTCGTAACTACCTATGTACAAAAAGTTTTATTCTAGTCATTGGTTTTTAAAAAATCAAATATTTTCAGTTTTTCCCATAATAAAAATGAAGGCATATCATGCAGAAATCTGTAGGGTAGGTAACTTGGAGCCAGATTTTCAACAAGTTCTGTTTGTTCAATTTTTCTGAAATTTTCACAATATCGTTGTGAAACATCAATTATTCAAATTCAGCAAAGAAAAGTAAAAAATATTTTCTTAGACAAAAATTCCAAAAAATCACTTTACTATAGAAATTGCATAGGTCAGACCAACTTTTGGCCGTACATTTAATTTCAGTGTAAATATTTGAGAACAAAACACAGAAACAGAAAAGACAAATGGTTTCTGATAAGATATGATCAATCAGAACAAAAGATTTTCATCTAAAATAAAACGCCAAGCAAAAAACGTCTTTCCAACAGATGTTGAAAGGATAGTAATGAGAGTATAAAACATATTAGCCCTGCTATTTCTCACTCCCCAATTCCCTCAAGACTTAATTGTATATCAGCAGTGTCCCAGTAGTTGACTAAAATGATGCTAATGACCAAGGACCTATCTATGATCTTTAACAATATGATAGTACTGACTCTGTATGACTGTTTTTTTTATGAATTGCTGTTAATTTTATGACTGGAATGTTAAAAAATTCTTAAGTTACATTCTGACATATCTTATTTATCATAAATATTGGGACACATTAACATCTTACCATATCTGTCTTATGAATTCCACATCACTCCCTGTTGATGAGTCTAAAAATTACTTGATGGGTGGCAA
Organism: Anodontia alba; assembly: GCA_964016985.1. Lineage (NCBI taxonomy): Eukaryota > Metazoa > Mollusca > Bivalvia > Lucinida > Lucinidae > Anodontia > Anodontia alba. The sequence continues at coordinate 91,832,286 of OZ024829.1, forward strand.
ACAGTGCAGACCCTGATCATTCTGTGGAATCAGATCTAGGTCTACTCTGTTTGCTCAGGTCTGTCTGTCCAAATACTTAGGTTATTACAATATTTATAGTAATAAGAAAATTCATGCAGTAATTGTGTATCAAATTTAGAGGTAAGAATGGCTTTAAGATCACTTTCCAAGACTAGATTAGTAATAATAGAGAAATTAAAGATTTGATAAATGAGTAGAAATACTATAAAATACCTATTCCCTGTCCTCCAAGTTTATAAATAAGGATCAGCATCCTACCATGTAACGTGTTTATGACATCTCTTGGAAAATGTTTTATTCTTCAGAGACAATTCCATTATAGACTTTAACTATGACCATACCACTTTTGTATTTTCCATTTCTCTACTTTGTTTTCAAATGTCTCGATGTATGCATAGAGGCAGAGTTATATTGTGGGGCTGAGAAACTGTCTTTCAAATTTTTACCCTTCTAAAAAGTAGACACCTGTGCTACTTTTGATACAGCCTTAAACACTTAGCACTCTGGGCAAAATTTTAAGCAGACGACACTTTGGGAATATTTTTATTATTTTTTTCCAGAAAACAGGATTTGACATTTCATGCAAATTGTCTCCATTAATTTGTTGTTTGCTGCATTAGCCCAGAGAGTGGTGATCTTTTATTTGAAGTAAAATGCTACTGAGAACTGGATATCAGACAATATAATTATGAAACAACATTTGTGCTAAAATCAATTTGGAAAAAAAGCTGCCGATAGACAGAAATGGCCTGGTCATTTTTTTGTTGCATCAAAAGTCTCTTGGCTATTAGCCTTTAATTGACAACCAGTTAAATTACTGAAAAATTATACTAATGACTTATTAAAAGCTGGTCTATTGTCTAACTTGGGCAAATTCTTAGTTAATGATTCTACTGGAAAAATGATTTTACTAAAAGCAAATAAAAGAACTTTCTATCCTGAATTTTAATTGCTTATCTTTCACAGCAAAGTTTTAGAATTTCTGCAAATTTTGTTTTGGTTGAATATTTTGAAAACTTGCAGATTCTTTACCTATCAATTTCTATATCAGAGCCACCTTTACTGTTGAAGAAGTTGAAATTTTCTTTTAAACAGATAAATTTTGGCATTATATATATCTATATATATAATCCAAATAGTTTAATAAATTATTAATTTATTCCTTATATATTTGACGTTACTACATGCAAAGATGTAAAGGTCTTACATTAGTTTGTGACAAAATTTCTGTTAAACCCATTTACGCCTAATGAATCCTTCTATCTCTCTCTTTCAACAGGTCCATTTCCAATTTAAAGAGTGTCTGATTTGTCTTCAGTGTTATCATTTATCATAGAAATTCCTGTACTAAATGCAAACAGTGCAGATTCTGATCAGACACTGCATTCTGCAGTGTCTGATCTGGGCCTACACAGCATTCTTCAGCATCTGATCTGGGCCTATACTGATCGTGATCGCCAAACATTCTTCAGCATCTGATCTGGATCAGTATAGGCCCAGATCTGGGCCTATACTGATCCAGATCAGATGCTGAAAAATGCTGTGTAGGCCCAGATCAGATGCTAAGAATGCTGTGTAGGCCCAGATCAGATGCTAAGAATGCTGTGTAGGCCCAGATCAGATGCTAAGAATGCTGTGTAGGCCCAGATCAGACGCTGCAGAATGCATAAATAAGCCAGGGCACAGCATTTCCCACAAGATAGCATGCACACCTAGCAAAAGACTCGGATCCGTCTATCTGATCAGAGTTTTTGCAGGGCACTCTGTGGGTAAACAAGAATCCAAAGTATCTTCAGGGGGACAGCAAAGACTCTGATCAGCCTGTGCACATGTTGATCTGAGTCTTTGCTTGGGGTACACACAATCTTGTATGAAATGCTGCAGCCCCGTTCAAATGAGTTAAATAATAAGGTTTGAATAAAGCTCCAGACAAACAATGTTACAAAGAATAAATGCAGTATAATACCACAAATTGTAGACAAATCAAATTCCTGATGGAAAATGTAGTCCACAATGAACAAGCAGACCCAGCTTAAGCTTTTGCATAAGTACTGATATAGTGAGATTTTTCATAATGCCCTTTTGACCCTGACGTGGCTAAACCACTAAAGGCAGTATTTTCAAAGTACAGGTATTCCTTGAAGTTATTGTCCAGTATTTACCCTAAATATATATATATATATATATATATATATATTTTTTTTTTATGTTGAAGTTTTACGGCCCAGTCAACCCAATAGGGTCATGTCGAGCATGGTCAGTTTATCTTACCACACTTTTACTAGGCAGGCTTAGTCCTCTAAGCGGTTAACCAATATTGTGCACATTCTTTCGCCAGAAACTGACAACTGCCCTTCTTGAATCAGCGGCAGAACGGCTTGAGCAAACAGTGTAGACCCAGATCAGACTGCTCCTTAGTCTTGACATGTGAGAATATGCCTTTTGAGCACATGCGGACAGCAATGGCTCAGACCAGTCTAAGTATCTGTGCAGTCTGATCAGGGCTTATATCCTTCTAGATGGTGTTAAAGGCTAATGTGTGTCTCAAAGAAGTCTGACTATATGTTCATCCGACTTAAAAAAAAATCTTAGTGATTGTTAATAATTGCATAGTCATCTAAAGTGTATATACATGTATTTATCTTTTCAATCTTTCATCCTTCAAAAATGAGTTATTTTACGATAGATGGGATGTAACATCGCAATATCTAATTTACAAAGTGAAACAGGTCACCTAAAAATAATGAAAGACATAATACAATGTAGACGTGGAGACAGAAGTAAAAACATATGAACAAAACAAAAAAAAAATGACAACAAAAAATATACAAATATGTTCTAGACACCATGTGAAAGTTTGTTATGCCATATAAGAAAAGCAACCATCCAGACTAACCGCCACATCAATAAATCTAAACCCTTCTCATGCTGAATAAATTAAGATGCCACGCCCACTTCTAATTTCCAGCCAATCAGATTACTTGATCCGGATTTTTGATAGAAATTCACATATTTAATGACAAACAAAGCAGACCCAGATCAGTTGGCCTCTTCAGAAGCCAACAGATCTGGAGCTACACTGTTTAAAAGGTAGGGCATATCCAGGTTCAGCAGGACAAGAGTTAAAAGGGGAAAAAAATGTTTGCAAAGATGTATCCTGGGTGAAAGATCTTGCCAAACTAGGCATTCTGATGAAAATTTCATCAAAATCAGACAATATCTAAAGAAGTAAATGACATTTAAAGATTTCAAAACTGTGGTAAACAGAGTCACCATTTCCAATATTTAATGAGATTCTAAATATTTCAAAATAGTAAAGAAAAGTTTTCTGACAGCAAATAAATGGTTTTCAAGCAAAATCAATAACTTGAAAAGAATCTTGTTTCACAAATATAGGGGTATATTGTTGGAAATGTTATAATAAAGGCTCCATATTAATCAAAAATAGACATTTTATTATCCAAGAAAGGTTTGATAAATTGATATATGGTATAAATACAATCATAAAATGTGGCACCTGACAACCAGTAAAACTTCAGTAAGTCTCGTTCTTAAACTGAATAAAAAATGAAATAATTCTTCATCATATCTTTGAATGAATGTTGCCAACATTAATTCAGAGATATGATAAAAAATCATTTCATTTCTGATCCAGATGACTAACTGAAATTTTACAGGTGGTCAGATGCCACATTTATGATTATATTAATACCATATATAAATTTATTAAACCTTTCTTGAATAATAAAATGTCTTTTTTTGAGGAATATGGAGCCTTGAAAGAAAATTTTTCTGCCAGCAAATACATTTGTAAATGGTTTTCAAGCAAAATCAATAATTTGAAAAGAACCTGTCTACACAAATATAGAGGTTTATTGTTGGAAATGTTATATTACCATTTCCCTTATAAGGCTTCATGATGTCATGAATTTCGCATTTAATATTCTATAAAGGCAGCACCAATAAAAGAAATTCTGAAATCCACAATCCTCAATAACTTCCTTTTCATCCAAATTTGGTCAAATTTGCATCAAAATGTGTGTTTGTCAAAATTTTCTCATATCAGGTAGACATTTGTTCAACATTTTTTCTCCTTTAAACCATTTATGCCTAGTGTCCCATAAAAGGGATTTAATGCAAACAGTGTAGACCCAGATCAGACACCACAGAATGTGGCATCTGATCATGGTCTACACTGTTTGCATTAAATAGAGGAATTTCTATAAAACGTGGCATCAATAAAAACTAACCAGACATCTCTTCTAATTGAAATGGATCCATCAAAAGAGGAGGTTGAAGAGATAATTAGGCATAAATAAGTTAAGTGCACAGCAAGGGCCTAAATCAGACTGTGCAGATGCACAGGTGACCTGGGCCTTTACTGTCCATATACCGTATTCAACCTAATTACACACTGTGCCCTTAGGCTTTTCAAAATTACTGGGAAAACTTGTAAAATATGTATCCACCTATACTAAGGGTACACTTAAAAATAAGATAGGCATAGGACTTATCTAATGATGCTTATGCGTTGTTTTTCTGAGTTTCTTTATATAAGCATATGTTGTGGATTCTCATTTGAAATGCATCCACAATTTGATGCAATTCAAATAGGTATCCACAACATATGCCTTTTTAAAGAAGTAGACTAAAAGTGCACTGGCTGTAATCTCAAGATTACAGAATTGCTTGACTGTGCGCTTATTGGGTTATATGCAGTAATTAGGTCAAATATGGTATGCTAAAGACAAACGAAAAAATAAAAAACTTTTTTGCAAGATGCACTACATTTTTCACACAAACACACTACTTGAACATTGCTATAAAAAGAAGAAAGAACAACAAAGAAAGCCCTGACTAGACTGTGTATATGAAGTCCATATATGGCAAGACACATTTTCCAAACACACAGCCCAAACATAAAGAAAATCAATGTAATGTGAATGGATATATCTCAAGGGGACAGCACTCACAACTGGAAGTTTTTACCTCTTTTTTCAATGGTGGGCCACTACAGCGGAAAGAGGGGATGGTGGGTAGAGGGGCATCATTCTTTCTCTTAAAAGGACCTCCATAGCAAGGGTTTAGTTTGGTTGGAACTGAACAGGCCAGTCAACACCATTAAGGTCATGTTGAGCCAGTCAGTTCACCCAACCACATTTTCCCTGAGTATGCTTAGTGGTTAAGCAGAACTTGTGACATTCTGTCACCAGAAACTGACAACGACCCTTCTCAAATCAGCGATTGTCACCAGAAACTGACAACTACTCTTCTTGAATCAGCGAAAGGTAGAGAATGACCATAGAAAACATTTCATGATCAATATCTATGAAAGAATGCTGCCGGACTTGGCAGGGCTCAAACACATAACCTCCTGATCACCAGTTGGACTGGCATGCAACTGAGCCACTGTAGCACCATAGTAAGGGGAGAAAATACTTTCTGATCAGTGTGACCTCCCTTTGAGGTTTATCTGTTCACACTAACAGGACTAAAACAAAAATCTTCAAGAATCAAAAATGAAACTTAACTCTCCTGTTTTATCTTGGAAACTTTCGAGCCATCATAAACTTTAGCACTCTCTGGCAAAATTAAGCAGACAACAAATTGGTGACATTTTTTTTCCAGAATATAAGGTTTGACATTTCATGTCAAAATGTCAAACCCTATAATTTATTTCCTAAGAATAATAAGAAAACATATTTCCAATTGTTGTCTGCTGAAAGGTTTACCCAGCATGCTTAGTGTTTAAGAATTTAGATAGACAAATTTAGGGACATTCTAAGCTGAATGCATTTTCCTCTCTTTTCATAGTGAATTCCTTCTCTTAACAGTCATGATTTGCCACTAGGAGGAGCCCCTATTTGATAAGGGAGGCAAACATTTTCATCTCAAAGCGCTCTCCCTTGAATGTGCATCCATTCATCTTAAATTCTCTTTAACCCTTAGTGCATGATTGGGTTGTCAAAAATGTACAAGACAGAATCATGCAAACAGTTAAGACCTACAAAAACATGCACAACAGGCTGGTCTGGATTTATAATCTCTATCTATAGCCGTTTTCCTTGCCCAGCCCATACAGCAGTACACAGTATAAAAAAAAAATCATTTAACCCTTAAAGCGCCAAGCAATATTTGTAGCATATGACTTCCAATTTTTTTTTTTCCTCTTATTCTTATTTTGTAATTCAGAGAAAATAGGCAAATTCCACTACACCACAACCTCTTTATAACACTATTGTTGGAGTCCAAAGCATAAACTGTGTTAGCTATCCAAACCGTGTTATAGCCAAACAAAAATGTATAGATTATATAGAAAAATTACCATTTATGGTCATTTTTCTATATATTCTATACATTTTTGGGATACATCTTTGAGCCCTGTTATATACAAAACTGTGTTATAATGAACTGTGTTATAAAAAGGTTGTGTTGTATTAGGACCACCAATCGCAGTGCCTAAAAGTGGTCTTATTAGTGGTTTGGTCTTATATTGAATAAAGAATAGTTTGGGACTGGCAAAATCTGGCTTTAACAGTAGAGTAGTCATATTTTCGTGTAGTCTTAATAGCAGGCTTTTAGTATAATAATAGCTGGCAAGCAGACGATTCACATGAAATGTCGACTTATTTTCTCTAAATACTAAATAAAATTCAAAATGTCATCTGCTGCAGTTGTGATTGGCACTTTATGGGTTAACATAAAATTTACACAAGTAACATTCTCAGACACTTTCTTTCCCATATAGTATTCCAGTTTATATGTGTTACAAAGCTTTGCAAAAACATTTATACACTGAGCAAATTCTAAAACATATATAACAGACATCACAATACCATTAAATATAACTAAAAGAAACAAAATACATCTAATATAAATTGTAAAATAATGTAGAGAGTTGAGCTAACTGTACAAGAAGGTACAATTCAGTTGCCACTTATATGTAGTTGAGCCGCATCAAGCGAATACTTAACTGCATAACTGAGCCTCTCGGTGTAGATACCCACCTTTTGACCATAATTATTTTTCCATGAAAGCACATACTGTCAACTCAGAACTGCCACATGCAATAATTTTTTTTATTCCTAATGTAGATTCTTTGGTCTCTGTTGTTGGCATACTAGATATGATTTTTTTTGTTTTGTTTACTTTTTGTTTTTCGCAGTGTGGCTCATATTATGAGTTAACCTTTAACACCCTGTGGAGAAATTCAGCAGATTACAAACTAATTCTATTTTTCTTATTTTTCCAAGAGAAAGGATTTGACATTACATGCAAGTTGTCTCCTATTTAGATAATTTGTATGAAATGTCAAAGCCTATTTTGGGGGGAAATAAAAAAAAATATTTCAAAATGTAGTCTCCTGAATTTTTACCTTGCATGCTAAACACTAACACCTACCACACTAGGGGCAGATTCAGCAGAGGACAAACTGATGATATTTGCATGAAGTCTCAAATCCTATTTTCTAGGAAAAATAAGAAAAATACAGTCAAACCTGTGTTAAGCAAGCACCTATGGAAAAGCCAAAAACTGGATGCTTAAGACGGGTGCTTGCTTAATACAGGAAGATTTCAACTTCTTTGCCTTTAATGGGATCTTATTTAGTGGCCTTCAAAGGCAAGTGATTGCTTAATACAGGTGGCCTTTAGGACAGGCTTGAATATTTTTACTCAGCATGCAAAGTGTTAAGGTATATTTATTTACTGGTATTCGCTTGTTGCTGCTCATTTGCCATTATTATTTTGGAAGAAAAAATGGTAATAATCTACTTTAACTGTTTGTAATGTGCAATGTCATGTAAATGAGTATGAGTGTATTTCATAAACTGTGAAATTAGCAAACATTTTAAAAAATATTTTCCCAGAAAATAGGACTTGGCATTTTATCAAATTTTCTCTTTAGGAGATATTCTGCACAAAATTCAAAGCCATATTTTCTGAAGAAAAAAAAAAGTAAAATATTCACTTGCTTACAGATTAAGTAATTAAGGCCGAAAACATAATTTTATTTTTTGTTTGTGTGTGTGTTTTGTCTTTTTTTTTTCTTTTTTTTTTTTTTTTCAAAGTTTCATGGGTAATGAAGCATATACAAGTTTCAGTATGTCTTTGGTATCTACTTACATGTATACTAATTTTATATAAAGCTAATTTCTCTGATAAAGATTTCTTTCATTTTATCATTTGAACATGATGATTTGATGTTTTACCTCTCTTCAATATTACACATGTATTAAACATAGGTCTAGATAAGGGAGGGTATCAGGTAAATATTTTTCTTATTTCTCCACGAAAACATATGTTGTGGGTACTCATTAGAAGCACCTCAGCGAGGTGCTTCTAATGAGTACCCACAGCATATGTTTTCGTGGAGAAATAAGAAAAATATCAATACTTTTGGATTGAAAGAAAGCGCCTTAACTAGTGCTATGATTAAAGTCACTTCGAGACAAAAAGCTCTGTGCAATGAAGTGCCATACCATCATGTGCTGAATTCCGCCTACAGTGAAACTTCACCTCCATCTGAGTTCAAATCCGGTACCTCATGATCTGGAGATGGGAGCACTAACCACTCTGCCACCCAGACACTTCTATTTTTCTTTGCACAGCACAATAAGCTTTTCTACACTTAACCTTCTTATATGTAATGTAATTTAGTGTGTTGTGTGTGTGTGTGTGTGTGTGTGTAAGTTTGTCTCAGTGGGGGAAAGGGGGGGAGGGGGGGGCACCCTGTCCATTCTCCATTCAAGCAAAGTGTGTGTGTGTGGTGACGGTGGTATATAAGGGTGGTGGAGTTCTCCATTTTCCATTTTATGGCTGTATGACCAGTGGGCATTAAACTATATATACATACAAGTACAATTACTCATCTTTTGTATCACTGCTACTAACCCTTAAAGTGCTACTCAAAACTGCAGCAGCAACATTTTTTTACTATTCAGAGAAAATAAAGCTTGACGTTTCGTCTGCCTAGCAGACCATTCACATGAAATACCTTCTCTGGAAAATAAAAAATTCGAATCATCTGCTACAATTTTGCTTAGTGCTTTGTCTTTAAGGGTTAATTCATGACTATAACATATATGTTAACAGAAGAAAGAACACTATAGTTTTAAAACCGCTGTTTGGACACTGCCTAATTATCTGCAATGACTACACACAGATACTTGGGGTCAGTAGAGCTTTCTTGCAGTTGGTAGAGCGGATGGTCCAAATTGAACCCTTGGATTTTTTCTCTTTATTGTTTTTTATCTTAATTTTTGCATTTTATTTTACTTGAACAACACCTAAAGTCATACAAATGGTTCCGTCACATCTAGAAATCGTTTGAAAATAATGATATTTTATGGATAGGATATAATTACCACAAGATAAACAACTTCGATGAGATCAATTTTGACCCCGCTCCAGGTTAACAGCGCTGAGCCTTCCAAATCCAAAACAACAATGCAAATTATTTACATCCCTAGATTCAGTAATCATTCATCTTTACGCTGATACGGATGTCCTTACAAAAGTCTCTCGAGTTCTTCCAATTTTCGACGAAAACTTCCTCAAATGTAAGGAATCTGTCGTCTTCCACATCAAAGTGCGACCTGTTTCCCCGCTTTATTTACAAAACAGAGTGGACCCTGGGAAACAGTAAAATGGTTTCCCAGGTTTCACGGCGATTTGTAAAATAAGCCGGGAAACAGGTCGCACTATGATGTGGAAGACGATAGATTGCTTGCATTTGAGGAAGTTTTCGTCGGAAATTGGAAGAAATCAAGAGACTTTTGTAAGGACATCCATATCAGCGTAAAGGTGAATGATTGCAGAATCGAGGGGTGTATATAATTTGCATTGTTGTTTTGGATTTGGAAGGCTCGGCACTGTTCACCTGGAGCGGGGTCAAAATTGATCTCGTCGAAGTTGTTTATCTTGTGGTAATTATATCCTATCCATAAAATATCATTATTTTCAAACAATTTCTAGACGTGACATAACCATTTGTATGACTTAAGGTGTTGTTCAAGTATCATAAAATGCAAAAATAAAGAGAAAAAAAATAATAAGAAAAAAAAAACCAAGAGATCAGTTTTGGACCATCCGCTCTTCCAATTGCAAGCAAGCTCTACTGACCCCAAGTATCTGTGTGAATACATATATTTTGCAAATGGGAATCTTCATGAACAATGTTCTTCTTTTAATAGTGCTTGGTAAAAAATTGATGATGTTTCCTTCAAACAAATGGTGGATCCAATTAATCCAAAAAGAACTTCAATTATAACAATTGTAATAATAACAAAAATAACAAGAGCTGTCGGAGGACAGCGAGCTCGCCTGCTGGGTACATTTTATATTGTAACATTTTTATCATTAAGCCATATAATATAGGTCACACTGACCTAGATGTATTTGTATGTAAATCATTTTGTCACTTAGATATAATAATCCAGGTATGACAATTCTCCATGAAATAGTAATAAAAATAAAAGGCAAAATCACTGAAGCATGAAATATAGGTCACAATGACCTAGATATAGTAAGTGGTCATTCATTGGGTCACATGGAACTAATATCCCAGGTATGACATTTATCCAACAAATATTCAAGATATAAGGCAAAATCACTGAACCATGAAATATAGGTCACACCAACAGAGATATATTTTGACGTCAAAAATCGGGTCACAAGGAACTAATATCCCAGGTGTGACATTTATCCAACAAATAGTATTCAAGATATAAGGCAAAATCACTGAACCATGAAATATAGGTCACAATGACCTAGATATAGTAAGTGGTCATTCATTGGGTCACATGGAAGTAATATCCCAGGTGTGACATTTATCCAACAAATAGTATTCAAGATATAAGGCAAAATCACTGAACCATGAAATATAGGTCACACCAACAGAGATATATTTTGATGTCAATAATCGGGTCACAAGGAACTAATATCCCAGGTGTGACATTTATCCAACAAATAGTATTCAAGATATGAGGCAAAATCACTGAACCATGAAATATAGGTCACACCAACAGAGATATATTTTGACGTCAATAATCGGGTCACAAGGAACTAATATCCCAGGTGTGACATTTATCCAACAAATAGTATTCAAGATATAAGGCAAAATCACTGAACCATAAAATATAGGTCACAATGATCTAGATACAGTAAGTGGTCATTCATTGGGTCACATGGAAGTAATATCCCAGGTGTGAGATTTATCCAACAAATAGTATTCAAGATATAAGGCAAAATCACTGAACCATGAAATATAGGTCACACCAACAGAGATATATTTTGACGTCAATAATCGGGTCACAAGGAACTAATATCCCAGGTGTGACATTTATCCAACAAATAGTATTCAAGCTATAAGGCAAAATCACTGAATCATGAAATATAGGTCACAATGACCTAGATATAGTAAGTGGTCATTCATTGGGTCACATGGAACTAATATCCCAGGTGTGACATTTATCCAACAAATAGTATTCAAGATATAAGGCAAAATCACTGAACCATGAAATATAGGTCACAATGACCTAGATATAGTAAGTGGTCATTCATTGGGTCACATGGAAGTAATATCCCAGGTGTGACATTTATCCAACAAATAGTATTCAAGATATAAGGCAAAATCACTGAACCATGAAATATAGGTCACAATGACCTAGATATAGTAAGTGGTCATTCATTGGGTCACATGGAACTAATATCCCAGGTGTGACATTTATCCAACAAATAGTATTCAAGATATAAGGCAAAATCACTGAACCATGAAATATAGGTCACAATGACCTAGATATAGTAAGTGGTCATTCATTGGGTCACATGGAAGTAATATCCCAGGTGTGACATTTAACCAACAAAAAGTATTCAAGATATAAGGCAAAATCACTGAACCATGAAATATAGGTCACAATGACCTAGATATAGTAAGTGGTCATTCATTGGGTCACATGGAAGTAATATCCCAGGTGTGACATTTATCCAACAAATAGTATTCAAGATATAAGGCAAAATCACTGGACCGTGAAATGTAGGTGACCTGGACCGTAAAATGTAGGTCACCATGACCTTCACTCTCTTACACTTAAACTGATGTCACATAGTTAGCTGATGTATAACCAGTTGTGTCTATAACCTGTAGGCATATAAGATTTTACAAATGTGTCCTAGATTTTGACCCCTAGCCCCACCCCAAGGCCCACCCTGAGGTATGAACCCAGGGGTATGTTCTTTTGGAATCTCAGAAGACTCGTCCAGGTACCCAAATTCTAAATATGAATGCTCTATGAGGAGTGAAAGTCAAGATATAAGAATTTGAAAAACTTTAACACAGTATTACAAAGGTGTCCTAGATTCTGACCCCTAGCCCCACCCAGGGGCATGAACCCAGGGGTTTATTCTCTTGGAATCTCAGAAGACCCTCCAAGGTACCTAAGTTCCAAATTTGATGCCTCTGTGAGGAGTGACTGTTGAGATATAAGCATTTGAAAAACTTTAACACAGTGTGACGGGAACGGGAACGCAAACGCAAACGCAAACGCAAACGCAAACGTGGACGACCGGGGTGACTACAACAGCTCTCCTTGTACTTCGTACAGGCGAGCTAATAACAAAATAATAATAATACATTTAATCCTAACAAGCATTTTAATAACCATCAGTAGATTTTTGAAGAAGGAATTTTGTATGTTGAAAGGCGATGAGTTATTTTTTTTCTGGCCTACATATACAGCAGCATCATGTAAAACTAAGCTTTAAGGCCTTGTGAAATTTGTAGACCTAGGCCCAGTTGTTCAAAGCATCGTTAGCTTAATGAGCTTGTTAAGGGTCATTTCGTTAACTGGTTTAGCAGATTCAATATACAATATTCTGATATTTTTTGCTGAAAAAATGTGAGTAGCTTTTGCACTGCAAAAGCTACTCACATTATTTCAGCAAAACATTTCAGCCTATTTGCGTATCACTCAATGTAAATTTTAACGGATCGTTAACTAACGATATCGTTAGCTTTGAACAACTGGGCCCTAGTCAGTAAAAATGCATGGCTGTTATAGCTATATCTAAACTAAAATTACCTCCAACAGGAATAATGCTTGCATTTTGCATATGGAGACATCAATTTCTTGATAGGTTCTGAGGACTGTGGAGATTCCATTTTTATCTAATCTCAAAACAAGTTTTATAATAATAACTCCATGATGCAGAGGACAGCAAAGCTACTGATAAAATTGGAAGAACACGAAGGTACATGTCTTTGCACAGCTCATTTCCATGTGGCAAAACCTCATTTTTCACATGGGCAGTGCCAATATAATGAAAATGTTAATACCCTGCCATTATCCTGTCGTGGGCAGATAACTATGTCAAACATTAATGAAATTTGCCCATTAGCAATCCCAAACCAGATCTCCACAATATCAATGCACATACCAAGTTTGGTGAAAATCCATTGATGTTTACTCAAGTTATCATCCGGAAACGGAAAATGGATGTACGACGGATGGACGGACAGATAGACACACGGATGTCCAACGTGAAACCATAATACCCCTCCATTATCGTGTGGCGGGGTATAAAAAGGTGTCTTTGTGTCATATTGAGAACGCAAAAGCCCAGACCAGTCTGCGTCTTTGCTGTCTCAGGCAGCTTACAGAAACACTGAATACTCTACAATACAGTTGACTCTTGTTATCTTGACTTCACTTAACTCAAATAACTGCTTATCTCGAAATGAAAATCTGGTCCCTGTTTTACCATGGAAATCTAACAACAGGTAACAAAATACTGTGGAAGAGAGCAGACATTTCTCCTCTTTTCCACAATATTTTCAATATATCTCTAACTTAAGCAGTCAATTTACATATTCGTTTGTGTAATGTGGTCGTTACCGTTTATTTTTTCCTCAGTTCTGCAAATCTGATATGTCAAGGTACGGATATAACAAAGTATTTCAGAGGGTCCCTTGAAATTCAAGATAACGAATATCTCCTAGAGATTAAGGAATATTTAGTGATATTTTTTTGTCTCTTCATAAAAACATGTAATGGGTAGTCATTTCAAGCATCTTGCTAAGGCACTTCTAATGAGTACCCATAACATATTTTTTTAATATGAATTGAAGAAAATTATTTCAAAACCATCATCAAATACTCCTCCTTAATAAGTGTGTATTATATGTAGCAAAAACATGACAAATCAACTGCAAGGGCTGATTTCAATCTTAGCTGTTAATTTACATGAAATGGTGTATTTTTTTTCACTAAATTTTGCGCTGTCATTTCTCAAACATTGTACACTTATTCTTAATGACCACAATACTTATAAAGATGATATTAAATTACAGAAATGAAGTAAATACTAACAAGACTATGACAAAGAAAAAAAAAAAAATATTCTTCAATATTTTTTTCTTATTTCCCCATAGAAGCATAAATTGTGGGTACTGTCTGGAAGTGCCTTGACAAGGCACTTCTTCTGAGTATCCGCAACATCTGATTATTCCCATTATCATCAATTACACACCTCTTTAACATGTTCAGATTTCTAACATCTGAAGAGAAATACTTCATGCTCAACTCAGCCAAGCATGAAATTTTCTCTGCTAATAAATATGAAAATGCCAACAATAGTTGGCATTTTCATATCTATTAGCAGAGAAATTTTCATGCTCAGCTTTGTTTAGCAAGAAAGAATTTGCAATTGATAGTTATTTTAGATATATTAGCAGGAAACAGTTCATGCTCAGCTGAGTTGAGCATGAAAAAAGTTTTATAACCTCGGGGCCTGATCAGATGCCACATTATACTGTTTGCTCAGGCTTCTCATTACGAAAACACATCTATTCAAATATACAGAAAATTTCACCTCCAAAAACTGAAAATTTTCAGATAAAACACTCCGATATTTTTCATATTTCTGCTCAAAACATAGATTGTGGGTACTCGTTAGTAACGAGTACCCACAATCTATGTTTTTGAGCAGAAATAAGAAAAATAATGTATACCCCTGTAAACCCCAGTTTTACTATATAAAAGTGGGATTTAAGGAGTAAAAATTATATAGGCATGTTTTCGTGATGTGTGTTCCAATACTCAAGCTAAAAATATGGTTGGCTTACTGAGGGTTAAAATATTTTCTTATCATTTCCATAGCTGTAGATAAGAAGTTTTTTTTGTTTTGTTTTTTTCAATCAAAAAGTATTACCGTATTCTACCTAATAACTGCACATACCCTATAAGCCAGTGTACTTTTTTTCTATTTCTTTAGAAAGGCATATGTAGTGGGTACCCATCTGAATTCCATGGACTTGTCTATGCAATTCAAATGGGTACCCACCACATAATTATGCTTTTATAAAAAATATGAGAAGAAAAACACACACACACACACACACAAAAACATTGCATAAGCATCATTTGATGAGTCCTTCACTGATCTTTTTTCTTTTCAAAAGAGTACCCTTAGTATGGGTAGGTACATATTTTACCACAAGTTTTTTGAGCATTTTTAAAAGACCCAAACAGAGTGCAGTAAATAAGTAAGTACCCACAACATATGCTTTTAACAAGAAGTAAAGAAAAATTACACTGGCTGTAATCTGAAGACTATGGAAATTCTTGACTGAGCGCTTACAGGGGTATGTGTGTTAATTAGATCGAATACGGTATTCAATTTGCTACCAGCTGATATTTTCAAAAACTGCTGAATAAGCAGCAAATATGTATAATGTGGACCCTAATCAGATGCTGACGCTTTTTGGAATACTTAGGATAAATAGGTAAATCAGATTTTTTGTTATTATTGCCCTCCAAGAGTTTGACAGGAACACTCAAGGGGTCCCTGATTGTGGCATAATGTTATGTCACTAAAGAGTTCTTAATTCAGAAGGTTGGAAACTTATGCCATTTTGAAAATAAAATTGAGATTAAAATTCAATTAAATTTGGCATTTATGTTTCACTTTGCATATAAAAAAGACCATGGTATTTTGGCCAATTACTGATTATGCTTTATTTTGTTTATAAGCTTGACCATCATATTTATGCCAAATAACATCTCTGTTTTACCTTGTTTACAAGCTGATATTTCACCAGTTAATATCTCTGTTTTATCTTGTTTACAAGCTGGACTGTGGAATTTTGGCCAGTTAATGTCTTTGCTTTACATTGTTGACAAGATGGACTATGGTACTTTGGCCAGTTAATGTCTTTGCTTTACATTGTTGACAAGGTGGACCATGGTATTTTGGTCAATCAATGTATTTGCTTTTACACTGTTGACAAGGTGGACCATGGTATTTTGGCCAATTAATGTCTCTCATTTAGCTTATATGTAAGTTGGACTTTTGGCTAGTAAATGTCTCTGTTTTGCCTTGTATGCAAGTGGACCACACTATTTTCGACTTATGCTGTTTATCCATTTGCATTGTTTACAAGTTGGTCCATGGCATTTGGACAAGTATTATTTATGATTTTTTACCTTGTATACCAGGCAAAACAAACAATAATTGGTCAAAACAGCCTGGTATTAACCAGACAATTGATTCTACAAAGCTTACCATAAGACAAATGGATAATAAAAAAAAAATAAAATACCAAACATCTATGGTAAGCTTACAATAACTTTTACATAATTAATAGGAAAATATCCTGTTTGACCACGGAATGATCCCTCGAACCAGTTATCATCTATCTGACTGATTAAAGTAATGATGTCTCCCTCTTTAAAGCCAAGTTCTCCATCATTTTCTGGCTCAAAATCATACAATGCCTCTGCACATGGTTCCCTCTTTGCTGGTTTCACATCTATAATAAACAATAAGCATTCATATAAAACAATGGACCAATAAACAGAATTATCCATCATCAAACTGGGTAAACAATAAACAGTAAAAATCTGTAGGAGTATTTCTATAGTAACACAGCTCCCGACAAGGTGCTTTTTGCATCTGAACAGTACTGCTATTTTTCTTAATTCTCCATGAAAACATATGTTGTGGATACTCATTAGAAGCACCTCACTGAGGCACTTCTAATAAGTACCTATTAGTGGAGAAATAAGAAAAATATGAATCTGATACCCCATCTTATCTGAAGCTATGTAAGATGACGGTAAATTAAATGAACCTCAAGCATTCCCTTGTATCATAATAACCCTAAGTATTAGGACATACAGCCCTTTGCAAACAATGTAGACCCAGATCAGATGCCGCAGAATGCACTGTTTGCAACTAATCCAGCACTATTAAGACACATCAACAGGTAGCAGAATGGACTTTTTCAAATTTTAGGTTACATTATGAAAATATGCATATTCAAATATACTGAAAATTTTACCAACAAAAAATGAAAATTTTCAGATAAAAATTCTGTATTTTTTCACATTTCTGCTCAAAACAAAGATTGTGGGTAATCGTTAGAACTGCCTCGGTGAGGCAGTTCTGAAGAGTACCCACAATCTATGTTTTAGATCAAAAATAAGAAAAATAATGTATACCCCTGCAAACCACAGATACTTGGGGTCAGTAGAGCTTGCTTGCAATTGGTAGAGCGGATGGTCCAAAACTGATCTCTTGGATTTTTTTCTTATTATTTTTTTTTCTCTTTATTTTTGCATTTTATGATACTTGAACAACACCTTAAGTCATACAAATGGTTATGTCACGTCTAGAAATCGTTTGAAAATGATATTTTATGGATAGGATATAATAACCACAAGATAAACAACTTCGACGAGATCAATTTTGACCCCGCTCCAGGTTAACAGTGCCGAGCCTTCCAAATCCAAAACAACAATGCAAATTATATACATCCCTCGATTCTGCAATCATTCACCTTTACGCTGATATGGATGTCCTTACAAAAAAAGTCTCTTGATTTCTTCCAATTTCCGACGAAAACTTCCTCAAATGCAAGCAATCTATCGTCTTCCACATCATAGTGCGACCTGTTTCCCGGCTTATTTTACAAATCGCCGTGAAACCTGGGAAACCATTTTACTGTTTCCCAGGGTCCACTCTGTTTTGTAAATAAAGCGGGGAAACAGGTCGCACTTTGATGTGGAAGACGACAGATTCCTTACATTTGAGGAAGTTTTCGTCGAAAATTGGAAGAACTCGAGAGACTTTTGTAAGGACATCCGTATCAGCGTAAAGATGAATGATTACTGAATCTAGGGATGTAAATAATTTGCATTGTTGTTTTGGATTTGGAAGGCTCAGCGCTGTTAACCTGGAGCGGGGTCAAAATTGATCTCATCGAAGTTGTTTATCTTGTGGTAATTATATCCTATCCATAAAATATCATTTTCAATTCATTTTGGATTTGGAAGGCTCAGCGCTGTTAACCTGAAGCGGGGTCAAAATTGATCTCGTCGAAGTTGTTTATCTTGTGGTAATTATATCCTATCCATAAAATATCATTATTTTCAAACGATTTCTAGACGTGGCGCAACCATTTGTATGACTTTAGGTGTTGTTCAAGTAAAATAAAATGCAAAAATTAAGATAAAAAAAAATAAAGAGAAAAAAATCCAAGGGTTCAATTTGGACCATCCGCTCTACCAACTGCAAGAAAGCTCTACTGACCCCAAGTATCTGTGCTGCAAACCCCAGTGTTACTATATAAAAGTGGGGTCTAATGGGGTCAAAATTATATAGGTATGTTTTTGTGATGAAGTATGGTAAGTAGATAAGGTGTCCCAATATTTGGGGTATGTATGGTATCCTTAAACCATGCTCTTGCTCCTTTTTTTTTTTTTTTTTTTTTGCAACTACCTTAATTACCCTTAATATCTTGACACCTTATTTTCTAACCATACTTACCCATAAATTTGAACAAGCCCATCTTGACTGCCTGATAATGAGTGTAAAAAATACCAACCAAATGATCCAGATCAAAATACTCCTTAGGAGCAGTTTGATCTGGGTCTACATTGTTTGCTTAGGCCACTCTGTCAGAGGAAATATGGTAAAATTATTCTCTTGGTCAAAGCAAACTTAAACAATTTCCTAAGCACAATTATGTAACAATAGCTGTGTCCCAGTTATCAATGCCTGAGATTCTAACTTCAAAGAATATGCACTGTCAAACCATATACCGTATTAATCCGCCAATAAGACGGGGATTTTTCCAAAAAAAAAAGCCCCCAAAAATCCAGACCCGTCTTATAATCGAGGTCTTTGGCCATATCGGTATTTTCGGCAAAGTCCGGTGGTGCCACATGGTCACGGAAAATGCCGATCTTCGAAACCGGTAGAAGGATATAATGTTTACCTTCGTCCCTTGATAGAAATAGCAGCAAGGTAATTTTTTAGGTGAAGTACCGAATTTTTCTGTGTATTACTCGCACCCGTGTATAACACACACTAAATATTTGCAAAATAGTTTTGAAATAAAAAAAAAGATGTTCCTATGTAAAACACAAAGAATTTATCCGTGCATTATTTACTAAGTTACCAGATACTAAGTGTGTCAAATTTCACTAGGATTGAGTTGAAAATGGCCGAATTCGGAATTTTTAGAGTAGAAACAGGCCGAATTTACGATAATGCTAACTGAATTTTCATTGTGCAGCTCTGTTACCATGGGCCTCAGGCAACTTGATATAGTGTAGGCAGTTCTTTGCTTCCCCACTGCAGACGCTATGACAATAAAAATGTAGTTATTTCTTTTGTGTTCTCATAATTAACACCTTCGTTGTGTCACTTTGTGTCACTTTCTTAACTGAGACGTGAAATTATCAACTCAGTGCCTCAGGGCAATGCAAACAACAACTAAAGTCGCCTAGTTGTCATTCTGACTGCCAATTAACCAATTAAGTGCACAGATGTATGCTGGTAGTTTTTTTTTTTCTTTATCATAAACATTGTTTATTTCAAACAATTTTTTTGGTAATTTGGAAGAAAAGTTTAAAAAAAAAAAAAGATAAACATATGGTAAGAAAATAAAAGATAAAATGCAAATGACCGATCAACCTACCTCAAAAGCCCAGTTGGTTTTGTTTATTATCAATAATTTTAATAATTGCAAAAAATTAAATACTTTTTTATTTTTTCAATGTATGATCGTTTGTGCCAATATTTATGTTCTACCAAATTTATTTCCTATTTTGAACTACAATAAATCAGTTGTGCAGGCTGATTTATTCAAGTTACGGTGTGAGACTTGTCAAAGTCCGGTAATCAATACAGATTCATATGCATATGCCTGTTTGAGTAGTTTCCCTTTGAAGAGATCACATGATCAGCAAAATAAAAAAGCGTAAACAAAAAGAGCATGGACATGAAAAGGATATCAAATTACTGCAAATCAGATGGAGCTGCTTGTTTTGAGCTGACAGAATCATGGTATGGGCGAGATAGGTATAAAAAATCATGAATATCTCATAGCAATCATTCTATTTCGTATTTTTAACGGGCGATCGTGAATGTCATGAGTTTTCGCGACCGATTATCTTGGCGATTTCTGTCCCGATTTTGGTGTTCCTATAAATAATACACATCGGATTTTTATAAACGTTTTCTGGGTAAATAAGGTGCGTGTTATACACAGTTAAATACGGTATGCATGCTTGTAAGTGGTCTTGGAAGTTTTTTTAATTGCTGCTCTATGATAAATCTGACCAATCATCGCCGATGTCTTAATGTACTTTAGGAATTTCTGAGTGGCAGGGAATATCTCCGACAGGCGACTTTTTTAACCCGTCTTATAATTAAGTAAAAGCAAAATCCTGCCTGGGAAGGGCCCAAAAACAGCCCCCGTCTTATAAACAAATCGTCTTATAGGCGGATTAATACGGTAAATTGAAACCCATCTGATCTAAAACTCTGTTATGAAGTTGCATTAATCCATGCATTATTTCACTCAGACTAATTTTTATCTTTATGCCCCGCCTACTGAAGGCAGTAGAGGGGCATATAGCATTTCGCAGTGATGTTACGTCGGTATGTGCTTATGTCACATTCTTACCAGAGTTTAACAAATGTTTAAATTTACATTTACATTTATGTCTGCATTCATCTTGGAGGTTATAACTTGGGTACCTTTTATGCTAGGAACTTGAAATTTGGTCTGTTACTTACCCAGACCTAAATCTTACTCTGTGCTAGAGTTGTCCCTGAGTCATGCCCTAAGGTGTAACTAGAAGTCAAAATGTATAACAGATCAGATTGAGTATTTGGAAAATAGTTGTTGAAATTTATACATCCAGATCTTTTTGCAATCTGAGCAAAGAGCAAAGGACGATGGCATTTGTGTACTTTGGACACATGTCTAGTTTTTTTTTTTTTTATTTTTTGGTGTTGTTTTTGTTTGTTTGTTGTTGTTGTTTTTTCATCTTCAGATCAGGATTATAGTTCTTTCAGATACCTGTACATGTACGATTCATACTTTCATCTCTGCAGATAAAATCAAATACCTTTGCAAACAGTACAGATCTGATGAGATGGCTTGTAACAAGCCATCTCATCAGATCTGTACTATTTGTCATTGTGTTTTTGATTGTTGATTGACACCACAACTGGCAACCATGGGCATGCCAAAATTCAAAGATAGAAGAATTCACCTCAGAAACTCAGGGTGAAAGATTAGAAACACTCGCCCAATAACCATCATTATAAATGAAACAGGAACAAACTGGAATGTAGGTAAACTATCAGAACAGTGATCGGCAAGCAATCAAAAATGCAGATAACAGTTTTAAACTGGATGGACTACTACTCACAACTGGACATTCCAACTAAATGTGACAAAACAACCATGCACAATAAGACAAACCTTGCATTCCAGTTTCATTTTACTCCATGCATTATTTTCGATAAAAATATATATTTTCACATGATTCTAGTTCCTTATAACCACCCTAATAACTGAAATACCGTATTCGACCTAATTACCGCACATACCCCTATAAGCACACAGTTAAGCAATTCCATTGTCTTCAGATTACAGCAAGTGCATTTTCTCGCTACTTCTTTATAAAGGCATATGTTGTCGGTACTCATTTGAATTGCATCGACTTGTTGATGCAATTCAAATGAGTACCCACAACATATGCTTTTATAAAGAAAATCAGAAAAGAAACCGCATAAATATCATTAGACAAGTCTGTCGCTATCTTTAAGTTTTCTCAGTAGTTTTGAAAAACCTAAGCACACAGTGCGGTAATTAGGTCGAATACGGTAGGTAAACATGCATAATCATTGAAACTGGGAAAATGGTGACTGGCAAATCTATTCATCAAACAGGCAGGAAATACAGTCAATACAACAAACACAGTTTCTTGATATTTATTATTCATTAATCTAATACACTTCATCATGTGTCTTGTTTTCTCTCTCTCTCTCTTGTGTGTGTGTGTGTGTGTGTGTGTGTGTGTGTGAGTGTGTGTGTGTGTGTGTGTGTGTGTGTGACACTTAAAGTCTTTTAAAGTAACATATTATTCCCAGCAATTTGAAGTTTTCTGTTTAATTATTTTCTTTCCACTCATTCACCTAAACTGATAGCAAGTGTAATATCATACTCATGGGAGTAATGACTGTTGATTTTTGAGTATTTAGATATCCTTCTTTGTTACACTATAACATATACATATTAACATGTATCTGGTCCCGTGACTAGGATTTTTTTTTTTTTTTTTTCAATTTAACCCTTGTCCTGCTGAATATATTAAGATGCCACACCCACTTATAATTTTCAGCCAATCAGATTACTTGATCCAGATTGTTCATACAAATTCACATACTTAATGGCAAACAGTGCAGATCCAGATCAGTTGGCTTCTTTAGAAGCCAACTGATCTGGATCTACACTGTTTGCAAAAGCAGGGCATATCCGGGTTCAGCAGGACAAGGGTTAAGGATAACTCCTGGAAATTAAAGTTTCTGAAGTTGCAGCTCAAAGCAGAACTCTAAGACCAGCCACAGCAATACAAGCATGCACTGCCACAATGAATGAAGAAATGGATACAGTGCTGGTAAAAACCCTAAAAAATCCCAAGATAAAAGCTTGTCTAATGATAAACTTAAATCTGGGAAGAAATATGTCAATGTTTGTAGCAACAGCCAGTTTTTTTTTTAATTGCCAGTTTTACTTCCAAACCATACTTCAAATTTTGGAAAATCATCAAAATATTACTTTATCCAAATGAATGCTTATTCATGAAAATATACTAGTAACTATCAAATAGCAAAATATTTAACTGTAGCACACAAACTTGCATAATCTAACTCATTCTTATGTAGAAAATATGCAATCTAATTTGTTGTAATCTAATTTGTTGTAAGTTTGCTGCTTTCTTTTCTTAAGAATATATATGTATGAGTATAATGCTAAGCTTGACACTATCACATCAAAGTTGAGCTGCTGATACCCAAAACTCTGAATAAGGTCATCAATCAAAGCACAATTATTCTCTTCATAAAATTTCTGATTTGTTTTCAACAATATTTTTGGCTTCTAACCCAAATTTGAGTGGAATGTAACTGTCTAACTTCTGACATGACAGTAAGCAAGTTGCTATCAGCCACATCTGAAGATATGTGATTTAAAACGGACAGAAGCAATTCTGCCTTACTTTGGTTTTTTGGAACATGGAAAAAAAAAAGATATCAAACTGGTGAAAACATCCTTCAAAAGTGAAACAAAGTGCATCACAAACTTACAACCTTACCTAAGATAGTTGCTGATGAACCTAAAATTGATACAGTATATTAATGCTTAGCATGCTGTGTAAAAATCTCAGCAGATGCCAATTTGAAATATTTGTCTTATGTTGCCCCAAAAAGTAAAGGAGACAGTTTTCTAAGGAGACAGATTAACAGTACAAATGGAAAATACAATTTATAGAATAAGAATTGCATACAAATGACATGCAAAATATTTAGGTCTTGTTCTTGGCTGAACGTAGGAGTTTGGGAAAAGGGGTTTGAGTTGTAAAGTTTTGGGCAAAACACAAATTTCTCTTATGAAAACAAAATACGTCTGGTCTGATTGCACTGTTCCCTTTGAACTACCTGTTACCTGTAATTCTCAAGCATGTACACACACCTCTTAACTCTTGTTCTACTGAATAAATTATGATGCCACACCCACATCAAATTATCAGCCAATCAGATTACTTGATCCAGATTGTTGCTATAAATTTGCATACCTGATGGCAAACAGTGCAGATCCAGATCAGTTGGCTTCTTCAGAAGCCAACTGATCTGGATCTACACTGTTTGCAAAACAGGGTATATCCGGGTTCAGCAGGACAAGGGTTAATCTTAAAGTGCATTCAAAATTGTTGCAGACCACGTTTTCATTTTTTTTATATATATATTTTTCAGAGAAAATTCACTGCAGCTGGTGTTAGTGCTGTGTGGCGGCCATAAAACATCTCCCGGAACTTCACCATAGGGCAGATTATATTTTCATTTCCTTTGGTTTCATTGGGCCCATTGTTGTTTCTTTGAAAATGGAGTTCTGCTCATGTATATGCTAGAGGGCGTAAGCAGTGCTGCAAACTTCATTACTGCTTATGACGAGTCTCAATAAAATTTTCTCTGTAATGTGTTCTTTGTTTCCAAAGGTGATCTTTTAGACTTTTATTAGTCCTCTAAATAGTTAACCAATATTGTGCATATTCTTTCGCCAAAATCTGACAACTGCCCTTCTTCAATCAGCGGAAGGGAGAGAATGACTGTAGAAAATATTTCATGATCAATCTCCACGAAAGAATGTTGCTGACCTGGCGAGTATAAACATAACCTTGTTCGTTGAACTGTTATATGTGATTTCAATTTTCTGTTTGATGCAATACAGCTTGGAACCAGATGCCTTAAGTCACCATACAAGGTTATATTTTATCCTTAAATATTCAAATGATAGTAATATTTTCCCAATATGTCTCGTAGCTCCAGATAAGGTACTTTTTTCAACCCATTACGAAAACATGCCTATTCGAATATACTGAAAATTTTACCACCAAAAATTGAGAATTTTCATATAAAAAAAATCTGATATTTTTCATATTTCTGCTCAAAACATAGATTGTGGGTACTCGTTAGAACAGCCTCAATGAGGCAGTTCTAATGAGTACCCACAATCTATGTTTTTGAGCAGAAATAAGAAAAATAATGTATACTGTAAACCCCAGTTTTACTATATAAAATTGGGGTTTAAGGGGGTCAAAATTATATAGGCATGATTTTGTGATGCAATAAGTGCTACTATTTTCTTATATCTCCAAGAAAACATATGTTGTGGGTACTCATTAGAACCACCTCACTGAGGTGGTTCTAATAAGTAACACAACATATGTTTTCATGGAGAAATAAGAAAACTATTTATTTGATAATTACTTGCTACCCCTCTTATCTAGATATATAAACTATCTTTTCCTGTCTTCTTCATTTGGTCTCCTTTATAACAGTATGCATGCATCATGCAAAATGGCTGAAATCACTGGTACTGTTGTATTTACCTTAACCCTTGTCAAGCTGAACCCGGATATACCCTGCCTTTGTAAACAGTGTAGATCCAGATCAGTTGGTCCTGAAGAAGCCAACTGATCTGGATCTGCACTGTTTGTCATTCAGTATGTGAATCTATATCAACAACCTTGATCAAGTAATCTGATTGGCTGAAAATTAGAAGTGGGCGTGGCAATTAAATTTATTCAGCAGGACAAGGGTTAAGTATTAGGACACACATATCTATGCAAACAATGTCGGCCTAGATCTGACAACGCAGAACATGGTGTCTGATCAGGACCTACACTGCTTGCCAATAATCCAGCTATTTGAGACTATTTCAAATTTTAGGACAAGTGTGTGTCCAAATACTTAGGATAGAAACAGTATCTTAAAACTCTTAGCATGCTGAATATTAACTGATGATTGTTTTCTTTTTCTTAAACTGTTAAGCATCAAAGACACTTTTGATTTTAGTAATTACCCACTTGAATTAAACTATACCTTTTTTTAGTTTTAACCCTTGTCCTGCTGAACCCGAACATACCCTGCCTTTGCAAACAGTGTAGATCCAGATCAGTTGGCTTCTGAAGAAGCCAACTGATCTGGATCTGCACTGTTTGTCATTCAGTATGTGAATCTATATCAACAACCTTGATCAAGTAATCTGATTGGCTGAAAATTAGAAATGGGTGTGGCTTCTTAATTTATTCAGCAGGAGAAGGGCTAACAAATGAAACATCAAATCCTTTTTACAATGATACTGTATGAATTAGCATACACAAGCAGATGAGGTTTTATAATAATGCAGTTTGTTTAATTACAGGCATTTGTTTAGTTTTCTGGCTGAAGCAAATAAGTTTCTTCTACCTCAAAACTGACTGACATGCAGATTTAATCTAAGAGTATGTGATATGTTTAGCTGGGATAAACTGCATCCTGTTTCATTATAATGTATCTTTTGGAGTATTTTTTAACTGGTGCCCAGTTCAGATGTGTTTCCTGAAACCACTGCCATGGAATCCTGTTACTGAAATTTTATGCATATAGATATGTAAGAGGGTAGAGGCCCTAGGTTCACATCCTGTATGTTGTTAGTTTTTTTTTTTGCCTTGTGACATTAGTTATGTATGGGTTTTTTTCATTTTTTTGCCTTGTGACATTAGTTATGTATGTGTTTTTTTCATCTTGTGACATTAGTTACGTATGTTTGTTTTTGTTTTTTTTTCATCTTGTGACATTATTTACTCATGGAGTGCTAGATAAGCAGGGTATCCAGGGCCCAGTTGTTCAAAGCTAACGAAGTCGTTAGTTAACGATTCATTAAAATTTACATCGAGTGATACGTAAATATGCTGAAATTTTTTGCTGAAAAAAATGTGAGTAGCTTTTGCACATTTTTTCAGCAAAAAATATCAGAATATTGTATATTGAATCCGCTAAAACAGTTAACGAAATGACCCTTAACGAGCTCAGTAAGCTAACGATGCTTTGAACAACTGGGCCCAGATTTTTTTTTTTAGCAGGGTATCCAGATTTTATTTTATTTTTTTTTTTTTTTTGTATTTCTGCATGAAAACATTTGCTGTGGGTATTCATCAGAAGTGCCTTGACGAGGGACTTCTAATGAATACCCACAATGCATGTTTTCATGGAGAAATAAGAACACTCTCAATAATGTTCTATTCAAAACAGTACCTTATATGAAGCTATGGTTACAGCATAGTTAAGGGAAAAACAGTTTGCTTTGTCCCTCAACAAACTTCATATTTGTATGATATTTCGAATGTTGTATAATGCTCTTAGTCAACCCTTAAAGCACCAAGCAAATTTGTAGCAGAGGACAGTCAAAAATTTTATTTTTATTTTTCAGAGAAAACAAGTCTTGACATTTCATGTGAATCATCTGCTGAGCAGATGATTCACATGAAATGTCAAGACATAGCACACGGATGCCCCCGCCAAATGCCATTCAGAAAAAGGGTTTATATGTAATTGTAACAGGTATACCATGAAGTTATTATTAAGGCCCGGACACAGTTTACTATATGGAACTAAGTCAAGGGAAGATAATTCAAAAATTAAAACGCAAGAGTTGTCTTCCTTGTTCATGACACATCGTCTCAATGTGATGCATGCACCTGTAAAGTTTCATGAATATATTCCATATGGTTTAGGAGTTATGGCCCGGACACAGTTAACTATATGGAACTAAGTCAAGGGGAAATAATTCAAAAACCAAAAATGCCAGAGTTGTCTTCCTTGTTCATGACACATCGTCTGAATGTGATGCATGCACCTGTATAGTTTCATGAATATATTCCATACGGTTTAGGAGTTATGGCCCCGACACGGTTTACTATGTGGAACTAAGTCAAGGGAAGATAATTCAAAAACAAAAAATGCAAGAGTTGTCTTCCTTGTTCATGACACATCGTCTCAATGTGATGCATGCACCCATAAAGTTTCATGAATATATTCCATATGGTTTAGGAGTTATGGTCCGGACACGGTTTACTATATGGAACTAAGTCAAGGGGAAATAATTCAAAAACCAAAAACGCAAGAGCTTTCTTCCTTGCTCATGACACATCTTGTGTGATGCATGCACTGGTAAAGTTTCAAGAATATATTTCATACGGTTTAGGAGTTATGGCCCGGACACACTTAACTATATGGAACTAAGTCAAGGGGAAATAATTCAAAAACCAAAAATGCCAGAGTTGTCTTCCTTGTTCATGACACATCGTCTGAATGTGATGCATGCACCTGTATAGTTTCATGAATATTTCCATACGGTTTAGGAGTTATGGCCCGGACACGGTTTACTATGTGGAACTAAGTCAAGGGAAGATAATTCAAAAACAAAAAATGCAAGAGTTGTCTTCCTTGTTCATGACACATCGTCTCAATGTGATGCATGCACCCATAAAGTTTCATGAATATATTCCATATGGTTTAGGAGTTATGGTCCGGACACGGTTTACTATATGGAACTAAGTCAAGGGGAAATAATTCAAAAACCAAAAATGCAAGAGCTTTCTTCCTTGCTCATGACACATCTTGTGTGATGCATGCACTGGTAAAGTTTCAAGAATATATTTCATACGGTTTAGGAGTTATGGCCCGGACACAGTTAACTGTATGGAACTAAGTCAAACGGAAATAATTCAAAAACCAAAAATGCTAGAGTTGTCTTCCTTTTTCATGACACATCGTCTCAGTGTGATGCAGGCACTGGTAAAGTTTCATGAATATATTTCATACGGTTTAGGAGTTATGGCCCGGACACAGTTAACTATATGGAACTAAGTCAAGCGGAAATAATTCAAAAACCAAAAATGCAAGAGTTGTCTTCCTTGTTCATGACACATCGTCTCAATGTGATGTATGCACCTGTGAAGTTTCATGAATATATTCCATACGGTTTGGGAGTTATGGCCCGGACACAAAGTGGGACGTACGGACAGACAGACGGACGGACAGACAGACGTACGGGACGGACAGGGGTAATGCTTAATGCCCATCTGCTTCTTCGAATAGGCGGGGGCATAAAAATTGGCATCTGCTGCAGTTGTGATTGGCGCTTTAAAGGTTAATATGCTCTGCGGCATGCTGTTACTCATAATGAAGCACTCTTGTTACCATGAACTACTTACTTCTTGTGAAAAAAGGGTGTGGGCAACTTTGATGCAGTTTTCTTGTTTCTCCTAAAAACAGGTCTTGACATTTGTTGAAAATGTCTCAATCTTAAGACTTTAATGAAAATAGGGCTTGACCTTTCATTCAAATTTTCCAATTTGGCAACTGCTTATAAAGCTAAATCTATTCAAACTGTCTTCAGAGTGAGACAATTTGAATGAAGTAGCAAGTGTTCTTTTTGTGGGAGACAATTAATCTGAATAAAATGTCCATAGTCTTATTTTCAGTGAAAACTAAGAAAAAAATCATCTGATAATATTTAAAACCAGCATGCAAAAATTTAGTCTTATAATATTTATCCTAAATACTGGAACAGACAGGCCTGAGCAAACATAATTGTAGACTCAGATCAGACACCAAGCTCAGGCACCAGAGAATGTCGCATCTGTTCATAATCTACACTATTTGAACCATTTAAGCTTTTTTTAGCCAAATCTATCACGAAAACATGCCTATATAATGTTGACCCTCTTAGACCCCACTTTTATATAGTAAAACTGGGATTTACAGGTGTATACATTATTTTTCTTATTTCTGCTCAAAAACATACGAGGGTCATTTGGAAAGTCCTGAAACTCATATGATATTTCCGAGCTCCGTGCACAGACTTTCATAAATAGCACATGCACTGAAAGCTACATCTTCCCTCTTGAACATGGTATATAAAATTCATGTGCAGATGCAAACTCGCATGTATAATTTCGAGGCGTTTCATGCAAGTGTTTCGCTATTGACCAAATTTTTGATAAATTCAGCACTTATGGCTCTCGAGGAGCAAAGGGCTTACATAAAAATTCGTACATTATTAAGGGCTACGCCAACGGATATTAAACCGATCTAGACACTGTTTATGGAAGTCAAGCTCTGTCATATATCACAATTACAAGATGGTTCTTGCGATTTAAGCCGGGTAGGGAGTTCCTTGAAGATGACCTCGTTCAGGATGTCCCTTGTCAGCGTTCAGTGAAGATGACGTTACTGCCGTCAAACGTCTGCTAGATGAGGAGGCTAGTTATACAGTGGATGAGATTTCTGAATCATTGAGCATTAATTCGTCGGCGGTGTTTTTGATTTTGAAGCAAAGATTAGGACTACGCAAGATATGTGCGCATTGGGTACCCACCTCTGAAGCCAAGCTGAAAACGACAGGCGAGTGAAAATCGCTTCAGAATTATTACAAATATATGATGGATGTGATGATAAACGTTTGTGTGAAATCATAACACGTGATGAAACATGGATATCATTCTTTGAACCTGAAGGGAAGGAGAATAACAAAGTTTGGATTGGAGAAAATGGGGCTAGGCCCAAAATTGCCTGTTGTTGTTAACCACTATATGGCGACGCGTCCACGAACCGGGGTGCGGGGTCTGAAGCTTCTCCATGACAACGCCCCAGCCCATTGCTCAGCCGTGGTGCAGGACTATTTGAAAACACAAGGACTAAAACTTTACCACATCCTGTGTACAGTCCAGATTTGGCACCATGTGACTTCTGGTTGAACCCTGTTATCAAAAAGTGCCTTAGTGGACGCAAAGTCGAAACCCGCACAGCTGTCAGAAGAGCATTATTTCAATGCATAGACAGTATATACCTAAATGTGACTATAAAAGCGCACTCAGAAACTGAATTAAACGCTTGAAAAAATGTGTAGAGGTCAAAGGTGAATACTTTGAGGGGCTGGACTAGTCGAATTTGAAATGATGAGTGTAGCTGCCATAATGCGCCACAAGTTTCAGACTTTCCAAACGTCCCTCATATATTGTGGGTACTCGTTAGAACCGCTTTGACAAGATGGTTCTACCGAGTACCAACAATCTATGTTTTGAGCAGAAATATGAAAAATATCAGAATTTTTTATCTGGAAATTGTCATTTTTTGGTGATAAAATTTTCAGTATACATGTATTTGAATAGGCTTGTTTTCGTAATGCAACAGGTAGTAAAGTTGTTTTGCTCAAATTGTGGGACAAGTAGGGTTAGGAATTAAGTTGTCCCAATATTTAGAGTTTAAATGGTACGAATGATAAGGTTAATCATAATACAACATAAATATCTATAAACTGTACAGTAAGGTTAACAATTGGCATGCTGGGTCAAATTTCAGCAGACGACACTTTGAAATATTGTTTTCTAATTTTTCCCAGAACAGGCTTTAAACAAGCTCCTTAGGAGACAATTTGCATGATATGTCAAAGCCTGCTTTCTGGGAAAAGTAAAAATATCATAAATTTGTTGTCTGCTGAATTTGCCCAGAGTTGTAAAGGTTAATAGATATCTTGCTATAACATATACTTTGCTTGAAAAATTTTCTTTCTTGATGTTGCTCATTTTCAAATTCTACTAAAAATCTAGAGGCTTCTCAATGTAGTGTCATAAACTGAAGTTTCTTAACCAATTGTAGTCGGGAGACTCGTAAAAAGGGTAACTGGCAAACAGTGCAGACCCAGATGAAACGCCGCTGAATGTGGTGTCTGATCAGGGTCTCCACTGTTTGCAAATAGTTTAGTTATTTTTCTCCAGGAATATGTAAATTTCCTAGCTGGGCGTACCTAAAATTGAAATTAGAGTCTTCCTATATATAGTGTGGGAGAGTCTATTCAGTCTACAATGGGTTAATAACATCAAAGCACTAGACTAGAAATTTGTTTTGGGATGTGCATCTAACTACTGATTAGGTCTGCCAGGCAGCCGATTCAAATGTAATGCCAAGTCTTATTTTCTCAGTTAAATAATAAAACATATTTAGAATGTCTCTTGCTACAATTTTGCTTAGTGCTCTATGTTAATATACACAATCCAAATGAAGAATTACAAAATTCAAATGGGCAATTACAAAATCCAAATGGAGAATTACAAAATCCAAATGGGGAATTCTCAGGTATGGCTTATGAATTATGGATAATGCCGTGGTACTGGAAATGACGGTATATTATAGAATCAGTACATGGGTATGGTCCATGATGGGTATTCCCACCACAGGCTGATAAAACATTTGATAATGAGAAACTCTCTGTCTTGTCCTGCACACTGCATGCATATACATATGCGTTTACATGCATATACTCTGACAAGCTAATATAATGTAAAGATTAGAATTAGATTGATAATTCAAAGTTTTGTTGGTTTTTTTTTGCTTTTTTTTTTTTGCACTGAACATCTGTTGTGGGGACTCATTAGACTATTCTTTTTTTGGTAACCCTTTTATCCCTGAGTTTAAAGTGGACTCTTCCATCTTTGTAAATGTGGGGTTAGTCAATGATCATTATCAAGATTGCAAGCAGTGTAGAGCCTGATGAGATGGCTCATTATCTAGATCTACGCTGTTTGTATAGGTATACTGGTATTCAGGGTTAAAAGGGTTAAATCTGCTTTGGAAATACAATTTAAATGGGTACCCAAAACTTATATCAGGGCATTCATAAAATTCACGGACTGCATGAATAACTCTGCTACACTTTCACTTATCACTGTACAATTACACTATAATAAGCAGAAAATCATTAAAACTATTATTTAAAACAGGTTTTAAATTTTTTACTGATTACTGCATCAAACAATTTCAAAAACTTAAAAAAATAAAAATAAGAGAAAATGTGCAAACTGATTAAAGAGTGACCAAATAATACCCATGAGAATTTTCATGAATCGTCTTTTGATGCATTTTCTTAGAGGGTGTTAGTCAAAGAACTTGATGAATGCCCCTTTCTATTTCTGAGCAAAAATAAGAACAAACAGATTTTTGTACAAAATATATTGTGTGACCAAAAGCTGTGTAATTTATCACTGAGACTTTAAAGTTAAGACTAGGCAAAATGATAAAAAGCCCAGGACTCTTCCCTATATAATAATATCACCTTGTTAAAAGCAAAAGATGTGCCAGAGAGTGAGAGACCCAGGTTTACTATTTGATTAATTATAAGCAAAGTGAAGTTAAAGCAAGATACTTGACTACAAGTCAAAATATACCCACTTGTTTCATCAACTGTGAAAAAAATAATGTTATGATTGAATATTGAAGACATTAATGTATGTGAGTATTATTTACTTAAATAACATACTCGGGATACAGAGCAAAGTGAGTTAACCCTTAAAGCGCCAATCACAACTATTGTCGTCTGCTTTGTCTTCTGCTGGTTACTTTAAAAGTCACTTCTGCAAACAGTGTGGACCCAGATCAGACTGCTCCTTTAGGAGCAGTCTGATTTGGGTCCACACTGTTTGCCTGTATGCAAAAATTGGTTTGAAAAGTTTGCAAGAATATTCAGCAGACGACATAAACAGACGACATTTTCAGATGCAGGTTTTCTTGTTTCTTGGCGCTTTAAGGATTAAAGCTTAGCTATGGGTAAATTCAGCAGACAACAAACTGATGATTTTTTTCTGAAAATAGGAAAAACATTTCATGCTGAATCCTATTTTCTGGGAAAAATAAGAAAAATATTTCAAACTGTCATCTGCTGAAATTTTTACCCTGCATACTAAGTCAACTGATCTGGATCTACACTGTTTGCAAAATCAGGGCATATCTGGGTTCAGCAGGACCAGGGTCAATATATCATTTTATTACATTTTCAGCAGTGATTTACTGAGATTTATCAGTGAATTATAATCTATAATTCACCAAGTGAATTATTTCATTTCAAACGTTCTGACGTCATCATTGCTAGGCAACGTTGCTGACGTAGTTGGTAACAACAATAACAATAGTTGACGTTTCGCGGTAAATTAAATAAAATAATTGAGATCAGACTGCAATTTTCACATCCAGTTGGCGTTTTTGAGGAAAGACCTGCAACCCAAATATAAAATATGATTTTCTTGATAATCTAGTTTAACTTTCGTGACATTGTTGTGTCTGTGTTTCAAGCACAGGATGATCTTTTCATTAAAGTGAAAACAAGATGGCGAATGATTTTCAAACTAAACCACGCCTCCTGAAATTCATGCACTGACTGGAACTATTTTGGTAGGAAATCATAATGGCTGAATGTGAAAATTCAAAGAAAAAACATGTATGAAAATGTAATAAACAGTTTATTTGTTTGTTTTGATCGATTATGGAGAAATAATTCACTTGTGTTCTAAGGCTTTCGTGTAAAAAACTCGTTGGCTTCGCTCACTCGTTTTATACGCGCAAGCCTTAGAACACAAGTGAATTATTTCACCGTAATCAATCAAAACAAACAAATAAACTCTATCTAATATCTTTTGTGGAAGAAATGTTCAAAAATATTCCTCTGAACACTCTCTTTGATGACAATTTGGGCCCAGTTGTTCAAAACTAACGATGTCGTTAGTTAATGATTTGTTCAAATTTACATTGTGATATGCAAATATGCTGAAATTTTTTGCTGAAAAAATGCGAGTAGCTTTTGCAGTGCAAAAGCTACTCACATTTTTTCAGCAAAAAATATCAGAATATTGTATATTGAATCCGCTAAAACAGTTAACAAAATGACCCTTAACAAGCTTGTTAAGCTAATGACGCTTTGAACAACTGGACCCTGGTGTTTTAAGTCCTTTTCATCATTATTTTAGTCACTCTGAGATGATGGAAGACTGATAATTAAAAGCTATGTGACATGAAGGGTAAATTCCATCTACAGCAAGATTTGAACCAGAGACTTCATGATCCGAAGTGCTAACCACTCAGTCACCCAGACTTTCAGAAGAGAAAAGCATGCAGGAAGTCACAAAAGTTATCTCTCTTATAAAAATGACTTAAAAATGACATTCAGAAATATTTTTCTTGTTTCTCCCTAAAACAAGATTTCACATTTAAGGAAAATCTGAGATAAGGCTTCACATTTAAGAAAAATCATTTCCTTGGCCAAGTTAAAAGAAAAGTCCCCTGAAATGTTTAGCCATATTTACTTGGAAAAAAAAAAACAATTAAGAAATATTATCATTTGCCGTACAAAGGGACAACAAATTACCTAAGTTTTACAATACAAGGTTCATAATTCCTTTTTCTATGTTATTACTAGTGTAGCTTTAGTAATTTCTCTTGCATAACCGAAACATTATTAACCTTTAACCTTGGCTAATTCAGCAAACGACAAATTGATGAATTTTATCTTATTTTTCCCAGAAAAAAGGATCTGATACTTCATGCAAATTGTCTCTGAAAAAATTTCCACCTCAATATGTTTTTATTCAGTCAAATTATCTAGGGGCCGGTAGGGATGAGAATCTAAAAATTAATAATTAATTTTTGCTAACTTAAAAGGAAATCTTAGTAAGTAAAGCAACTGGACCTGGCCAAGTAATGATCAAGCATAGATGTGGGACTACAAGCAGATGTGGGAATCCAAGACCTACATGAGCTGCACATCTGGGCAGTCTGGCAGTCTGATCAGGGTGTTTTACAGAATCGCTGGATACCATATACTGTATTTGACCTAATTACCGCACATACCGCTATAAGTGCACAGTCAAGCAATTCTGTAGTCTTCAGATCACAGCCAGTGTACTTTTTGTCTACTTCTCTATAAAGGCATATGTTGTGGGTACCCATTTGAATTGCATTGACTTGTCAATGCAATTCAAATGCATACCCACACATATGTTACTATAAAGGAAAATCAGAAAAAAAATGCACAAACATCATCAACTTAGTCCTTCACTGATCTTTTTTTAAAAGTTATCCATAGTATGTATATACATATTTTACCACAAGTTTCCCAGTAATTTTGAAAAACTTAAGTGCAAAGTGTGGTTATTAGGTCGAGTATGGTAATCAATAACAACGAAAGGCCATAATGAGACATGCTAATGTGCAGGATCTGTACTTTTTACACATGCTCAAAGATACGTTTCCTCTTATATAAAAGGCAACAAAAGTTGTCTGTGATCAAAAGTGAGCTGATGATTATGCATAGCTCCAGATAAGATATCTCAACCTAAAAATAATGATATTATTCTTATTTCTCCATGACAAGATTCCAGATAAGATATCTCAACCTAAAAATAAATATATTATTCTTATTTCTCCATGACAACATATGTTGTGGGTACTTGCCGAGGCTCTTCTAAGGAGTACCCAAAACATGTTTTCATGGAAAAATAAGAAAATATTTATCTGGATACTCCTTATATGGAGCTCTGGTGATGATGATGATGATGATGATGATGATGATGATGATAAGATGTCTGTATCTGACTCATCAAAATTGGTGCCAGAAATTTTAGTTTCAGTTTGGCTGAGCCAAGCTACTATCTTTCAGCCTCCATGACCAAGCAGGCTAAAGTAGAAATTCCAGTTAGACTCTCACTACAGTGGTCTGATATTCTCTTCAGCAGCCATTTACTTACTGCAGGTTGGTGGTTCTCAATAGTCTCTAAGGTCTCCTCTGCCATTCAAACTAGCCTAACATAGCCAGCCTGAAGCTTCAGGCTGGCTATGTTAGGCTAGTTTGAATGGCAGAATCTTGTGTTTATCCCCAAATGCTTTTGATTTTAGAATTTAACCTATTGTAGACTGAATAGACTCTCCCATACTATATATATATATATATATATATATATATATATATATATATTGGAAGAGTCCAGTTACAATCTTAGGTATGTCTAGTTATGAGACTTTGATATTTTTTCAGAAAAATGGCTAAGCCATTTCCAAACAGTGAAGACCTGGATCAGACGCCATGTTCTGCGGTGTCAAATATGGGTCTGCACTGTTTGGCAATTACCCTTTTAGGGGTCTCCAGACTACAATGGGTTAACAGAAGTACCTACCAGACTTGTATATTTTTAATTCCCGAATAATATTTTAGTGTTAAAGAAAAATATTTTTCATATCTACTTTGTTTTAACCCCTGATACATACTATGACAAAGGCTCCATTTTCCTCAAAAACCAACATTTTATTATCCAAGAAAGGTTTGATAAATTAATATATAGTATTAATACGAGCATAAAATGTAGCACTTGACAGCCTGAGATTTCAATTAGTCTCTCATTCTGGAATTGGATCAAAAATAAAATTATTTTTTATCATAACTCTGAATTATGTTGCTAACTGAAATTTTACAAGGCTGTCAGGTGCCATATTTAATGATTGTATCAATACCACATATCAATTTATTAAACCTGTCTTGAATTAAAAATGTCTATTTTTGAGGAATATGGTGCCTTTAATATAATATACACAATTAATATTATTGTATATGGGCACTTCCTTATACATAGCTTCAGATAAGGCACTTTTTTTCAACCAAAAATGATTTATATTTTTTTTTCTCCACAAAAAACGTAAGTTGTGGAGCTCATTAGAAGTGCCTCATTGAGGCGCTTCCAAAGAGTACCCACAACATATGTTTTGGGGAAGAAATAAGAAAAATATTTACCTGATACCCACTCTTATGTGTGCTTACAGTTGTGACATGTGCAACTAGCTAAGACCCAGACTGGCCTTTACATCTGTGCCATCCACAGGTCTAGATAAGAGTGGGTATCAGGTAAATATTTTTCTTGTTTCTCCAGGAAAACATATGTTGTGGGTACTCATAAGAAGCACCTCAGTGAGGTGCTTCTTATGAGTACACACAACATAAGGGTACTGGAGAAATAAGAAAAATATCAATACTTTTTTTTTATTGAAAAAAATATCTTATCAAGAGCTATGGCTATCTCATTAGAGTCTACACTTTTAGTAATACAATGTTTAAGGGCTATTTTGTTAGTGACCTGCAAAGACTATAATTTTATATAATTTATATAATTTTTTTATCCAGACAGACTCAAATATTAGAGACACCACATGGAAAACTAGAAATTTCTTTTCAGAGAAAATAGATTCCCCCACACCTCCAACATTCTAAGTTACATGCCCACTGAAAACAATGTCAAGGTCACCAGAATCTAATCACCTCAAAGGCATGTTCCAGTGATATTCAATCCATGCAAGTTTTATGTAAATCTGTCAGTCTGATCTGGGTCTGCACTGTTTGGCAATGTTCCAGTCCAGGTTTTAAAGATAACTCTCTTTACACTGCATTCTGATGTCACAGTAACAAGAATAGCCTGGCTATAAATAACCCTTACCTGGGCCCAGTTGTTCAAAGCTAACGACGTCGTTAGTTAACGATTCGTTAAAATTTACATCGATTGATATGCAAATATGCTGAAATTTTTTGCTGAAAAAATGTGAGTAGCTTTTGCAATATCAGAATATTGTATATTGAATTTGCTAAAACAGTTAAAGAAATGACCCTTAACGAGCTCGTTAAGCTAACGACGCTTTGAACAACTGGGCCCAGGATTTCGTCTAACGAGAAGTTTGATTACATTGGTCAATGATTATCATATGGATAACTACCATTTTTTTTTTTTTTTTGGTTTGGGTTTTATGGCCCTTTCAAGAATATTTCACTTATATAGAGCCGATCGTTTATCAAAGGTGGGCGAAAACCAGAAAACCTGGGGAAAAACCACCTGACCATCCGTAAGCAGAACTTGGATTTCCCACATGTGACCCAAGCGAGGCTCGAACTACCTTTTTTTTTTTTTTTTTGGTTTGGGTTTTACAGCCCTTTCAAGAATATTTCACTTATATAAAGCCGATCGTTTATCAAAGGTGGGCGAAAACCAGAAAACCTGGGGAAAAACCACCTGACCATCCGTAAGCAGAACTTGGCTTTCCCACATGTGACCCAAGCGAGGCTTAAACTACCTTTAGGAAATTCTGGCAAATGTATACTATGGTTCGATTGTAAACAATCGACCCAATTAGGAAATTTGTTTATCTGTGTACTCCTCTTATCCCGAGCTATGAAATATGTGATTCCTGAAACCCAACACATGCATTCTAGGAAGTTTTTCATTGTTCATTGACAATATTATGATGTTGTTATTTACTTTTTTTTTTGCAACAGTATAATTTCCCATGAGGAAATTTATGATGTTAACCCTAGTCCTGCTGAACCCGGATATACCCTGACTTTGCAAACAGTGTAGATCCAGATCAATTGGCTTCTGAAGAAGCCAACTGATCTGGATCTGCACTGTTTGCCATTAAGTATGTGGATTTATATCAACAATCTAGATCAAATAATCTGATTGGCTGAAAATTAGAAGTGGATGTGGCATCTCAATTTATTCAGCAGGACAAGGGTTAATATTTCTGTAACAGTATTATTTCCCATGGGTGTCTCATTTCTAGATAATGTTAATACTTAGTATGTTGGGTAAAACTTTCAGCAGACAGCACTGGTGATATTTTTTCCCCCAGAAAATAAGGCCTGGCATTACTTGCAAATGGTCTCATATGGAGACAATTTGCATGAAATGTCAAGCTCTATTTTCAGGTAAAAATAAGTAAAATATCACCAGTATGTCGTCTGCTGAATGTGATAAAGGTTAGTGAGCGACTACGTACTGGAAGCATATGCAGGTTGGTTATTGAAATTGTAACTTCCAGAAGTACCATCAGCAAAATCCGTCTGGCTGCCAAATGGTGATGGGCTTCGTCTGGTAGTCGCTATACGTTTTGGTATATGGTCTGACTTTGGTCGGCTGGCTGCTTCATTTCTCCTGTAAAACAAAATATTTTATCATGAAACACAGAATTGATATGCAACATGCAAAAGAAGTGCTTATGTCCTAAGCAAACAGCAAATGTTCAGTCAGGCTCTCTATCATGGTCTTTTGCAAATAAAGGTATCTTATATATGCTATTTTTGCCCAAATACATTAAATGTCCTAAAATTTCGAACACTTTATTCTCTACTATTCTGGCTTAAATTATGCTTCTTATGCACTTGTTTCTTGAAATACTTAGTGGAATGGCAAACAGTGTACACCCTGATCAGACTGCTCCTTCAGGAGCAGTCTGATCTGGGTCTGCACTGTTTGCATATGTCATTTTATCAGAAACTTTGGTGTTCAAATTTTTAGGACATTTACCGTATAGGTTTTTCTGGCAAATTTTTCAACAAAATAAAGAGCACAGATTCCATGCCATTAAAACCTGCCATCACTGCAAACACTGCCATGAATTCATCAGTTTACATTCTGTTTTCTTCACAACCAGATCATCTGTTGTCTCAGATTGCTGTTTTGTCAGTTGCAGACATCAATAATTTACATGATTACAAAATATAACGATCCTCTTTTCTGAATGTGACACAGCACAAATAAATGGCTAAAAATAAAAGTTTTCTTCATAAAATACATGTTTTTATAGGTTTTTCAGCTAAAATAGTTTTAAAGGATTTTAAGTAAATTAAAGGTTTTTAAAGGTTTTAAAGGTTCCCCTAGGAGGCCTGTCCAGTAGTCTGATCAGTGATCTCTATCTGCTGATATACTCTTTGTTTGTGTTGGAGTTTTATGACCCAGTCAACACTGTTAAGATCAGGATGAGCCCGTCAGTTAACCTAATTATACTTTTCCTTGGCAGGTTTAGTCCTCCAAGCAGTTAACCAGTACTTGTGCACATATTTATGCCAGTAACTGATACAAGTGCCCTTTTTTGAATCAGTGGCAGGGGAAGAATGACTTATGATCAATCTCCAGAAAAGTTGCGTGGCTGAGCTGGGATATGTACTTGCCACCCATGAATCTGTAGTCAAGATGAACTACCTACTGTGCTATGGATTTGTGTTAAAGGTTTAACAGCCCAGTCAACTCAATGGGGTCATGTCCAGTGTGGTCAGTTTACCTAACCACACTTTTAATGGGCTTAGTTCTCTAAGCTATCAACCAGTATTGTGCACATTCTTTCACCATAAAACTGACAATTGCCCTTCTTGAATCAGCAGAATGGAGAGAATCACCGCAGAAAATATTTCATGATCAATCTCCATGAAAGAATGTTGCCCCCCAACAGGGCGAGGGTCCAACCCACAACCTCCTGATCCATCAATCAGAGGTGCATCCAACTGAGCCACTGAGGCCGGCACCGTGCTATGGAACCCAGCTAGTACCTTCCTTATCTGTCAATATATTCTATAGTATCCACTGTTTCTGTAGCTCTGATCAGACTGCCTGAATACATAAGGTGATCTGGACAATTATTGTGCATATAAAGCACATGGGTCCTTACATATTTTCATTGAATTAGGCTCAATACAATAATTTTGTATTTTTTGTGACCTTTGTCGTGCAAGAGTTTAAATAAGATCTGCGGAGACTGATTAGACTGATGCAGAGGCTGATATGAGTCTTTACTGGTCACACAAGCATAGCAACAGATAAGGCGCTTTTTTCATCCGAAAAATGCTGATCTTTCTTATTTCTTCAGGAAAACATATGTTATGGGTACTCATTAGAAGTGCCTCGGTGAGGCGCTTCTAATGAGTACCCACAACATATGTTTTTGTAGAGAAATAAGAAAAATATTATGTGGATACCCCCTCTTATCTGTAGCTATGCACACAAGTCTTATTGTAAGTTTTTTCATGCGCTGGCTCATACGTCATAGGGGTGTATTCCTATTTTCTTCGGTGGAAACAAGACCTGAAAGGTTCATTTTCAATACGAACAAGACAGAGTTGATAAAGCGTAGGATAAATATTTGAATCAAATATCGACTTATAGGTAAGTCTCATTTAATTTTCCAATTTGTAGTGAAAAGTTCATAAAGTCTATTACACAACCCATTAAAAACAGCTGGAAAATGACAACCAATTACAACTCTGAGGAAAGGGTCATATGTGTTTGGAAAAGGCAAGCTGTTCCATTAACAGCTGGTAAAGGAAATCTGTTGTAAACTGTTGGAAAAAGAAAAGCCATTGAGAAAGGAAAGAGATAGTGGGGTTCAATACTGTGGCATAGCTCAAAATAAGAGAGGGTAACCACATAATTTTTTTTTCTTATTTCTCCATGAAAATGTATGTTGTGGGTACTCATTAGAAGCTTTTTGGTTGAAAAATGTGCCTTATCTGGAGTTATGCTGTGACAAAGTACATCACCTTGACTCAATAGTCTCTCATAATTCTTGAAGAATATGTCGGCCATAAGTACTTACCTTGACTCAATAGTCTCTCCTAATTCTTGAAGAATATCTAAAGCTTGTCGGTGGTACTCTACCTCAGCCTCTATGAATGATTGCAATTGCGCTATTTGTTCAACCTTCAAGAAAAAATGAAATTGTTTAACCTTTACCACTCTCTCTGCTAATTCATTGTTTCTTATTTTTTCTCAGAAAAAAAAACAGCATTCAACTTTTCATGCAAATTGTCTACATTTAAAAAAGTTATCTAATGGAGGAAATTTGCAGGAAATGTCAAATGCTGTTTTTCTGTAAAAACAAGAAAAAAATATTTCAATATGTTTTCTCTTATTTTTCTCAGAAAATGGATTTGATACTTCATGCAAATTGTCTCCAACAGAGACAATTTGCATGAAATATCAAAACCTATCATTCATAAAAAAAAACACAAAAAAACAATCTTTGGATATATTAACTCCTCAAGCCAGAATCATCCTCTTTTCATACTCTTTTCAATATAGCAATGGAATATATTGTTTGCTTTTTAACCATTCCCACACACTTCGATAATTTGGCAGAGAACTAACTGGTGACTCTTTTTCTTATTTTTCCCAGAAAACAGGATTTGACATTTCATGCAAATTGTCTCACATGGTGACAATTTGCATGAAATGTCAAATCCTGTTTTCTGGAAAAATATTTCAATATGTTGTCTGCTAAATATTTTACCCAGAGTGCTAAGCATTAACTCTTGTCCTGCTGAACCTTGATATACCCTGCAAACAGTGTAGATCCAGATCAGTTGGCTTCTGAAGAAGCCAACTGATCTGGATCTGCACTGTTTATCATTTAGTATATAAATTTGTATCAACAAGCTGGATCATGTAATCTCATTGGCTGACAGTTAGAAGTAGGCGTGGCATCTTAAAATATTCAGCATGACAAGGGTTAAAACACAACATAGTGCTCAGAGAAGCTGTATTATGCCCTAATTTGTATGCATTCATCTGGGGAAAGACAAATTTTGTATACAAAATGATTACGACTGTTGTTCCACACACTTTAGCTAGTGATCCTTGGAAGAAGGAAAACAAGAAAGACCACGTTCAACCATCCACTAATATCTACTCAAGTTATCGGCCGGAAATAAAAATACGAACAAATGGATGTATGACATACCAAAGGACGTACTACAGACTGATGGACAGGCAAAGAGGACACACGGATGACCAAGATGAAACCATACTATCCCGCCACTATCGTTAGGTGGGGTATAAAAAGACACAATGCTGCATTCAACTTCCAGACACACTCAGACTTCGTCAGATGCCTGCAGTGCCTGATACTACCACCTATATCAGGTAGGTCAGACAGACATCGGACTGCTATGGAAAAAAGCTGCCTCATTTCACAGAGAACATATCTTACATCATTTTCCAGTAGATTATTCATTGCAGTTTCAGCAAGCTCCTTTGACTCCTCAAACTTCTCTTCAGCAACACGTATTTCTTCCTCTGTTATTGTCGATCCTGTAACATAGGCACAATATTAGTCTGCATTAATCTTTCACACTCACAGGGTAAATTCAGCTGACAACAAACTGATGATATTTTTCTGTCGCTTTTTTTTTCAGAAACAGGAGCTTATGTTTCATGCAGCTATATGGTGCTCATATAATCAAAGCTGTCTTAAAAAGACTGCTCAACGGATTCCAAAACTATGGTCTTTTAAGTTAACCCTTAAAGCGCCAGTAACGACTATTGTTGTCTGCTTTGTCTTCTGCCTGTTACTTTAAAAGTCATTTCTGCAAACAGTGTGGACCCAGATCAGATTGCTCCTTTATGAGCAGTCTGATATGGGTTCACACTGTTTGCCTGTATGCAAAAATAGGTTTGAAAAGTTTACAAGAATATTCAGCAGATGACATAAACAGACGACATTTTCAGATGCAGGTTTTCTTGGCGTTTTAAGGGTTAACGCTTAGCATGCTGGCTTAAAATTTCAGATGACATTTTTAAATATTTTTCTTGTTTTTCCCAGAAAATAGGCATTTACATTTCATGCAAATTGTCTCCGAAGGAGAAAAATAAGAAAAATATCAACATTTTGTT
This sequence comes from Anodontia alba, assembly GCA_964016985.1. NCBI lineage: Eukaryota > Metazoa > Mollusca > Bivalvia > Lucinida > Lucinidae > Anodontia > Anodontia alba. Next base: position 91,876,510 of record OZ024829.1, read on the forward strand.
GTTTGCTTAATTTGCATAGACAGTGCTAAAAATTAAGGAAGGTGGTCACTTTTTTATATGGGTTAAGAATTAGAAAGGGTGGTCTCTTAAGACAGGTTTGATTGGACTCGGAAGATGGCTTTTCTTATGGCCAAAATCATTTATGCCTAACCTGAAATTATCTTCTGATAGCAATTTTTGAATATACAAATTTTACTGATGCATCTTCCTAGTAAACTGATTATATAATATCTTCACAAATCATTATTTTATTCTCTGAAGAAAAACTTTCAAGATTAATTAACCCTTAAAATGGAAATCACAACCGCAGCAGAATGCAGCATTTGATCAGGGTCTCCACTGTTTACAAATAATTTAGTTATTTTTCTTTAGGAATATCTAAATCACACAGCATGACATACCTACAATTGAAATTGAACTTTAACAAGTCTATTCAGCCTAAAATGGGTTAACCCTTAAGACGCCAAACACAACAATTGTCGTCTGCTTTGTCTTCTGCCAAATACTTTAAAAGTCATTGTTGCAAACAGTGTGGACCCAGATCAGACTGCTCCTCTAGGAGCCTATATGCAAAAAGTATGTTTGAAAAGTTTACAAGAAGATGCAGCAGACGATATATACAGACGACATTTTCAGATGCAGGTTTTCTTGGCGCTTTAAGGGTTAATATCCAGTGGACTGTCCTATATCACTCCTTGCACAAGTCCATTTTCAATATCTGGGAATTCTAATTTAGTTTGTTTTTATTATTCCTTGTACAGAAAAGTGCATGTTTAATGTTTAATGCAAACAGTGTAGATCTTGATCGAAAGCCAAGTTCTGTGGCATATGATCTGAGTTTACACAGTTTGCCTATAATGTCTGATTTTTAAGAAACAAGGTAGTATTGGCTTAAAAAGCTGGTTATATCTTAGAAAACAAAAAATTGCTGAAAGGAAGAGTTTAATAGATAATTAATCCTTAAAGTACCTGACCCAAAACTGCAGATGATTTGTTTATTTATTTACTGAGCAGATATAGGCTTGACATTTCTTGTGAATCATTTGGCATAGTAAATGAAATGCCAAGCCTTATTTTCTTGCTAAAAAAAAAAAACCACACTAAACAGTAATTTAGGAAATCGTCTGTCGCTCTTCTGATTGGTGCTTTAAGTTTCTTCAAACTTTAACCCTTGTCCTGCTGAGCCCGGATATACCCTGCTTTTGCAAACAGTGTAGATCCAGATCAGCTGGCTTCTTAAGAAGCCAACTAATCTGGATCTGCACTGTTTGCCATTAAGTATGTGAATTTATAGCAACAATCTGGATCAAGTTATCTGCTTGGCTGAAAATTAGAAGTAGGCGTGACATCTTAATTTATTCAGCAGGACAAGGGTTAATTAACAAACAAGGAAGACACCTGGAATATTTATCAAGATGGTTATACTAGATTTTTCAAGACCCTGCTTCCTTTAATTATATCTATTTATATTTCATTCATACCAACAAAGTCAAAACAAATACAAAATGAAAACATGCAGGTTGTTCTGAATAATATCATGCAAACTAATTAACCCTGTCTGCTGATAACAATATTAGCAGAAGACAAATGAGCATGGCTTTAGATCAGGTGCCTTTCTTTAACCAAATGGTAGTCCATAGCTCTTGATAAAATGCTGTTTTCAATCCAAAAGTTTTGATATTTTTCTTATTTCTCCACAAAAACATATGTTGATGATACTCATTAGAAGTGCCTCGTCGAGCTGCTTCTAATGAGTACCCACAACATATGTTTTCATGGAGAAATAAGAAAATATTTATCTGAAACCCACACTTATCTAGACCTATGAGTACTCTACAAGTATTTTTTCTTATTTTCTGCAAAAACATGACATGGATATTCATCAGAAGTGCCATCACATTTAGGAACTTCCAGGAAGTAAGCATCCACAACATATATTTTTGTGGAGAAATAAGAAAAAAAATATTTATATGGATATTCCTCTTACCTTTGAGGTATGAATGGGCAACATTTGACTTAAGGTAGTTTGGGCAGAAAATAAGTGGCACTTTTCACATTCCATATCTGACCTGATTACCACCTTGCAGATTAAAGTTTTTCAAAATTACTTGGAAAACTTGTACTAACCCATTGCAGTCGGGAGACCCATAAAAATGGTAATTGGCAAACAGTGCAGACCCAGATCAGACACCGCAAAACATGCCGCAAAATGCAGTGTCTGATCAGGGTCTCCACTGTTTGCAAATAGTCAGCCATTTTTCTCTAGGAATATGTAAATTTCATAGCCGGACGTACCTAAAATTGAAATTGGACTCTTCCAATATATAGTGTGGGAGGGTCTATTCAGTATACAATGGGCTAAAATATGTATACACCTACTAAAAGTACACTTTCAAAACAAGATCAGCAAATGACTTATTTACTGGTGCTTATGGGATGTTTTTGTTTTCTTTAGTTCTTTTTGTTTTTTTCTTTTTATTTTATTTATAAAAGCATATGTTGTAGGTACCATGTACAACATATGCCTTTATAAAGAAGTTGACAAAGAAGACAAAAAGTACACTGGCTGTAATCTGAAGACTACAAAATTACTTGAATGTGCACTTATAGGGGTATGTGTGGTAATTAGGTCCAATACGGTAAATCTTGTCTATAGGACACAACTGGTCTGGTAGTATTTATCCATTAGCACTTAGTGGTAAATTCAGCAGACAGACACTGATGATATATTTTTTTTTTTTTTTTGCTGTTTTCTCTCACACGCACAGAAAAATAAGATGAGACATTTCATAGAAAGTGTCAAGAGACAATTTGCATGAAATGTTAAACCCCATTTTCTAAGAAAAATGTTTCAAAATGTCATCTGCTACTGTTTTTACCCAGCATGCTAAGCATTATATTCAGCACATAAAGGATTTTAAGTACATATACTTGTGTAACAGAATGCATGGTTCAAGATAATCAGACAATGGAAATGACAATTTAGGCTAATTTCTGCACCAAAACATTTGGATACTCATTTGAACAGCATCAGTGGGACAAATCTCATGAGCATCACATGGCAGGAATTCATGCAAAAATAACCAAAAAATCCCCCTTAAAATATCTAACAGAACTAGCCTGGATATTAGAAGCATGCTTTGATCATGGCAAACAATCTATCACCTACATTATAACAAGGCTGAACATGCCAATAGAAAAATTATTACAGAACTATAACAAATCGTGTACAATAAGAGAAAAAGATTCTTTCATACATGAACAGTGAATGCCAAGATCATGCATGTGCTCTGTTTGTTGAATTTCTTATCATACCTCCAGATAATGTGCTTTATTTTTCTCAACCACACATTATTTATATTTTTCTTATTACCGTATTCCACCTAATTACCGCACATACCCCTAAAAGCGCAGTCAAGCAATTCCCTAGTCTTCAGAATACAGCCAGTGTACTTTTATGTCTATTTCTTTATAAAGGCATATGTTGTGGGTACACATTTGAATTGCATCGACTTGTCGATGCAATTCAAATGAGTACCCACAACATATGCTTTTATAATAAAAATCACACAAAAAAACAACAACAAAAAACACAAAAATCCAAAAGCACCATTACTTGTCCTAGCTTCATTAATCTTTTTTTAAGTGTAGTACCCTTAGTATATGTAGATACATATTTTACCACAAGTTTTCCCAGTAATATTGAAAAACCTAAGTGCAGGGTGCGGTAATTAGGTCAACTATGGTACTTCACAAATCTATATGTTGTGGATATTTATTAGCCTCAGTGAAATGCTTCTAATGAATGTCCAAAACCTATATTTTCATGGAGAAATTGGAAAAAATATTAACTTGATAGCCACTTTAATCTGGAGCTATGTTCTTCACTGAAACAGTAATAAAGCATTACTTTCAGGAACCCTGTGCAAATAATACAATTCATCAGTTTCAGTTTTGATTCTGATGAAAGAAACTCGGTAATAAAGAAGCCATTTCTCAAGGTTTATCAGGGGCAACAACTCATGTCAAAACTGATACATAAATGCTCTTTGGGCTGGCTTGTACTTAACAAAACTTTCCACCAAGTATCAATTCAGTTTATCCTGGAGATATAGACCATTAAAAGCTTTAAATTTTGTTGATACTGATGCTGATATTACTTCCTGTGCTTTCAAAGAAGCAACCTAAAAACATAGGCTAATGTGGCCACCAACGCAGATTTTGCATTCATATTGAACCAACATGCAGCCACATAACTGCCCATTTATAAGAATGGATGGACAGATGGACATAATGACATCCAGAGTAACAACATTAACCCTTGTCCTGCTGAATAAATTAAGATGCCTCTTTTATTTCAAATCATCAGCCAATCAGATTATTTGATCCAGATTGTTGATATACATTCACATACTTAATGCCAAACAGTGCAGATCCAGATCAGTTGGCTTTTGAAGAAGCCAACTGATCTGGATCTGCACTGTTTGTCACTTAGTATGTGAATTTGTAACAACAATCTGGATCAAGTAATCTGATTGGGCCATGGCTGACAATTAGAAGTGGGCATGGCATAAAATCTATTCAGCACGACAAGGGTTAAATGGGAGAAATCTGATCAAAGTCTTCTGTCTGCTTGAAGAGGCTTTCCACAGAGCATCCAGCAAAGACTCTTGATCAGACTGAACTGATATTCATGCTGATCTTTATCTTCGCAGGGTGAATCAAATATTTTCTCCCTTTGCAATTTGTTTGTTTGTGTTGATGTTTTACGGCCCAGTCAACCCATTAGGGACATGCTGAGTGCAGTCTGTTTAACGACCACACTTTTTCCTGGACAGTATCCCTTTGCAATTTATGATTGGCTTACAAACATTTGTTATATATAGAATTGTTCCAACAGAACAGTAATAAAACTGTCACTTGGTAAAATAAAAATAATTTTGTGAAAGAAAAAAAAAAGAAAATAAATAAAATCATAAACAACAATAACCCCAATTAGAACTTACAAGATCACAAATACCCTAAATGTTGGACAGCAAGAACTCTGGAGTTAATTATCACTATTGATTATTATGTAGTAAAGAATTTTATCATATTTACCCTAAGTATTCAGACACTTCAACTCCTTCCCAAACTTGGTCTAAAATTTGAACAAGTACAATTTACTATCCGATATTAATTGTGTCTAAAAATTGCTGGATGAGTGGCAAACAGTGTCGACCCTGATGAGATGCCACATTCTGCATCATCTCATCTGGGTCTACACTGTTTGCTCAGGCCTGACTGTCCGAATACAGTAACTATTTCTGCAAAGTTACTCATTCTGCAACACTGAAATGTAGTTGCCTGATGCCAATGTGACTGGCATTATCTCCAGTATCCACAGATATTTCACTGACAAAACCTTTTAGGGTAATTAAGTTTCTGAAATATTCTATACTTTCCCACTTTTATTTGCATTATGATATAACAGAAGAAAGCATGCTTAAAGACTCTTTATTTTAATATTCATGTATATGTTTTTGTAAAAGTGTAGAACTAGTATTTGTCAGAACCATTATCATATGGCCCTGTGACATTGAGCTAGTGCATAGCATATGTTTTTGAGCATATGAAAGAGCATTATTAACCCTTGTCCTGCTGAACACAGGTATGCCCTGCCTTTGCAAACAGTGTATATCCAGATCAGTTGGCTCCTGAAGAAGCCAACGAATCTGGATCTGCACTGTTTGTCATTATGTGAATTTGTTTCAACAACCTAAATCAAGTAATCTGATTGGCTGAAAATTAGAACTGGGCGTGGCATCTTAATTTATTCAGCATGACATTTAGGGTTAAGTACCAGAAAGGACTGCATTGCCAGAGTTTGTCAGTAATATACACTTTTACAATATCATTGAAAAATGTAGTCTTACCCATAGCTCTTGATAAGACGGTTTTTTTTCTTTTTTCAATCCAAAAGTATTGATATTTTTCTTATTTCTCCACAAAACATGTTGTGTGTACTCATTAGAAGTGCCTTGGCAAGGTCCTTCTAATGAGTACCCAAAACATATGTTTTGATGAAGAAATAAGAAAAATATTTATCTGATACTTGACGCTTATCTGGACCTATGTTTACAAACTTAGTTTAGCATTTTAACCCTTAACCCTTGTCCTGCTGAACCCGGATATATCCTGCATTTGCAAACAGTGTAGATCCAGATCAGCTGGCTTCTGAAGAAGCCAACTGATCTGGATCTGCACAGTTTGCCATTAATTATGTGAATTCATATCAACAATCTGGATCAAGTAATTTGATTGGCTGAAAATTAGAAATGGGTGTGGCATCTTAATAAATTCAGTATGACAAGGGTTAAAGACTACCAAGCAAAATTGTAGCAGATGACATTCTAAAATTATTTGTTGGTATTTTTTAAAGAAGATAAGGCTTGACTGTTCAGCTCCTATTCATCTGCTGCACTTGAAATGTCAAGGCTTGTACGTTTCTCTGAAAATTATATAAAAAAGATATTTCAGAATGCATCTGTCATCTGCTGCAATTGTGATTGACACATTTAGGTTGAAGATTTCTTTTCTGCTTTTAAAGTTCTCCATCATAAACTGATCAAAATCAACTTCCTTTTTTTTTCTTCAATAGACCAGCTAGACTCTACAACCATTAAAAAAAAATTATCAGTGATTTCTTAAAAATAAAATGCATTACCAATAATGTATTACCAGATAAAATTCAACTGCTAAAAATGGCATCAAAATTTCTAACATGCATTAATTAAATCTTTCCCTGCTAGTGGAGACTTTTGTCGTCTGCTGATAACCTTTGCAAACAGTTTGGACCCAGATCAGGCCCCGACGTTTTGTCGGGCCTGATCTGGATCCAAACTGTTTAACTCTCTGATGGTATTCCTGAAAGATTTTTTTTTGAAACAGTTAATTTTGAAAAAAAAAAAAAATCCACAGACGACAAAAAAGCATGCAAAATTACCCAGCATGCAAAGAGTTAACATCTCTCTTCTCCACTATTAAACCCTTGTCCTGCTGAGCCCGGACATACCCTGCCTTTGCAAACAGTGTAGATCCAGATCAGTTGGCTTCTGAAGAAGCCAACTGATCTGGATCTGCACTGTTTGTCATTCAGTATGTGAATTTATATCAACAATCTCAATCGAGTAATCTGATTGGCTGGCAATTAGAAGTGGGTGTGGCATCTTAATTTATTCAGCATGACAAGGGTTAATTTAGGGACTGATTACATTTGGAGCTTTTTCAGCAACTTCTACAGGAGAGGGATTACTTTTGTTATCTGTACACCAAATTCCCTTTCTGAAAGGAGTCTACTCTAACGGGAAGCAAATTCTTTCAAAATTAGAGTAGACCCCTTTTCGGAATGAAGAGAAAACAAATTTGACGGTGCCGTCTCCCTTGAAAGTGTATTCAGTCCCCTTAAACAGTTTTCATTAAGTTCATGTTTGCGGTGAAAATTAACTGTATTTAACAAGTTTAAAAACAGAAACTGTTTCCGTGACCCATCACCAAACCAATTCCAATAATATATGATCTTCCTTTGGACTGAGATTTAGAAAGCAATAGTACGGCCTTTTGATTTCAGTTTCTTTATGACGTCATGAACACAAACTGACTATAATCGGTAACTTTTACCAAGTGAGCCAGGTTAATCATTAGCCTCCTGAACTTATTCCAGTAAGCATCTGTCATAATAGCAATAGACAACATTCAAACATTCAAAATGTTATTATTTTCTGAGAAAATAACGTGTCATTTTATGTGAATCATCTGCCAAGCAAATGATTTATATGAAATGCAAAACTTTACCTTTTCTGAAAAATAAAAAGAAAATGTTTAAGAATGTCATCCGCTACAATTCTGAATGGTGCTTTACCAGGAAACATAAAATATTGTCAATAAAGATAGGTTATTAAAAGAACCTTTATTTTTAACAAAGGATACGTTATGAAGCATTGCGAGCTCAGTGATTTACTCAGAGAACTTAGGATAAGTTATGAAGCATAATGCGAGCTCAGTAATTTACACAGAGAACTTAGGATAAGTTACGAAGCATTGCAAGCTCATTAATTTACACAGAGAACTTAGATTGAAGCATTATAATTTTCTTTTCTTCTTTGCTTCATGAAGTATCAGTTGTTTCCACAACTACACATTTCATCTGGAAATACTGATACTTTTTCTTATTCCTTTACAAAATGGTACTCATCAGAATCACCTCAATGGGGCAATTTCAATGAGTACTCACATTTTGTTATGGAAAAAAAAACAACTACAACAAAAAAACAAACAAAAAAAAAACACAATTATCTGTTTACTCTTATTATCTAGAGGTCTAGTTTTACTAAGACATACACTCAGACAAACATCTGAGAAGCAGATGCTAGAATGTAAAAGAAATAAATGGCTTACAATGAAAATATTTTGCAAGACAAGCTGTAATTATACATAATACAAGAATTCCCTTGCATGCTGCCATACACCTGCCTTGTGCTTGTATGGAAATATGGGCACACCATTTTTGAGGAACAATTTTCCTCCAGCATTAACAGTACAATACAGTAACCTAGTTTTGTTTGAGGCCACCAGGAGTGGTAGATGCATGCATAGATAGTCAAACTACTTCCCTTTCCTTTAAAATAAACAAGACCTGTCGCCAGACAGGATAGCTCACCTGATATTGCACATTTTGTTTCTGGAAAATTCTAAGTCCTTGATCTTGATTTTGACATGACCTGGGTGTGTCTGTGGGGGGAATAGCAATGCGCAAAATTTTCATCAAACCAAAGATGAATCAAATCAGTGATAAGGTTTAACATTTTTAAAATTCTAAGGCTGTGACCTTGACCCTAAGGTCATGGTCATGAATGCTGATGGTGCTGATAAAAACTTTTGACCAGTATCTATCATGATGCCAAATAGGAACTAAATCCATCGTGTAGTTTAGAAGTAATGAGATCCTATGAACTTTGACATAAAATTTAAACATGGGAATTCTAAGTCTGTGACCTTGACCTTGACAAGACCCAGGGTGGTGGGGATGGTACTGCACAAAATTTTGGACCAATATGTATCATCATACAAAAGATGAATCAAATCGGTGATAAGGTTAGGATTTAATGAGGTCTTAAAAACTTTAATGAAACCTTTAACATTTAAATTCTAAGTCTGTGACCTCGACCTCATAAGTGCTGATGGTGCTGATAAAAACTTTTGACCAGTATCTGTCATGATACCCAATAGGAACTAAATCCATCATTTAGTTTAGAAGTAATGAGATCCTAAAAACTTTGACGTAAAATTTTAACATGAAAATTCTGACCTTGACATTGAGTGGTGGGGATGGTACTGCACAAAATCTTGGACCATTATGTAACATCATACCAAAGATGAATCAAATCGATGATAAGGTTAGGAAATAATGAGGTCTTATAAACTTTAATGAAAACTTTAACATTTGTGGACGCCGCCGCCGCCGAGGGTAGTATAACAACATTGTTCAGGCAAGCTAAAAAAGATGGGGTCAAATCAATTTTTTTTTTGGCAAAAGTAGGTCACAGTGACCTACTTTGCTGATGGGTCACCTGGAGTGGCTGGGTAAATGCACTGATGGTGCTTGATGTGAGAGTGGCCTTCAGAAGTCAAGAAAAAACAATGAGCCTTAAAACTTTACTGGGTGTTTGTTTTTTTTTGTTTTGTTTTGTTTTTGTGAGTAAGTTTATCCCAGTGATCTAATTTTCTGGCAGGTTACTTGAAGTGGTAAGGTGCATATATAGACGAAGCTTAATGCTACTTGAGAATATAAAAGCTGAGATATGTGGCTGATGCCAAAATTCTAGTTGAGTGCTGATTTTCGCAAATGTAAGTCACAGTAACCTAGTTTTATGGGAGATGAGCTGATGTAGCTTAATGCAACTCAGGCCTACGACGGCTGAGATATAAAGCTGACCCCATAAACTAAACCTAGTGTTAAGTTTTGCAAAGGTTGACCTAGTTTTGTGGGAGGCAGCCTAAGTGGCGGGATGCATGTACCACTTAGGCTGCCTCCCACAAAACTAGGTCAAAGTTTGCAAAACTTAACACTAGGTTACTGTGACTTACATTTGCGAAAATCAGCACTCAAATAGAAATTTGGCATCAGCTTATTGATAAAGCTGATGAGATTCAAGACTTTTGGAAGCTTAAACACAAGACTGACTTGAAAACTTAATCAAGGATTAGTTTTTGTGGAAACAGGTCACAGTGATTTTGTTTTTGTGGGAGATGATGAATAGTGAATAGATGCATGTACTAATGTAGGCTGATGGTGCTCAAACCAATGTTTGCCCGTCAACCATCACTTTATTCAGATATGCCATACCTTTACCATCTTCTGGGCTAATTCTGCAGATGACAAACTGACAATCTTTTTTTATTTTTCCAAGAAAATAGGCTTTGACATTTCATGCAAATTGTCTCATATAGGGAGACAATTTGCATGAACTGTCTAAGCCTGTTTTCTGGTAAAAATAAGAATATTCCAAAATAGTGTCTGCTATATGATATCTCCTGCATGCAGAGCATTAGAGCTGACAATAGAAATTTAACTGGGAGTAATTTTTGTGAAAATAGGTCAGTGACCTAGTTGTGTAAAACTAGTCACAGTGTCCTAGTTTTGTGATTGGTGGCCTGGAGTGGTGGGTGTATACACTTTAAGTTTTATGTCACAGAAACCAATATATAAGAGTTTGTCTGGGTTGAGTTTTACAGCCTAGTCATATTGAGCCAGTCATTTAATCTTACACTCACACTTTCCTGGGCAGGCTTAACCCTTGTCCTGCTGAACCCAGATATACCCTGCCTTTGCAAACAGTGTAAGTCCAGATCAGTTGGCTTCTGAAGAAGCCAACTGATCTGGATCTGCACTGTTTGCCATTAAGTATATAAATTTATAGCAACATTTATGATCAAGTAAACTGATTGGCTGGAGTGGCATCTTAATTTATTCAGCAGGACAAGGGTTAATCATCTAAGTGGTTAACCAGTACTTGTGCACATACTTTTGCCAGTAACTGGCAACTGCTCTTCTCGAATCAGCGGAAGTGAGAGAATGACAGTAAAAATGATTTCTTGATCAATCTCCATGAAAGTGATATGGCTCAGCTGGGATTCAAACTTGCTACCCCTGAATCTGCAGTCAGATGCTAACACCTGTACTATGGAGCTGGGCCAATATGATCTAGTGCATGACAAAGCCTACAAAATGCCATGTGCGCCCAGCAAAGACTCAGATCAGCCCAGATTGATCTGAGTCTGGGCTGATCTGAGTCTTCGACATCCACATGAAGAAAGCTTGGGTCCTTGGCTACCAATTGAGTGCACAGCAAAGACTCTGATCAGACTGGGCAGATGCCCAGGCTGATCTGAGTCTTCGTTGGGCCCATATGCCATTTTGTTGGTTTTATCGTGCACTGGCTCATATATAAGAGTAAGTGAGAATGAAATGGAGAGGAGGACTAATGAATGGAGAGACCGAAAGATGGACAGAAAACCAGATGCTTTAAATTTTGACAAGCAAGCGTGACAAAAATCCGCTCAAAAGGATTATACAATAAATCACTGCAAATGGCCTGTGCAATGTATGTTTACCTTAACTGATGCTGCTTGTGACATTTTGCATGATATCACATATTTCCACGACATCTGTCACAATGATGTTTCAAATGAACGACAAAATGGCATAACCAACAGAATCTAATATCCTGCATGAAATCAATGATTATATTTCTGAGACTCCAGACAAAAAAATATTTTTTCAATAACTGTAAGCAGTTACTGAATCCAAAGAAAACAGTAATCTATTCTGCAATAAATCATGCTCAGAATCATGGCACCAGCTGTATTACTTCCCAAATATCTCACTGAAGCAATACATATTGTGCTTGCTAGAATGAACTTTTTTTTTACAAAAAAGCTCAGAATTAGATTCCACTTTAATAAGCTTAAGCAAAATAAAACTGAAGTTCTAGATGCACAGCTCCAATTTTTTAAGACGCTTTTTCAACCAAAAAAGCTGTTGATATTTTCTTATTTCTCCACAATAACATGTGAGAATTCATTAGAAGCACCTCACAGAGGTACTTCTAATAAGTACCCAAAACATATGTTTTCATGGAGAAGTAAGTATAATATTCACTTGATACCCTCTCTTATCTGAAGCTACAGAGATGTCTGTCACATTTATGTCTATACTGAAATCAAAAAGCTCGTACATATCTTGCCTAGTTAGTAATAGTGAAGTTACAGTCATAATTACCTCCAGTGCGACCACCCTCGGCTTGAAATATTAATAGCAAAAAGTGTTAATTCATGTTAAGAACACACCAAATTTTACTAACATTATAACGGTACACATCCAAATACACCACAACCTCTTTATAACACTATTGTTGGGGTCCATAGTAAAAACCGTGTTAGTTAAACAACTGTGTTATATCCAAACAAAAATGTATAGATTATATTGAAAAATGACCATTTATGGTCATTTTTCAATATAATCTATACATTTTTGGGATCCATCATTGAATCGTGTTATATCCATAACCGTGTTATAACGAACCATGTTATAAAGAGGTTGTAGTGTATTACATGGTAGATAACCTTTAGCTTAATACATGCAAAATCAGCAGACAACAAAATTTAACAAAACACAAAATCAAATGTTTTATTATAATTTTCATTCTTTTTTTTTTTGTTGAAAACAGCATTTTGATTTTAACCCTGAAAGAGGCTTGCAAAAAACTATAGCAGATAACATTTTAATTTTATTTCATTATGTGCATTATTATTTTTTGGAGGAAGTAAGGCTTTGCAGTTCATGTGAATCATGAAATGACAAGTCCTTTTTCTCTGAAAATTAAAAAAAAGATGAAACATTTTAGACTGCAGTCCGCTGCATTTGTGCTTTGCATGTTGGTTAATTTTGCATGATTTTTTTGTCGTCTGACTGGATTTTTTTAAAAAAATAACTTTTTCAAAAAAATTTTACAGGAATACCATCAGATTGTCAAACCGTTTGGATCCAGATCAGGCCCGACGTTATGTCGGGCCTGATCTGGGTCCAAACGGTTTGCAAAAATTATCAACAGACGACAAAAGTCACAACGAGTGGGAAAACTCTTAGTACATGTATGCTTATTATGAATCAGCTAGAAGACAATGAATTTGTGTTTTTCTTCTCTTTTTTTTTTTTTTCTTCTTATAAATTATTAATATTTTTTTTTTTTTAAGAAAATAAGGCTTGTCATTTCATGTGTTATTTAAATTGTCATCTGCTAATATTTAAATGTAACATGCTAAAGCTAATATATCACTGATGGCACTATCTATACGAAACAAACAACAACAGTTTCTTTGAAGCAGATTTCTGTACAAAACAAGAGTGGGTGGAAACCAACAATAAATGTGAAAAAAAGGGGAAGAACCACATTCCAATCTAAGTACTGGGACTGACAGGCCTGTGTAAACATTGCAGATCCAAATTTGAGTCACTGCAGAAAGTGGTGTCTGATTGGGGTCTACACCACTGCCACACTTCCAGCAGCATTCAGATATACAGGGAACTCTCGTTACAATGACAGCATTTGTTCCCAAAGACATTTCCATTAAAATGAATTTGCTGTTGTACCGAATACTTAATGGGCCGACTGAGAAATAAGAAACTTCTTGTTTTGTTATTACATGTATTTCCTCATAGAACAATTGTTTTTGATATTTGTTAGAATTGCCCCACTGAGGCAATTCTAACAAATATCCAAAACATGTTTCTTTAAAGTATTAAATACAAAATTCTTGCATAATTTGCGATTAATTGTTAGCTCTTATGCGATCCGGGTTTTGTGACAGTCAAGTTGTCATTATAACGAATTTGGTCATTGTATCAAGTGTCAGTATAAAGGTAATGTCTGTATCAAGAGGTAGTAAAATGGCCTTATTCAATTTTTTGGAAAAGTTACCTTCACCACTCCATGGACAAATTCAACAGAGGACTAATTAACCCATTGTAGACTGCGTGAACCCACCCAAACTATATATTGGAAGATTCTAATTTTGATTTTAGGTATGTCAGGCTATGCGATTTAGATATTCTGAGAGAAAAATGGTTGAACATTTTGCAAACAGTGGAGACCCTGATCAGACGCCACATTCTGCATTCTGGGTCAGCACTCTTTGCTAATTACCCTTTTAAGGATTTCCAGACTACAATAGGTTAATTATGCTTCTCTTACTTCGCAAGGAAACAGGATTTGACATTTTATGCAAACTGTCTCCAAAGGAGACAAATAGCATAATATGTCAGATCTTATTTCTTAAAAAAATATTTCAAATGCTGTCGCTATTTTTTTTCCCAGAAAGCTCAGTATTTAAGAATTAAAGGTGTCCCAATATTTAGGATACTATACAATACCATGATTATTTCAGAGACTAGCAATCAAAGTTGACACATACAATTAATGCAAGATCTTAACGTTCACCACTGGTTCGGCAAAATCAGCAGTTATCCAGAAAATAAGGCTTGACATTTCAAACAAACTGTCATCTAAGGAGGTAATCTAAACGGAATGAGAAGCCCTATTTTCTGAAAAAAAAAAAAAAAACAGAAAAAAACACACACTAGATATCTAGTGTGTTCATAAAATACTATGCCCCATTATGCTTGTCCCTACAAAATGCCAAAGTTAAAAAGGGGCATAATTCTTATAAAATTTATCAGGTATTTTCAAAAAGTTAATCGAGTGGTCTACTCCTCACCCCCCCTAAGAATAAGTCTACCAAATATCAAAGCCCTAGCTCAAGTACTTTCTGAGATATCTTGTACAGAACATAAAGGCTGACAAATGAATGATTTGCCTTGTACAGAACATAAAGTATGACAAGTGAATGAATTGACAAACTTGTACAGAACATAAAGTGTGACAAATGAATGAATTGACAAACTTGTACAGAACATAAAGTGTGACAAATGAATTAACTGACAAACTTCTACAGAACATAAAGTGTGACAAACGAATGAATTGACAGTTAATCAAGTGATCTATTCCTCAGCCCCAATAAGTCTGATAAATATCAAGCCCTATCTCAAATACTTTCTACTTTGTACACAAGGTTACAAAGTGTGACACACAATCAAAGCAAAAACAATATGCCCTCTCATCTTTTTCAATGTTGTGGGCATACAAGAATGATATGCAAGAATTGAGACGCTTATTAACCCTTAAAGCGCCAATCACAACAATTGTCGTCTGCTTTCTCATCTGCTTGTGATTTTAAAAGTCATTTAATTCTGCAAACAGTGTGGACCCAGATCAGACTGCTCCTTTAGGAGCAGTCTGATCAAGGAGCAGTCTGATCTGGGTCCACACTGTCTGCCTGTATGCAAAAATAGGTTCAAAAAGTTTGCAAGAATATTCAGCAGACAACAAAAACAGACAAAATTTTCAGATGCAGTTTTTCTTGGCGCTTTAAGGGTTAAGTCTCTTTATGGACATGAAATTATACAACATTTGAACTGCAACAGATGAAATCCATACTGATATGCTTAAAGCTTGCCATGCTGAATAAATTAAAATGCCACACCCACTTCTAATTTTCAGCCATTCAGGCTATTTGATCCAGGTTATAACTGATACAAATTCACATGCTTAGTGCCAAATAGTGTAAAGCCAGATCATATGGCTTCTGAAGAAGCCAAATGATCTGGATCTACACTGTTTGTGAAGGCAGGGCATATCCAGGTTCAGCAGGACAAGGGTTAATTGGATTACATGTATTACTGTAAATTTGAAAATGACACAAGTATCTTTTTGTGTGTGGTGTCTTTTCATTTAATCATAACCCTTTCAGTCCTGAATTATCAAGTGGACCCTCATATCTTTGAACTTGGACATGCCCATTATTGCAAACAGGGATGAGATCAGTAAAATATCAAAAAACTGAATTATAAGAAACAGACAGTGTATGACTTTATACAAGCTGTACCACCTGGATCTATGCTGTTTGGAAAAGGTATCCATTTTGGTCTCTAGGACTGAAAGGCTTGAAAAGCATTGTGTAGGAGACAATTCAAACAAAGGGGCCAACACCCTGTATTGCTCACTTGAGTACCAGACAAGTGACCCCTGGGTAGGGTCATTCGTTACCTCAGGGCTGTAATTTGAAAAAGTCAACTTGATACTTCTGAAGAAGTTTGGAGTCAAATGGCCTTCTGTTCAGGAGGTTGGAAACAGAATTTCAAAATGGCAACTGTGGCAGCCATTTTGAATTTTTGATAAGAACTAAATGCATTTTAGTTGGTTTTTTATCAACAAGTCTCCCAGATACTTCCTATCAAGTTTCAGGTCTTTAAGTTAAGGAGAAGTACTTCAAATTAGACTTTCAAGATGGCTGCCATGGAACAATTTAAGCTATTTTTGATCTAGGTCACCCCTTAGAATACTTCCTTCCAAGTCAAATGACCTTTCAGTTCAGAAGAAGTGGAACTTAGTTTTTCAAGACGGCAGCCATGATGGACCGTATGATCTTGTATTTCCTAAAGGAATGATTTTAGCTTCTTTTGATGTACAAGTTGCCCCCATTCTTCCTATCAAGTTTCCAGTCAGCTGGCCTTTTGGTTCAGGAGAAGAAGAGCAAAATAGATTTTCAAGATGGCAGCCATCTTGGAACCCAATCAGAACCATTTTAGCTACTTTTAATCTACAAGTTGCCCCAATATTTCCTACCAAGATTTGAGTCGATTGGCCCTTCTGTTCAGGACAAGAAGCACAGATTAGATTTTCAAGAGCTTGGATTTCCAATCCGAATAATTTTAACTGTTTTTTGTCAATAAATTACCTTGATACTTCCTAACAAATTTTGAGTCAACTGGCATTTTGGTTCAGGAGAAGAAGCACAAAATATACTTTCAAAATGGCGGGCATGGCG
This sequence comes from Anodontia alba, assembly GCA_964016985.1. Lineage (NCBI taxonomy): Eukaryota > Metazoa > Mollusca > Bivalvia > Lucinida > Lucinidae > Anodontia > Anodontia alba. The sequence goes on from OZ024829.1 coordinate 91,893,493, forward strand.
CAACCTTGGACTACCTACAAAATAATTTTAACTTTTTATGATCCACGTCTCCCTGATACTTCCTACCAAGTTTCGAGTCAATTGGCCTTTCAGTTCAGGAGAAGCTAAAAATATATTTTCAAGGTGACAGCCATGAAGGCCATCTTGGATTTCAGATTGGAAAAATTTTAGCTGATTTTGATCTCCTACCAAGTTTCAAGTCAACTGGCCTTCCAGTTCTGGAGAAGAAGCCCAAAATAGATTTTCAAGATGGTGGCCATCTTGGATTTCCAAACGCAAAGATTTTAGCTAGTTTTTATCTACAGGTCACCCAGATGCTTCCTACCAAGTTCCTGCAAGCCACAGATGTTCCACATGAAATTTGACTTCAATCAGCCCAGTGGTTTCTGAGAAAATGATGTTTGAAAGTGTGGATGGATGATATCCTGACGGCAGACAATCTGTTGGGCAAAAAGCGATGTTGACAGAAAGGCCTTATCACTTTATCCATTTGTTGTAAGTTTCAAAAACATCTCTTTGAACCTTGATTCTATATATATTTTTTCAAGATGTTCCATGGGGTGGTCGGGTGGTGCGAAGGTGCTGTGTATCTTACATCACTGGGGTGTCCAACTGATATTGGCTTACAGTTGGGCAAGGCCTGCTATCCTTGTAGTGGGTAAGGGTAGAGGGGGAATGTTTTTATTTCCTCTGTTTCTTCACTTTCATTCCTGTTCCTCTTTCTTCCCTGTCCCTCTCTTTCATCTCCTCTACTCTCTCTTCTATCTCTTTTCTCCCTTTCTCTGGGAGACGACACAAAATGACCCTCAAGGGTTGACGTGTCGTTAAACCCCAACACAATCAAAATCAAGATGTTCCAATGTAAAACCTAAATGAATAAAGTTGACCTTGTTGTAAAATATGTCAAGGTCAAATCAGGGTCATCATTTATATAACTTTTGTAATGCTCAAGTCCCTTTTGCTGTGTGCCAAGTTTCAAGGTCATCTACTTCTGATTCTGGAGAAGATTATTTAAAGGGTTTTACCATATATGGGCATGGCATCCATCTTGGTCATTTGACCAGGACCAATTATATAAACTTTTGGACCCACGAGGCATAGATTAAATCTGACTTCAATCGGTCCAGTGGTTTCTGAGAAAATGTTTGAAAGTGTGGACCAAAAACGACATAGACAACCCACAATTGGAATACTACAAGCTCACCTTGTGAGCCTTTGGTTCAGGTAAGCTAAAAAAAAGATAACAGAAATTTGCTAACTGCTAATTTTTCATGACAGGTATACAAAGAGTTAAAGTCAGAGTATGACATTTTATAATTAGCAGATGACATTTTAAGAGAATGGATACAAACAGAAAGTACTTGTAGCTGTAAGTTTATGCCTTCCTTTTTTCAAGGAAGACCATTTTTGCAGGAAATTATTTGTTTCTCTAGTACACTGTATAAAATCCCTAGTCAAAGAGGTGGGGTGAGGGCTACTCTGATGGAAAAGAATTTTTATCCTTTTACCCATGTCCTGCTGAACCCGGATATACCCTTCCTTTGCAAATGGTGTAGATCAAGATCAATTGGGTTCTGAAGAAGCCAACTGATCTGGATCTGCACTGTTTGCCATTAAGTATGAACATTTATAGCAACAATCCAGATCAAGTAATCTGATTGGCTGACAATTAGAAGTGGGCGTGGCATCTAAATGTATTCAGCAGGACAAGGGTGATAAACCCTTCTTGAGAAGGGAGCAATTATTTCCTTGAAGACTGGCCCCTTTTGAGAAGGGGGAACAAATGCATTCTGGTCAGTTATATCATTTGGCATTGTATTCACCCAACTTAAAGTAACTTATCTATCTTTACAAAATGTTCTGCTATCTTTACTAAATGTAGAGCTTGAAATTTCCTCCCAATTGTCTCTTTAGGATGACATTTCATTCAAACTATATACTAAAGCCTAAAATTTCATCTGAGATGAAAGGAATGCAGCAGGGATTTCACAAAAGATCTACTCCCTAAAGTCTTAACAGGCTTTGTAATCTAACGTCTGTCTGGAAGCCAAGACTTAATGATGAGATCTGAGCAACGACAATGTATTCTAAAGCAAATCATACATAACCAATATGCCTAAAAAACATACCGTACTCGACCTGATAACCGCACTGTGCGCTTAGGTTTTTCAAAATTACTGAGAAAACTTATGGTAAAATATGAGTCTGCCTACTAAGGGTACATTATAAAAACAAGAGGGCCATGATGGCCCTGTATCGCTCACCTGAATGTCATAGCACTTACAGTAGCTGACCTAGAAATGATCAAGGGAAACATTCTGACTGAGATTCATGATGATCATATTAACACGTAAGACAATGTAGCATGCCTAAAGGACTATGAAATATAGATAAAGAGGCCATGCTAAGATGTATGCATGTGATAAAGGCAGTAAAACACAGAAAACTATTTCTTCTACATGATTTAATGATAGTACTTAAACAGACAAACATGAAGTCAGTACATAACATCATCACTATGACAACATGACATTGGTGGTCACCCAAAGAACATTCCTGTGAAATCATTTCAAAATCCATCAACTGGTTAAGGAGTAGAAGTTGTTTAAAGATTTTTCTTTTTTTTAGCTCTGGCGGCCATCTTGTTCATGCAAGCAGAAGGGTTTGAACAACTTTGATAGAGGGTCGCTCAAGAAACATTCCTGTGAAATTATTTCAAAATCCATCGAGAAGTCAGTTAAAGGTTTTTCTACTTTTAGCTCTGGCGGCCATCTTGTTCATCCGAGCAGAACAGTTTGAGCAACTTTGGTAGAGGGTTATCCAAGGAACATTCTTGTGAAATAATTTCAAAATCCATCTACTGGTAAAGGAGGAGAAGTCATTTGAAGGTATTTCTATTTTTACTTTGGCCGCCACCTTGTTCATCCAAGCTGAACGGTTTGAGCAATTTTGGTATAGGGTCACCTAAGGAACATTCCTGTGAAATTATTTCAAGGTCCATCAACTGGTGACAGAGGAGAAGTCGTTGAAAAGTTTTTCTATTTTTGAATCTGGCGGCCATCTTGTTCATCCGAGAGGAACAGTTTGAGCAATTTTGGTAGAGGGTCACCCAAGGGACATTCATGTGAAATTATTTCAAAATCCGTTCACTGGTAAAGGAGGAGAAGTCATTTGAAGGTATTTCTATTTTTAGCTTTGGCCGCCATCTTGTTCATCCAAGCTGAACGGTTTGAGCAATTTTGGTATAGGGTCACCTAAGGAACATTCCTGTGAAAGTATTTCAAAATCCATCAACTGGTGAAAGAGGAGAAGTCGTTTAAAGGTCTTTCTATTTTTAGCTCTGGTGGCCATCTTGTTCATTCAAGCGGAACAGTCTGAGCAATTTTTGTAGAGGGTCACCAAAGGAATATGCCTGTCAATTATTTTGAAATTGGATAAGTGGCCTAGGAGGTGATGTCATTTTAAGGTTTTTCTATTTTTAGCTCTGGCGGCCATTTTGTTTAGCCGGACCAGAACCATCAGGCAATTTTGGTAGAGGGTCATCAAGGGACATTCCTGTAAAATTATTTCAAAATCCATTCACCGGTTTAGGAGGAGATGTCTTTTAAGTAAATTGTTGACAGAAGGACGACACACGCTGATGAAGGACATTGAGCGGTCACAAAAGCTCACTTCAAGTGAGCTAAAATTTTGAAGATCAGCCAAGGACTTCTTTGATGATGTTAATGCGATGATTTTTTTCTGATTTTCTTTATTAAAGCAAATGTTGTGGGTACTCATTTGAATTGCATCGACAAGTCGATGCAATTCAAATGGGTACCCAAAACGTATACCTTTATAAAGAAGTAGACAAGAAGTACACTTGCTGTAATCTGAAGACTACGGAATTGCTTGAATGTGCGCTTATAGGGGTATGTGCGGTAATTAGGTTGAATACGGTAGCTTCAGATAAGGTGAGGTGCTACTGATGATTACCCACAACATTATTATGTTTTCTTGGACAAAAACATAAAATAGTTATACATTTTCTATAAATAGTGCCTTATCTAAAGCTATGTAAAAGTGAAACGGCCAACAATTCAAACCATATGCAAGCTTGGAAAGCAAAAATTACGGTAAAATTGTTTGCAATGTCCATTTTATATTATAGCCTATTTCAATCTTTTTTTTTTCTTTTTTTTTTTCCATTTAAACTATCTCCAAGGGCTAATTCAAATACAATGTCAAATCCTACTTTCAAGAAAAAAAAAAAAAATTAAGACAAATCACACTCATTGTTCCTTAACTAATTTCACATACAGCAGGCTACAGGTGTGAGTACATTATTTACCCTAAATATTTTGACAGAGTCACATTTGTAGCTCCTTCTAGTATTTTTCTTAAATGCTGAATGAGTTCATTTGACCACTTAAAGTTATGTCTAAAACATGCCGGTGGGAAGCCAATTTCAAGTGTTCTAGAGTAGTCTAGTTCTCTGTCTCAATATTTTGGGTAAGTATGACAAACACAGAAATAAAAAGTGCCTTGCTATGACTAGTAACAGAATATAACTACAACACTCTGCCTTACAGTACCTTCTGTTCAGGTAGGCATAGAAAAATGAAATACTTTAATACAGCATAGCTACAGATAAATGGGGTATCTTATTTATCCATGAAAACATATATTGTCTGTACTCATTAGAAAAGCCTTGCTCAGGTGCTTCTAATGAGTACCACAAGATATATTTTTGTGGAGAAATAAGAAAATTAATACTTTTCAGTTAATACATGCCTTATATGGAGCTATGCAGGAGGCTCCTTGTGATAACTAACCTTTGTCCTGCTGAATAAATAAAGATGCCACACCCATTTCAAATTTTCAGCCAATCAGATTACTTGATCTGGTTGTTGATATAAATTCACATAATGGCAAACAGTGCAGATCCAGATCAGTTCGCTTCTTTAGAAGCCAGCTGATCTGGATCTACACTGTTTGCAAAGGCAGGACATATCCGGGTTCAGTAGGACTAAGGCTTACAGCTGCCTGTATGAGTTGATATGTGAGGAAATAAACCTAATAGTATACCCAGCCAAGACTCACATTAATCTGCCCATCAAGTTCAACATAATCTGATTAGAATCTTAACTGGGCACTGTCTAGATAACCAATTTCAATGTTTCTTCAGGCAGACAGTGAATTTTAGATGCTGATCAAACTGTGCAGATGAACTACTGGCTGATCTGAGTCTTCACTAAATGCAAGTCTTAACACTTACAACATAGGGAACACTTACAACGCTAGGGGCAAATTCAGCAGATGAAAAACTAAGGATATTTTTTTTTTTATTTTTCCTGCTAGAGAGGTCATCCTTTCACAAGGGAGGTAACAATTTTCAATTAAAAGAGCTCCCTCTTTGAGATGTAAACTTTCAGCCCTGTAAATGAAAACAAAATACTTTTTGCAAACAATGTAGATCCAGAAGAGATGACACATAATGAGACATCTCATCTGCATCAAATTTGTTTGCCATTCTGTTTTATTTTGTTTGACTGACTCCACATTCCGTTTTTGTTTGTTTGTTTGTTTGAGTTCTTGTTTAATGACATGTCAACCCATGAGGGTCATTTTGTGCCAGCTTCCAGAATAATTTTAGAGAGAAAGCAGTTGTAGTATCAACCATGTGTGATGAAAGTTGTTAGTCACTTGCTGAAGACCTGTTTCTTTCTGGGTGCTTCATTTTCTGGGTAGTGGAGAGGGAAATGGTTGTGTGGCAGAAGGAAATAAAATAACGAAATAATGATCTCTTAAATAACTGAATAAAGATGAAAGGATATTCTGAAAAAAAAAAAAAAAAAAAACTGGGAGAATTTACCATTTATTTTCCTCTCTATTTTATCTCTGCTAAATGTCATAATTTAACAAATAGAGATAATGATATCACTCATTACATAAAGCTAAATGTTACTGTGTAAAAATCCTATAAATCATCCCAAAGGGCTCTATATATAGGGTGGGCTGAAATTAACCCATAGCATTCTGGGTGAAAATTTCAGCAGACGTCATTTTGAAATATTTTTTTCTTATTTTTTTCCCAGGAAACAGGATTTGATATTTCATGCAAATTGTCTCCATCGGAGACAATTTGCATGAAATATCAAATCCTGTCTTTCAGGGAAAAATAAGAAAATATCAACAATTTGTCATCTGATGAACTATCCCAGAGACTGATAAAGGTTAATAAGATTATACATAGCTTCAGATAAGAGAGGGTATCCACATATTATTTTTCTCATTTTTTTACCAAACCTTATGTTGTGGGTACTCATCAGAAGCATCTCACTGAGGCACTTCTAATGAGTACCCACAACATATACTTCCATGGAGAAATAAGAAAAAATATCAGTATGTTTGAGTTGAAAAAAAAAAAGTGCCTTATCTGGAGCTATGATTCAAACTATACGCATCTATTCACAAAACAGCATTTACAGTTTTTGCAGAACTGCAATAATACAGATTCTTCCCTCATGAGACTTGAAAGTACCATGTTTACCCTAAGTGTTTGATTTCTTTGTTTGATTTGGAATTTTACTGCCCTGTCAACAGTTTTGTTCACGTTAAGCAGGGCAGTTAACCTACTCTCATTTTTCATGGGCTGGCTTAGTCCTCTAAGCGTGACTGCTTTATTTGCTTGATTTGGAGTTTTACAGCCCAGTTCCTGGGAAAGCTTAATCCTCTAAATGGTTAACCACTTGCTAGTAATTGGCAATATCCTTTCTTGAATCAGCGGATGAATGAGAATGGTAGTATCCCTAAATATTGAGACAGACAGGCTTGAGCAGACAAAGTAGACCTAGACTGATGTTGCAGAATGCAGTGGGTGATTAGGGTCTATAATATTGCTCGCTCATTCCGGCAATTTTAAAGAAACATCAAAATTCAATAAAATTGTGTTGTTCAAACTTTATGGCAAGTAGAATAACAAATGTGCCAGTGCACAAAAAACCTACAATAAGACTTGTAAGACTTCCTGAATAATGCTGTGTACAATATAACATAACAGATAACTCCAGAAAAGGCACCTTTTTTTTTTGTTTTTGTTTGTTTTTTTTTACAAACAAAAAAAAAATACATATACTTTTCTTATTTCTCCACGAAAACCTATGTTGTGGGTACTCATTAGAAGCACCTCAGTAAGGTGTTTCTAATGAGTACCCACAACATGTTTTCGTGTAGAAATAAGAAACATATTTATCCAAATAAGGCATTTTTTTCAACCAAAAATTTATGATATTTTTCTGATTTCGCCGAGAAAACATGTTGTGAGTACTCATTAGAAGCGCCTTGGCAAGGCACCTCTAAAGAGTACCCACAACATATGTTTTCGTGGAGAAATAAGAAAAATATTCATCTGTATACTCCACTTATCTGGAGTTATGCTAATAGTCTCCTCTGTCACATTCATCAATCCATATGTTACCAGAAAGTAATATTGGCTAACAGGCAGTGTTCATGATAGGCAGAAATTTGAGATAAATATTTTTCTTATTTTCTCCACAGAATATGTACCATATTTTTTCAGATATATTTGGACTGACAAGATATCCTAGTGGTCTAATCAGTGGCCACTGTTTGCCCTTTCAAATATAGGGGAGTATTCAGAAGATATTTTTTGTACATGGTAGATATTTTTAATTATGTATGTATCTCATTGCTACAGGTAAGGCACCTTTTTCAATTGAAAAGCTTTGATATTTTTCTTATTTCTCAATGAAAGCATGTTGTGGTGTGCTTCTAATTTGCACCTACAACATATGTCTTCATGGAGACATAAGGATACCCCCTCTTATCTGGAGCTATGCTAACTTGTGGGTACTTTGTGAGGCAAGTCCACTAAGTTTGTTTGTGTTGAGGTTTTACGGCCCAGTCAACCCAATTGGAACATGTCGAGCGCGGTCAGTTTACCTGACCACACGTTTACTGGGTAGGCTTATTCCTCTAAGCGGTTAACCAGTATTGTGCACATTCTTTCGCCAGAAACTGACAACTGCCCTTCTTGAATCAGCAGAAGGAAGAGAATGACCATAGAAAATATTTCATAATCAATCGCCACGCAAGAATGTTGCCGACCTCGGCAGTGGTCGAACCCGCGACCTCCTGGTCTGCATCCAACTGAGCCACCGAGGATGGCCGAAGTCCAGTAAGTACCAGCAAAAATATATATACTAGGGGCATTATTTAAGGGAACCCCTTGACTTCTCAGAGTAAGAGAAAATGCAAAGCTGTTTTAAAACCAGGCATTAGTATCAAATGCGTGTATATATACATATGCATCAATGCTTGCAGGGCATGGACCAGCAGATAGTGATCCCCTTTGTGTGTAAACATTCCTAATGCCATTGAAGTTTTGCTTCTTTTTACTTGACTTTTGAGGTTCCCTTTGTCCCTAGTATATTTTGGTGATATTAACCCTTGTCCTGCTGAATAAATTAAGATGACACACCCATTTCTAATTTTCAGCCAATCAGATTACTTGATCCAGATTGTTGATATAAATTTACATACTTATTGGCAAACAGTGCAGATCCAGATCAGTTGGCTTCTTCAGAAGCCACGCAAGAATGTTGCCGACTGATCTTGATCTGCACTGTTTGCAAAGGCAGGGTATATCCGAGTTCAGGAGGACAAGGGTTAATAGCAGAAATTACCCTGAATTACTGCCATATTTATTATCATCTTATCTGGAGCTAAGGAGCTATTTAACCCTTAAAGTGCAAAGCAAAATCATAGCAGACTACATTCCATTTTTTTTTTATATTATTTTTCTGGGGAAATAAGGCTTGGCATCTCATGTGAATCATCTGCCTAGCAGATGATTTACATGAAGTGCTAAGCCTTATTCTCTCTGAAAAATATGAAAAAAATCAAAATGTCATCTGCTACAGTTGTGATTAACACTTTAACCCTTAAAGCGCCAAACAAACTTTGTAGCAGACAACATTCTAAAATTTTTATTTTCTATATTTCAGAGAAAACAAGTCTTGATATTTCATGTTAACCCTTTAAGGGTTAACCCTTAAAGCGCCAAGAAAAACTGCATCTGTAAATGTCATCTGCTTATGTCAGCTGCTGAATATTCTTGCAGACTTTTCAAACCTATTTTTGCATACCGGCAAACAGTGTGGACCCAGATCAGACTGTTCCTAAGCAGTCTGATCTGGGTCCACACTGTTTGCAAAAATGACTTTTAAAATCACAAGCAGAAGACAAAGCAGACGACAATAGTTGTGATTGGCAGTTTAAGGGTTAAGAGTTAACTTTGTTGGCAGAAACATTATTGATTAGGTTTGTGAAGGAAATTATACAGATGGCTCTCACTTAATAAGAATTAACTCCCTGGGACTTGTAAAATGAGTTATTATTAACCCTTGTCATGCTGAATAAATTAAGATGCCACACCCACTTTTAATTTCTAGCCAATCAGACTACTTGATCAAGTTTGTTGATATAGATTCACAAACTCAATGGCAAACAGTGCAGATCCAGATCAGTCAACTGATCTGGATCTACAGTCTTTGCTAAGACAGGGCATGGCGTGTTTAGCATGCCAAGGATTAACAAAATCAAATCAAGAGGACTGGAAATAGATAAAATAGGATCCCATTTGGGAGTAAGTAAACAACAATTTCCTGACTAGAACCCAATAAAGACCTAGGCCAGACTGCACATCTGCTCAGTCTGATTTGGGTCTTTACTGATCACCCTTTTAACCCTTGTCCTGCTGAACCCTGATAAGCCCCGCCTTAGCAGTGTAAAGAAGCCAACTGATCTGGATCTACACTGTTTGTCATTCAGTATGTGAATTGATAATATATCAACAATCTGGATCAAGTAATCTGATTGGCTGACAGTTACAAATGGGTGTGGCATCTTAATTTATTCAGCATGACAAGGGTTAATACAGAATATAGCTCACTGCTCTACACAAGAGGGTAAACATATTTCGTTTTTTTTGTATTTTGTATTTTTCGTATTTCATCATAACAACATGTTTTAGGTACTTACTGGAATTGCCTCTTATGGAAAAAAATGAAAAATATCAACACTTTTAGGCTGAAAAAAGCAACAACAATAACAACAAGAAAAACAAACAAATGAAAAACGATCTTATCTGGAGCTACTGATGACTAGCCACTCTGTGATTGGACTGTGTAGATTGATCTGAGACTTTATTCATGAATAATTCTGACATCAGACCAATTTTATATTTGGAATTAGTTTTTGCATTTGTTTTGCAATTTTGCGGCCTTGTGTGTCTTTTGCTGGTCAGTATGTTAGTGTTCAGTAATATTTTTGAGTTGGAGTAGGAGTTTTACTGCCCAATCAGCAGTATTAAGGTCATGTTGAGCGGTTAAGTTTACCTAACCACACTTTTAGTGGGCAGGCTTAGTCCTTAAAGTGGTTAACCAGAACTTGTATGCATTTTTTCGCCAGAAATGGCCAACTGCCCTTCTTGAAACAGCGGAAGGTGGAAAATGACTGTAGAAAATATTTCATGATCATTCTCCATAAAGAAAATTGCTTGACCTGGCGGAGTTGAACTCCGCTATCTCCTCGTGCATCCAACTGAGCCACCAAGGCCAGCATACAGTAATACTTGCGTTTGTCCTGCTAAATAAATTAAGATGCCATTCAATTTCAAATTTTCAGCCAATCAGATTACTTGATCCAAATTGTTGATATAAATTCACATACTGAATGGCAAACAGTGTAGATCCAGATCAGTTGGCTTCTGAGAAGCCAACTGATCTGGATCTACACTGTTTGCAAAGGCAGGGTATATGCGGGTTCAGCAGGACAAGGATTAAAACAGTGCAAATAATACTGGGACCCTCCTAACATTTGGACAATACTATTGTTGTTTTACTTTGATTATTGTATTGGGACACGGTGCTGCTGATCTGATCAGTATCCATAACATGTTTTCATGGAGAAATAAGAAATATTTTCCCAGAATTAACATCAAATACTCCTCCTTAACCAGTCCAATGGTAATCCATTACAATTTCAATGCCATGTAAATTTTAGATAGCAAAGAAATTTTGCCTCTGTGACAAAGCCTTAGGGTATAAAGTATGGTAAGATGCTGCCATATTTTTTTTTCAATCAGAAAAGTCAATTCATGTTTGGAACAGCTCTAAAACTAGCTGTCAATTAACCATTTAACTGTACAGTGTCATAAGAAAATCTGTTTTCGGGCACAAATGAACGGTACATGCCCAGAGTAGATTGAGATCTGGTCAGTGCATGCAAAGTTAACAGCTTAACCCATGTCCTGTTTAACCCAGATATGTCCTGCCTTAGCAAACAGAGTAGTTCCAGATCAGTTGGCTTCTGAAGAAGCCAACTGATCTAGATCTGCTCTGTTTGTCACTCAGTATGTGAATTTGTATCGACAACTTGGATCAAGTAATCTGATTGGCTGAAAATTAGAAGTAGGCACTAGGTTTAATTCCTTATTATACAGTAAATGTCCTAAAATTTCAAACACTTTACATTCCATACTTTTTGGCCAAAATTTTGCTTTTTATGCAGTTGTTTCTAAAAACTACTTAGTGAAATGGCAAACAATGTCTACCCTGATCAGACTGCTCCTCCTGAAGAAGCAGTCTGATCTGCACTGTTTGCATATGCCATTTTGTCAGAAACTTAGGTGTACACAATTTTAGGGGATTTACTGTACTTGTCCTAAAATCTGAACAAGTCCATTTTACAACCTGATTATGTGTCTAAAAAACAAGGACCAGTGGCAAACATTACCAGTGCTCCAGCTAGCCCTATATAGAGGGGTGGGCCGCCCCTCTTGCCTTCTCCTGCCACCTCTCTGCCCTTCTGAAGCTGCCCTCTGCCTTATTTCAACTCCAGACATAAAACCCTACATTTTGCTGAAAATTTCATGAAAATTGGACAAAAATTAAAATTGTTATCAATGTGTAAAGGTCAGTTTTATGTGTATTCTAGTCTGGGGCATTTATTGTGGAATGGGATTATATTTTGTAACATATCATGATATTTAGCATATCACATGACACATGGTGCCCTCATTTTTTATGACCCTGCAGAAGGTGCCCTACCTGACAGTCTCCTCTGCCCTAAAATCCTAGCTGGAGCACTGATTACAGACCCTGATCTGATGCCTGATTCTGTAACAGACATTCTGTGGCATCTGATCTAGGTCTATGCCCTCTGGATGAATACATTACAATTTGCATTTGCTCCAAAGATAGGTTTAAAATAACACCGTTGGTTCATTCTGTAAACTAAAGGCTAAAAGAAACTTCCAATAACTTGAACAAAACTTATCACAAACCTGTCAGAAAGAATTTCTTCTTTAGTTTTGCTTTATTTGCTAATGATACAATAAATATTACAGAAAAATCTTCTGCCTAACTTTTAGCACCCTCAGGTCAAATAAAGCAGATGACATAAATATTTTATGTTTTTTCAGAAAATAGGTTTTGGCATTTTGTGCAAATTGTCTCCATAAAATTTGCATGAAATGCTGAAACCTATTTTCTGGAAAAGATAGAAAATATATTTCAGAATGTCATCTGCTGCAGATTTTACCCAGCATGCTAAGTAACTCTGATCCTACTGAATGATATGCCCCCTCTTTGCAAACAGTGTAGATCCAGATCAGTCAGTCTAAAGAAGCCAACTGATCTAGACCTGCATTGTTTGTCATTCAGTATGTGAATTTGTATCAACAATCTGGATCAATTGGCCGATAATTAGAGGTGGGTGTGGCATCTTCATTTATTCAGCATGGCAAGGGGAACTACAGCTTATCCTTTAGCATGCTGAATGTGAAATTAGCAGACGACCAATGTGTGATATTTATTCAATGAGAACAGGGTTTGATAAATCAACTACTTTTATCCCTGCAAATAAGGTGTGACTTTTCCATTCAAACTGTTTCCATACTTTGAATGAACTGTAAGCCTTTTGTCAAGGAAAAATAAGTCTACATTTTAACCCTTAAAGCAGTTAAAGTCCACATTTTAATCTTTAAAGCAGTAAGCAAAATTGTAGCAGACAATATTCTAATTTATATTGATATTTTTTTTTCAGAGAAAATAAGACCTGACATTTAATGTGAATCATATGCCTACACTAGCAGATGATTCACATAAAATGCCAAATCTTATTTTCTCTGAAAAATAATTTTTAAAAAATCAAAATGTCGCCAATTACAGTTGTGATTAGCACTTTAAGGGCTAAGGCTAACCTTTAGCAGAATGAGCAGACAACAAATCAGCAACATTTTCATATTATTTTATACAAAAAACAAGGCTTGACATTTCATTCAAATTATCTCATTAGGTGATAAGTTGAATGAAATGCCAATCCTTACTTTCCACAGAAAACAAGAATAAAAATGTGAAACAATAAAACCCTCCCTTACCACATTGTGGACAATCCCAAACCAGACCTCCACAATATCAATGCACATACCAAGTTTGGTGAAATCCATTGATATTTACTCAAGTTATCATTTGGAAACGAACCGGTGGATGGACAAACATACAGCAGATGGACGGTCGTACTTATGAGACGGACGTTATAAGGTTATTCCTTTGATCTTTCTTTGATCTTTTTAACCCCACAACAGCAATTTTTTTAACCCCACAATGCAAATTTAATGCCGGAATAAACAGAAATCCTCATAATGTGAAATTCTACAGAAACGCTAACCCCAGGATGTCAGGTGGGCATGTACAGATGGATGGTCTGGGGGACATCCTCACTGATGGACACTTATTGGGTGCTCAATGTTAAATTTCCACAGACAAAAAATTGTAAAAGTACCCAGCTGTAGAAAAACTACCCAACAAGACCCCTAAATTCTATTACTGTTATGGATGGAGTACAGCAAACTATATCCAATGTATGCCTACCCGGTCAATATATGCCCAGTTGTGGGCTAGGACTAACAAACACACGGACACCAACATAAAGCCAAAAATATTTAAAATGTCATCTGCAACTATTTAAATTCAGCAGATTAATAAAGGTTAAAATGTTGTCTGCTAATATGTAAATGTAGCCTACTATAGAATTAGTTAAGATTCAACATCTATGAAGCAAGATAATGTTGAAGAGAATCTTTACAGATAAAAGTAGTAGCCATATTTGCCCTAAAAAACTGTTCAGTCAGTTAAATTGATCATAATTATATTTCATTGTCACCTTTTCAAAATCTCAAAATTAAACTGCACAAACATATGATACAGTAAAATTCCACTATTAACTCTTAAAGCGCCAAGCAAAAGTTGTAGCAGACGACATTCAAAAAAAATAATTTTTTTTTATTTTTCAGAGAAAACAAGTCTTGACATTGCATGTGAATCGTCTGCCAAGCAGACGATTCACATGAAATGTGACTTTTTTCTGAAAAATAAAAAAAAATAAAATAAAAAAAATGTTGTCTGCTGCAGTTGTGATTAGCAGATGACATTCAAAAAAAAAATTTTTTTTTATTTTTCAGAGAAAACAAGTCTTGACATTGCATGTGAATCGTCTGCCAAGTAGACGATTCACATGAAATGTCAAGACTTTTTTTCTGAAAAATAAAAAAAAAGAAAAAAATGTTGTCTGCTGCAGTTGTGATTGGCACTTTAAGGGTTAAGACCACTTGAAATTAAGACCACTCCACTATTACAACTAGCTTTTGTCAGTCCCAAATGTTTTGTTTCTGACTACAGTTTGTCATACACCAAAGTTTCTGACCAAATGACAAATACAAACAGTGTAGACCCAGATCAGACTGCTCCTTCAGGAGCAGTTTGATCAGGGTCTACACTGTTTGCCATTTCACTAAATATTCTGAGAAACAACTGCATAAAAGTAGAATTTTGGCCAAACTTTTTGGCAAAAAAAAGTATGGTATAAAGTAGTCAAAACTACAGAACATTTACTGTATCCTATATTCAATATTAAAGACCATCCCACTAATAAGACAGCTTTTAGACAGTCCCAAACATGGTCTTAATAGCAGAATTTTACTGTATCTCATATGGAAGCACAATGTTACTTTGATATTACTACCATTCTCAACTGCTATAATTTCATTGTTTATTTACTGCAATTACTGGGACAGACAGGCCTGAGCAAACAGTGTTGACCCTGATCTGACACTGCACTGAGTGCCTGATCAGGGTCTACACTGTTTGCCACACATCCAGCAGTTTTTATATATATTAACAGGTAGTAAAACGGATTTGTTCAGATTTTACGAGAAGTATGGTAATAAGTTGAGGTGTCGCGATTACTGGGATAGACAGGCCTCAGCAAACTGTGCAGACCCAGATCAGATGCTGCAGATTGCGGCATCTGATCAGGACCTACACTATTTGCCACGAACAATCATTTAGATGAGTCCATGAAAATAAAGTGCTTTGTTCAAATTTTAGAAGTACAGTAAGTATCCTTAAATTTTGTACACCAAAAAGTGTCTGACAGTGCAGACCCAGATCAGACTGCTCCTGAAGCAGACCAGCTTTTGTCAGACCCAAATGTTTTCTTTCTTTTTATGGTATGTAGTACACAGTGTAGACCCAGATCAGACTGCTCCTGAAGGAGCAGTCTGATCATGGTCTACACTGTTTGCCATTCCACTAAGTATTTTAACCCTTAAAGCGCCAAGAAAAACTGCATCTGAAAATGTCGTCTGTTTATGTCGTCTGCTGAATATTCTTGCAAACTTTTCAAACCTATTTTTGCATACAGGCAAACAGTGTGGACCCAGATCAGACTGCTCCTAAAGGAGCAGTCTGATCTGGGTCCACACTGTTTGCAAAAATGACTTTTAAAATCACAAGCAGATGACAAAGCAGACGACAATAGTTGTGACTTGCGCTTTAAGGGTTAAGAAACAATTGCATAAAGACACAAAGTTTAGGCTAAAAAGTGTTTGAAATTTTAGGACATTTACCGTATTTGAAAGGATTAATTAAGATGTCCCAATATTTTGAGTAAATACAGATATTAGAGCAAATATGGCGACGAGAAAATCCTTTCCCACATGCAGAATAATAAGGTTATACTTAAACATCAGGGGTAGACAGAGGCGACTACAAATTAACAAACAAATGAACTGCTACACGCCTACCTCCTGAAGATATAAAGGAAAACAATTATTAGAAATATTATTCTGTCATCATCTATGAAACTAACTAAATACATACTCACTGAATAAAGCCCATACTTTATTAGGTTAGTAATTGGTGATGATGATGAGTTCCTGTTTTATCTCTCTTTTATTATAATTTAAGTTATATTGAGACGACGGGTGATAATAAAGGCTATGTGCACTGCAGTGCTATACAGTTATAAGTTAATTCTGCCGTCAGCAGGATTCAAACATGGGACCTCCTGATCCAAAGTCAGGAATTTCAACCACTTAGCCACCAGGGCCCAGTTGTTAAAAATTAACAATGTCCTTAGTTAACATATTGTTTAAATCTTGATAATTAAATATGGCATATTTGCTAATATTTGTGCTGAAAAAATGTGTGTCGATTTTGCATTTGCAAAAGCTACTCACATTTTTTCAACAAAAATACATGTGAATTAGATATTGTGCTTACTAGAACAGTTAACTTTTTCACCAATAATGAGCTCATTAAGCTAACCATGCTTTGAGCAACTGAGCCCAGGACACATTTTATTATATTAGTAACCTAATACACCAATGTGCATAGAAAAATTCACTTCAAAATCCCATCAAAGTTTGAAAAAATTGTAAATTAAGATTACTCTTATTTTAAGGCTATTTCTTATACACACTCCCATTGTAAAGAAGGCACACAGACAGATTCTTTAAGCATTTAAATGAACTGAGAAGTGCAGTTGCAGAAATCCACAATGAAATTTCTAATAGGAAGAGTTACTTCCCCAGGGGTCAGGCTACAGGGCGACTGGGCGAAATAGTCGCCCTTGAGGGCTCTAAAAAACTTTGCCCTTGATTTTTGCAACTTTTGAAAAAGCTAATACTTGTGCAAAAGGAACAAAAATTTTGTGGAAATCCAGTAAAAATTGAACAAACATGCAAAGGTAAAATTCTTTTGAAAAAAGTTGTTAGAAGTATCAGAAATGCCACAGAATAAAAGTATTATGTGATTAAACAAGTTTTGGACGAAAACTGTTTGCCTACTAAGTGACCAAAAGATCATTTTCGTCAATGTCATTAGTTTTCATGGGTGTCCGTTTTTTCATAAATGAACCATTTACTTGCTGAAAATTGGTCAGAAACAGCATTAAAAGTGCTAAAAACTAAGTTTAAAAGTTGACAGACATTTTAGCTAACAAATTTCTTTTTATCATTATGTTTATAGCTTATCAGATCTTGATGTTTTGACTGAGAAGATCAATTTCCAAAAAGATATGGGTGCAGATATGATGTATTTGCCCTACTCACGTCTGTGTTTCTGTGGATCATTTAATTGGTTTAGAAGTAAGAATTAACAGATCTACTGTAAAAATTGTTTCCTTTTTTGTTAATTCCTAAGACAATGTGGTAAAGCGAGTCGAGAGTCCTTTAGTGTCATGTTTTCAGTAAAGTGATAGATTAACCGAGTCTTGACTTCTCCCTCATCCTATAAAACTTCTCCCTGTTTTGTCTGGAGGGAGAAGTCACTTCTCCCTAAATTTCTGAGCCAGTTTGACCCCTGCTTCCCAATTGTTCAGATGTGTCTCATTAAGAGTTTTTTTTTTTTTTTTTTTCATAATAAAAATGTGCATGACATGCAGAGAAACCATACACTGAATTCAGCTACATTAAGTAGACTTGAAACATCAATCTTACATTAAATATTACTGCACCATAGGGCATCTTCAGCAAACCTCGTGGTTCAGAGAAATTATAAAAGGACCATTTTTCAAATGAAACATGAATGACAGAGTAAAGAAATACTAGATTACTAACCAAAAATATTGCATGTTCATGTATTTCTATTTGCTGTGAAAATGAGAAATGGCTCGTTCAAACTTGCCAGTTCTTGTTTTCTAATGCTCATAGAAATACACACAATTTTTTTTCGCTAGTTATTTAGTTTTTCTTATCGATCTATAATTCCAGCTCCAATCTTATGCTGTCTAACAGTGAACTTCATATGGTAAATCTTCTAACAATTTGCCATAATAATTTTAATACCTAAAATTTTCTAGAAATATTGGTTCTCAATTTTTTCTGTTAATTCAGATTATACTATTTCTTACAGTAAAACCTGTGTAAGAGAGCCACCTTCGAGACTGACTTTAAATAGTGGTTGATATGGAAAAAGTTGTCTGTCTTATAAAGGTACATGTTATGTAATTTTGCTAGCAAAATTACATGACATGTACCTTTATAAGACAACCACCTTTCCACATCAACCACTGAGATCAATTTCAAAGGTGGCTGTCTTACACAGGTTTTACTGTACATGTTTTCTCAAATACATGTTCTGTATATTTCTGTTACTTGAGGTGTTCAGTTTTACATGTCTATCGTTAGGGAATGTCCCTGTACAACAGATGCCAAATAATTCATTTATACTTTAACCCTTACCATGCTGAATAAATTAAGATGCCATGTCCACTTAAAATTTTCAGCCAATCAGATTACTTGATCCAGGTTGTTGATAAAAATTCACATACTTAATGACAAGCAGTGCAGATCCAGATCAGTTGGCTTCTTCAGAAGCCAACTGATCTGGATCTACACTGTTTGCAAAGGCAGGGCATATTTGAGTTCAGCAGGATCAGCGTTAACATGCTGTAACTAACACAAGAAGAAAACAACTGTGCAATTTTGTTTGTTTTTTTTGTTTGTTTTTTTTTTTCATATTTTTTCTTGAACATAATGATTTGATATTTCATTCAAATTGTGTTCCTCCTAATTGGAGACGATCTAACTGGAACCGTCAAGCCCTGTTTTCAAAATTATTGTATTCACCCAAAGAACTGGGACAGACAGGCCTGAGCAAATAGTGTTTGGCAAATAGTGTGTGCTGTGGCATCTGATCAGGGTCTACCTTGTTACCCACACATTTAGCAAATTCAAGAAAAATCAACTTGCAATAAAATGGACTTGTTCAAATTTTAGGATAAGTATTATAATAAGAGTTGTTGCTGGACAGTGTCGCTCCCCTGAATCATGCTTTGCCTCTATAAACTTTAACCAAAAACTTTAACACTCATGTGGGTTCGGATCGTACAGTATAGAACTTCTGCCCAGTATTTAACATCAGAGCAAGTATGAATTACTTCCATCCACGAGGTTCAGGAGATATATCCTTCTTAAAACTTTAACCAGTGCCAACGCCAACACTGTGGTGACTGCTACAGTTCTACCTTAACTTTCGTACAGGCGAGCTAAAAAGTTAAGATGTCCCAATACTTCAATACTTAGGGTAAATGCTTTTTTTCCCCCTAAACTTTTGGCCTAATTAAAATTACTTCAAGTACCTCTCTCACTATTACAATCATATACTTCTGCACAGGAAATTAACATTTAAAGCTCCTGACAAGATGATTGTTTTTATTCAACTGAAAATTATTCAAGCTTTTATTTATTTATTTATTTTCATTTTTCCATGAAAACTTATGCTGTGTGTACATTTTTTGTACGGTAAATGTCCTAAAATTTCATACACCAAAAAATCTGACAAAATGGCATATGCAAACAGTGCAGACCCAGATCAGAATGCTCCTAAATATGTCCATTCCATTAAGTATTTTAAGAAGCAACTGCATAAAAAGAAAATTTAAGGCAAAAAAAAGTATGGAATACAGTGTTGAAATTTTAGGACATTTGCCGTAATCATTAGAAGAGCTTCACTTTTCTAATGTGCATCGACTACATGTACACTTGTTTATATGGAGAAAAAAATAAACCTATTTATTTGGCTATTCTTTTTGTCTAGAGCTCCGCCACTCTATGCAAATTAGTGATATTTCTTCTTATTCCTCCATGACAATACAGTATTATTATGTTATTTAATGGATGTTTTAATATTGGCCGTTACAGGTCCGAAGGCAGACGGTATTGGCCTGAGGCGAAGCCAAGGGCCAATACAGCCATTGCAAGGCCAATACGACTAGCCCAGGAAACTGTAACAGGGCTAATATGAAAACATCCATTTCATGACATTTTTATTAATCAACTTTGTGCTGTGTTTAGTCTCATCGACTGGTTAATACCGTAAAATATTTGCCCGGTTAATACCGTTAAATATTGGCCTGCCTGAATCCCTCGTTTTTTTTTCCCCCACTAAATGCTTGTAACTTTCAGGGTATAAGGCCCTGGCCAAAACTGTATATCATGCCAAACATTGCATTGGTATGATGCAGACTGTTTAGCAAGTATTAGAAGAATAATTACTTAGTTATTAATAATTCTTCTCTTATTTCTCCATGACAATACAGTATTCCCATTTAATATTGTTCTACTTCTTGAAGGAAATATCAACCAAATGTCATTTTCAATCAACACTTAGGCTGCTGTGGGTGGGTGGCAGGCATCTCCCTCAGAAGGGGAGAGAAAGTTGGAGGGTGGATTGGCAGGCAAGGGCAGGCCTACTCCAGAGCATGGCATTATCATTAGAAACAATACATATCCTTCAAGTGGTGGTTCTCTGATAGAGGGAGGAATTTGCATTCTAGAAAATGCAATTTTCTATGCATTCAAAGCCAAATCTGACAGAGGAAAGAATTTGCTTTTTAGCAAATTTAATTTTCTATGCATTCAAAGCCAAATCAGTAAATTTAAACTTGTACTATCATCATTTCATTGTTCTGGAGTTTTTTTTTTTTCTAATATCTAGGTTACCTGCTGAGAAAATTCAAATCAGTGCCCACATTATACCTATTTAAGGAGAACTAAGATTCTCACCCCCACCCACCCCCCTCACCCACCACACACACACACACACACCACCACCACCCCCTGGCTACCCTATTATCCAGATTGCCAGATAAGGCACTTTCCTCAACCTAGTTATGTTAACATTTTTCATTTCTCCACAAAAATGCATGTTGTTCATATTCATTAGTATTTTCCATGCCATGGGCAAATTTAGCGGACAACATTTTTCCTAAAACAATAAGATTTGACACTACATGCAAATTGTCTCCTCGGAGACAATTTGCATGAAGTATCAAATCTGATTTTCTAGGGAAAAAAAGAAAATTTGTTTGTGTTGAAGTTTTATGGCCCAGTCAACCCAATGGGGTCATGTCGAGCGCAATCAGTTTACCTAGCCATACGTTTACTGGGCAGGCTTAGTCCTCTAAGCGGTTAACAAGTATTGTGCACATTCTTTCGCCAGAAAAAAATATCATAGGTTTGTTGTCTGCTGAATTTGCCCATGGCATGGTAAGTGTTAACATCTTTTATTTCTACAGAAAAATGTATGTTGTTGGTACTCATCATAAGGCGCTTATCATGAGAACAAACAAGGTATGTTTTTTTTTGTTGTTTTTTTAACCCTTCTCTTGCTGATAACAACATGCCCTGTCTTAGCAAACAGTGTAGATCAGGATCAGTTGGCTTCTGAAGAAGCCAACTGATCTGGATCTGCACTGTTTGTCATAAAATATGTGAATTTCTATCAGAAACCCGGATCAAGTAATCTGATTGGCTGAAAATTAGAAGTGGGCATGGCATCTTAATTTATTCAGCATGACAAGGGTTAATAATAAGAAACTTGTTTTATCTGAGGCTTATGAAGAATGGTCTGGGTCTATGTTGTGAAAAGAATTAAAGATCCTTTTTCACTAGGCATGTTCCATATTCAAATAGTTGTTAGTTTTGATTAACTTTTAGTACTTTCAAGACAAATTCAGCAGATGATAAATTTTCTTATTTTTCCCAGAAAATAGAGTTTGACACATCATGCAAACTGTCTACAAATGCCGAATCCTACCTTATGGAAAACTAAAAAAAAAAATATTTCAAACTGTCATCTGCTGAGAGTTTTACCCAGGATTACGTAATTATTAATGAAACAAATATTGCAAAATTTATTATCTCACAAAAGCATCACACATAACTCCAGTTTGTTTGCTTGTGTTGAGGTTTTACAGCCCAGTCAACCCAATGGAGTCATGTCGAGCGCGGTCAGTTTACCTAACTGGGCAGGCTTAGTCCTCTAAGCGGTTAACCAGTATTGTGCACATTCTTTCGCCAGAAACTGACACACATAACTCCAGTGGTGCTTCTAATGAGTACCACAACATAAGTTTTCATGGAGAAATAAGAAAAATATCAATACTTTTCATTTATGCCAATCACATCAACTGTTGTCTGCTTTGTGATCTGCTTGTGATTTTAAAAGTCATTTTTGCTAACAGTGTGGACCTAGATCAGACTGCTCCTCTAGGAGCAGTCTGATCAGGGTTCACTCTGTTTGCCTGTATGCAAAAACAGGTTTGAAAAGTTTGCAAGAATATTCAGCAGACGACATAAATAGACGACATTTTATGATATCTGGAGCTATGATCACACTTTAGTCATGCAAGTTTTTCGGCCAAAGGAATTTCCTAATAATGTCATAAAACTTCTTTTAATGATGATGGTTTGATGTTTTACATGTCTTCCAACATTGTTTAAGTTATATCGAGACAATGTAAGGGACACAGAAATTCTCCAATAAGAGACATGCGAAAGAAAATCTACAAAGAGTAACCTATCCAATAAAACATTAACAATGTTACATAGAAATTTTGTAGTTAAAGGCAAAACTGTTAAGAAAACTTCTGGCTTTAAGTGGAATTGATACACTTTCAAGGAAGTAACTACGGTAAATGTCCTAAAATTTCGAACATTTTATTCCATACTATTTTAGCCTAAATTTTGCTTTTTATGCACCTTTTGCTTAAAATACTTTCTGTGCTTTCGACATCTTCCAGAGAGTCATTTTTTGCTTGGCGCTTTACACAGAAGAAGTAAATTTGCAAACTTTTGTCATGATTTAATGCAAAACCATTTATCGTAACTACCTATGTATAAAAAGTTTTATTGTAGTCAACGACTTTTAAAAAATCAAATATTTTCATTTTTTCCCATAGTAAAAATGAAGGCAAATTATGCAGAAATCTGTAGGGTAGGTAACCTGGAGGTGGATTTTCAACAAGTTCCGCTTGTTTAAGTTTTCTGAAATTTTCACAATATTATTGTGAAACATCAATAATTTAAATTCAGTAAAGAAATGTTGAAAATATTTTCTTAAACAAAACTACCAAAAAATCACTTTACTATAGAAATTGCATAGGTCAGACAAATTTCTGACCGTAAATTTAATTTTAGGGTACATATTTGAGAACAAAACACAGAAATAGAAACAACAAATGGCTTCTGATAAGCAAAAGTCAATCAGACAAAAATGCTTTCATTTAAAACAAAACGCCAAGCAAAAAATATCTTTCCAAGTGATGTCAAAAGAACAGTAGTGGAATGGCAAACAGTGTAAACTCTTGGCTATCGACCCTCATGATAGTGGAAACACTCGGCTATCAACCCTCATGATAGACATACCTGGAGATCTGGTGTGCGTGCAGCAAGCCAGCTATGGGGGCCCACTGATGTGGATGTTGCCCCTGTACCTGCTCGATAATCAAAAATCTGATTATGATATGATATGATGTAGACCTTGATCAGACCTGGGTCTGCACTGTTTACATATGTCATTTTGTCAGACACTTTGGTGTTTACAATTTTAGGACATTTACCGACTTTGATTTCAGCTGTAAATCAGTACCTCAGCAGTTGGTCTACTTCATGATTTGCAGTGGGAACACAAAAGCTCCCATGAAGATGGCAAAAGTGGATAGACATAGGTGGGGAATAGTTTGAAAAAGAGTAAAAAGAATTTTTTAAAAATATTCAATGGTTTTTTGAGAAAGAGCAAAAAGTCCGGATATTTTCCAACCGCCCCTCGTATTATCACAGCAGCTGTGGTATATAATCAGATAAAATATGGTACTTGGGTGATACTTTATACACCGAACATAATGCAAGTCTGAAATGATTTACAGACATATGCTGCCAGAATTAATGAAATTTTCTTCAAGTCTCAGCCATAGCTCTAAATAAGGAGTATCTAAAATCATTTTTCTTATTTCTCCACAAAAACATATGTTGTAGGTACTCATTAGAAGTGCCTCAGTGAGGCACTTCTAATGAGTACCTAAAACATATGTTTTCATGGAGTAACTGGAAAAATATCAATACTTTTTGGTTGAAAAAAAAGGTGCCTTATCTAAAGAACAATGCTCAGATGAGCTCCAGATGAGATCAAATAAATGTTTTGTTTCACATTTCTCCACAATAACATAATTTGTGGTATTCATTAAAATTGTCTCATTGAGTCCATTCTAATGAATGAGACAATTCTAATGAATACCCACAACATATATTTAACTAGAGAAATAAGTAACACAATGATATTTTTGATAAAAAAAACAAACAAAAAACAAACATCTTATCTGGAGCTCTGAATCTGAATATTTTCCAATAACAAGATTGTCATATTAGAAAACAGGAATTTTGAGATCAAATAAACCCTAGCTGTGAGAAAGTTAGTTTAATAAAACAAGAATATTAACATACCTTTTTCCTTTTTTCTTCTTTTACAATCATAATCTAATCTTCTACCAGATAACTTTTTTCTATGATGCTGGAATGAAAGAGAAGTACAGCCTATTTAACCCTCACCCTTGAGTTTATAAAGTAGACTATTACATCTTTGAATTTGGATGCATCCATTATTGCAAATAGGGGTCTCAGCTAAAAATTCTAGAACAGAAAAGCAAGCAGGGTATATCCTGATGAGATGTCTCATCTGGATCAACACAGTGAGTGTTAGCATAGAATTACGAAAACATGCCTATTCAAATAGAAAAATTCACGTCCAAAAACTGAAAATTTCCAGATAAAAAACTGATATTTTTTCATATGTCTGCTTAAAACATAGATTGTGGGTACTTGTTAGAACTGCCTCAATGAGGCAGTTCTAACGAGTACCCACAACCTATGTTTTTGAATACCCCTGTAAACACCAGTTTTACTATATAAAAGTGGGGTTTAAGGGGGTCAAAATTATATAAGCATGTTTTCGTGACGGGTATTTATTCAGGTCTGCTGAGCCAAAAGGGTTAACCCTGCTCCTGCTGGAATGGGCTCTACCTTTGCAAACAGTGTAGATCCATATCAGTTGGCTTTTGAAGAATCCAACTGATTTGTATATGCACTGTTTGTCATTAAGTATGTGAATTTGTATCAACAACCTGGATCAATTAATCTGATTGGCTGAAAATTAGAAGTGGGCAAGGCATCTTAATTTATGAAGCATGGCAAAAGTTAATATGGCAGACGTCCTAACATTTCAAACATTTTCAAACTGAATTTCTTATTTTTCCATGAAAACATATGCTGTGGGTACTCATTAGAAGCCCCTTGGTTACACACTTCTAATGAGTACCACAACATATGCTTTTTGTGGAGAAATAAAAAAAATATTACCGTATTCGACCTAATTACCACACTGTGCACTTAGGTTGAACACTCATTTGTGGTAAAATATGTTTCTACCTAATAAGGATACACTATAAAAAAGATCAGAAAAAGATTAATTTGATGATGATTATGTGATTTTTTTTCTGATTTTCTTTATAAAGGCATATGTTGTGGGTACTCATTTGAATCATTTTTGACAAGTCGATGCAATTCAAATAAGTACCCACAACATATGCTTTTATAAAGAAGTAGACGAAAAGTACAGTGGCTGTAATCTTAAGACTACGGAATTGCTTGACTGTGCGCTTATAGGGGTATGTGCGGTAATTAGATCCAATACGGTATCTTGCTCCCTCTTATCTGGAGCTATTATTTTGCTCCATACTTTATTCGCCTAAATTTTGTTCTCATGCCTTTGTTTCACAAAATACTTGGTGGAATGACAAACAACGTAGATGCTGATCAGACTGCTCCTGAAGGAGCAGTCTGATATTTGTTTGTGTTGTTTGTGTTGAGGTTTTACGGCCCAGTCAACCCAATGGGGTCATGTCGAGCGTGGTCAGTTTACCTAACCACACGTTTACTGGGCAGGCTTAGTCATCTAAGCGGTTAACCAGTATTGTGCACATTCTTTCGCCAGAAACTGACAACTGCCCTTCTTGAATCAGCGGAAGGGAGAGAATGACCGAAGAAAATATTTCATGATCAATCTCCACGAAAGAATGTTGCAGACCTCGGCGGGGGTTGAACCCGCGACCTCCTGGTCTCCAGACGGCGCATCCAACTGAGCCACCGAGGCCGGCGAGCAGTCTGATATGGATCTGTACTGTTTGCATATGCCATTTTTTATAAGAAAAGTTGGTGCATGAAATTTTAGGTCAGTTACAGCAGAAGAACAACAGATGCAGGCCTCCAGGAGCAGTATGATGTGGTCTGCACTGTTTCCGTATACCATTTTTTGTCAGAACAGTTGGTGTACAAAATTTCAGGGCCCAGTTGTTCAAAACTAACGATGTCGTTGACATTAGTTAACGTATCATCAATACTTTGACCATCAAATATGGCATATATGCTAATATTTTTGCTGAAAAAATGTGAGTTGCTTTTGCATTTGCAAAAGCTACTCACATTTTTTTCAGCAAAAATACCTGTGAATTAGATATTGTACTTACTAGAACAGTTAACATTTTGACCACTAACGAGCTCGTTAAGTTAACGATGCTTTGAACAACTGAGCCCAGGTTGTGCAGACTGAGCTCCTTTTCTTGTTAAGCATCAAAACTTACATTTACTCTTTAGTAATGCAGCAAAACTTACATAAATCTTTTGGCAGCAAAACTTATATTAACTCTTTGTGTTAGGCAGCAAAACTTACATTACTGGAAACTAGTATTATGCCATAAACCTTACCTCCAATATTTATGTTATGCGCCAAAACTTACATTAACTCTGTGAGAGTCAGCAAAATTTACAATGTCTCTCTATGTGATGCAGCAGAACTTACATTAACTGTTTGCTGCAGCAAAACTTACATTAATACTTTGTGTGATGAAGCAAAACTTACATTAACTCTGTGAGATGCAGCAAAGCTTACATTATCTGTTTGTGATGCATCAGAACTTACATTAACTATGTGGTGCAGCAAAACTTACATTAACACTTTGTGTGATATAGCAAAACTTACATTAACTTCTTTCAAATCTTTTGACTGTAGATGAGACAGTGGTTCTAGGAAATTCTGTTTCACATTTTCTTCTAAAGAATACTTCACTTCTGCCAGTCGTTTAAATGATTCACCAGCATCATTTAAACTCTGACCTGAAATAAGCCAAAAACATACATAGAACGAAATTAGCTATAAACATAAACACAGTCTTGTTGAGCCAGCCAGTTAATCTAACCACAATTTTCATGGGCAGGCTTAGTCCTGTAAGTGGTTAACCAGTACTTGTGCACATTACCAGAAATTGACACCTAAAATCGAAATTAGAATCTTCCAATATACTGTGTGGGGGAGTTCATACAGTCTACAATGGGTTAAGCAGTTTACTGCAAATGAGCTGCAACATAAAAAACAACAACCTTATGACAAGTGATTGTTTCACCTGGAGTTTTACGGACAAATCAACACTGTTCAGTGATTTATTTACAATTTTATACCTATGCCTCCCAGGAGTCGCTTGGGCTATATAAAGTGAGTCCTACTAGAAAATCCTTGCGTCCATTACAGAATTTTCCACTATAACTTTGTGAGTCCTGGGACTTGCTGAGATTTAAAATATGAGTCCCAAAGCAAAAATGTGAGTACAGGACTCGGGATGCGCAGGTAAAAAAATCACTGACTGTTAAGGTCATGTCCAGCTGCACAGTTAACCTACTCACATTTTTTCTGAGCAGACTTAGGCTTCTAAGTGGCTAACTAGTACTTTAAAATTTGTGCACATACTTTTGCCAGTAACCAACAACTGCCTTTCTTGGATGGGCGGAAGGGTGGGAATTACTACAGAAATCATTTCATGATTCACAAGACTATGTGGCGGAACTGGGATTCAAACTTTCAACACCCAGATCTGCAATCAGACGCATTATCAACAGTGCTATGGAGCCCGCTACAACATGTCCACACAGCAAAGATTCAGATTTATTCTTCGCTGAATTAGTCTTCGCTGTTCTCCAAGAATTTAAAGAAATATTCCTGAAAAATCTCATGGTGGTAAAGAAAACAACCAGTTTTTCCTTCCTGTATTTTTTTGTCGCACCTGCTTAAACCTAAGTGCACTGTGGTGCAATTAGGTCAAATACAGTAAATGACATCTCCCAATTAAAACCTAACTTACCAAATAGTGAATCTTCCCTAACTTACCAAATAGTGAGTCTTCTCCTAAATCTTTGCCATGTTTCTGCATGGTATCTCCTAGTGTGCCTTCGGGCTGTGGGTAAAGATTACTCTTGGCATGTCCTCGTATCTTCTGTACTGTGTTGGCTGTGGCTAACTTCATTCTGGAAGCTGTGGTAGACAACATACACATATTATCAAATCATAGCTCTTAACCCTTGTCCTGCTGAATAAATTAAGATGCCACTCCCATTTCCAACTTTTAGCCAATCAGATTACTTTATCCAGATTGTTGATATAAATTCACAAACTTAACGGCAAACAGTGCAGATCCAGATCAGTTGGCTTCTTCAGAAGCCAACTGATCTGGATCTACACTGTTTGCAAAGGCAGGACTAGGGTTAATAAGGGGCTTCTTTTTCCAGTCAAAAAGTATTGTTATTTGAGCCAACACACGACGAAACCTACACTACGATCTGTGTGACCAGAAAAGTCTCAGATCAGCCTCTACATCCATCCAGTACAGCATGGGTTCTCGTTTATCCATCTTTCGATTGCTCAGAGGCTGTAGAAGGTACATGCAATCAGCAAAGATTCTGATCAGACTGCATGGATGTGCAGGCTGATCTGAGACTTCACTGGTCACATACCGTATTCGATCTAATTACTGCACATACCCCTATAAGCGCACAGTCAAGAAATTTCATAGTCTTCAGATTACAGCCAGTGTAGTTTTTCTTTACTTCTTGTTAAAAGCATATGTTGTGGGTACTCATTTGAATTGCATCGACTTGTCGATGCAATTCAAATGAGAGCCCACAACATATGCCTTTATAAAGAAAATCAGAAACAATCACATAATCATCATCAAAAAAGTCCTTTTTCTGATCTTTTTTATAGTGTATCCTTAGTAGGTAGATACATATTTTACCACAAATGAGTGTTCCCAGTAATTTTGAAAAACCTAAGCGCACAGTGCAGTAATTAGGTCGAATACGGTAAGTCTTATCGTAGGTTTTGTCTTGCACTGGCTTATTTTTCTTATTTCTCCACAAAAACATATGTTGTGGGTAATCATCAGAAGCACCTGATACCTCCTCTTATATGGGACTATATACCTCCTCTTATATGAGACTATGTTATATATTAAGTCCAGATAGTGTCAGAAAATATTATTTGATATATTTGTACCAAAACATATAACTCTTGCCATGCTAAATAGATTAAGATGCCATGCCCACTTCTAATTGTCAGCCTATCAGATTACTGGATGCAGGTTGTTGCTACAAATTCGCATACTTAATAACAAACAGTGCAGATCCTGATAAGTTGGCTTCTTCAGAATCAAAATGATCTGGATCTACACTGTTTGCAAAGGCAAGGCACATCCAGATTCAGCAGGTCCACAGTTAAGAAGTATTTGGAGATAATTCTGGGATGATTTTTCTTACTTCAAGCTCCATAAAAACATACTCATTAAAAGTGCCTTGCTAAGACGCTTCTAATAAGTACCCACAGCATATGTTTTTATGGCATTTCTAATGAGTACTATTGAGCAAGACACTTCTAATGAATACCCAAGACAATGTTTTTTATGAATGCCTATATGGATAACATCCCTTTCAACATTATTTAAGCCATTAGGAGACAATGGAAGGATAATGAAAGGCTCTGTGCAATAAAGCATTGAAAAGTCACAAGCTGATATCTGCCTTAAACCTAGTCCTAGCCTGAGCCCGGATATACCCTGTCTTTACAAACAGTGTAGATCCAGATCAGTTGGCTTCTGAAGAAGCCAACTGATCTGGATCTGCACTGTTTGCCACTGAGTATGTAAATTTGTATCTACAACTTAGATCAAGTAATCTGATTGGCTGAAAATTGGAAGTGGGCATATTCAGCACGACAAGGGTTAAGCGTCATACGAACTCAGGACCTAGTGATCTCCATAGTCGAGAGTGCTAAACACTTGCTACCCAGGCACTCAGTGTTTTTTATGGAGAACTGGAGCAAGTCATCCCAGAATCTTAATAACATGTTGTTCCTTAGCAAGTTAAGTGACAGTTTCTGACGTAACGACCCTTTCCTACAATGAGGCTTTTATGTTAAATGTCAGTTAGATTTACTTGTGCACATGTAAAAGGAGGGGGCAGATGGCCATATCAAGTGTATGATCAGCAAAACAGACAACAGGCATATCTAATGCTTAGCACTCTGGGTAAAATTTTCAGCAAATGACAAAAACTGAAATATTTTTTCTTATTTTTCCCAGAAAAATAGGTTTTGACATTTCATGCAAATTGTCTCCACTGGAGACAATTTGCATGAAATGTCAAACCCTATTTTCTAGGAAAATTAAGAAAAATATTTCAAAATGTTGTAGTCTGAAATTTTACCCAGCATGCAAAGTCTAAGATAGTATCTTCCTGTTTCTCTATAACAACATACTTCAATATATATGTTTTTATGAAGAAATAAGGAAACTATCAAAACCTAAAAGATCCTTATCTTGCCTTTTTTTATGACTTCAGTAATGACTTCAGTAAGATATAGACTTTTTGACAGCACCCATTTCCTTTTGTGCTGCCCACATTATACCATTCAAAGCATGGTTTTATACAAGTGAATGAAAACGGTCCCCTTAGAGATTTGTTTTTGTTCTTTGTTCATTCATCTTCTATAACTGCTGCAGTTTTGCTGATATGCAGTTAGATGATCTATTTGATATCTTGTCTGATCATGAAAACAAATGATGACATATACACATAGGATTTGAATGAACGCAAAAGGCTTGTACAGTGTATCTCATAACACATAGCAGACTATGGGCAAATTCAGCAGACAATAAATTGATACCATTTTTGTCTCATTTCTCCCAGAATATTGGATTTGACATTTCATGCAAATTGCCTCTTAGTAGCCTTAACCCATTATAGTCTGGAGACCCCTAAACAGAATGCGGCATCTGATCAGGGTCTCCACTGTTTGCAAATAGTTCAATCATTTTTCTGTAGGAATATCTAAATCACATAGCCTGAGGCTTATCTGGCCAAAACTAGCTAGTCTGGCCCAGAAATATTCAGCTATTTTCATAGTGTGTGTGTGTGTGTGCGTGTGTGTGTCTGTGTTTGTGTGTGTGTGAGCGTGTGTGTGTGCATGGGTGTGTGCATATGTATGCATGTGCGTGTGCGCATGTGTGCATTTTTTGCTCTCAAGGATCATTCCTTTTCTAAGAATCAATTCCAACCTTTTCAGCCCAAACCAAATAACATGCTGTACTTTCTGTGCTACTTTTCGATACTGACAAAAAAGTTAGGAGTTAAAGGGGAGAAGAAAATATCAGTTATTCTAAGATCAAGTAAGGGAAGATCTTTATGGCCACCCCTGTCCTGCTGAACCCGGATATACCCTGCCTTTGCAAACAGTGTAGATCCAGATCGGTTGCCAACTGATCTGGATCTGCACTGTTTGCCATTAAATATGTGAATTTATAGCAAGAATCCAGATCAAGTAATCTGATGGGCTGAAAATTAGAAGTGGGTGTGGCATCTTAACTAAGAATGTTGTCTGCTACATTTTTGCAAGGTGCTTTAAGGGTTAATATCACATGGTTCTTTCAGAACAACTGAAATGTTCTCAAGTTGCATGATGCAAAAACAGGCTAAACATATGTGCAAATTGCAAACATCCAGATCAACCTATGATTCTAAAACTGATCATGACAGGATTAGGTAAATCCTACATCGAATATGCATAGCTCTAGATAAGAAGGCTTATCCACCTAATATTTTCTAATTTCTCCTCGAAAACATATGTTGTGTAATAGCTCATCAGAAGCACCTCACCGAGGTGCTTCTAATGAGTACCCACAACATCATTCTGTTTTTGTGGAGAAATAAGGAAAAAATGTCAATATTTTTTGGTTAACCCACTGGAGTCGGGATACCAGTAAAATAGTAATAGGCAAACAGTGCAGACCCAGATCAGATGCCGCAGAATGTCTGATCAGGGTCTCCACTGTTTGCAGATAGTTTAGTCATTTTTCTCTAGGAATATCTAAATTTCATAGCCTGACATACCTAAAATTGAAATTGGACTCTTCCAATATATAGTGTGGAGGAGTCTATTCAGTATAAAATGGGTTAAAATAGCGTTATCTAGAGCTGTGAATATCCCTAAGAAGTGAACATTAATTTTGTGCCCTGTTGTCTGAGTTGCAGACAGTCTTTGACTTGCCATACAGAATTTAGTATAGAATATATTAAAAAGTCTTAACCCTTGTTCTGCTGAACCCCTATATACCCTGTCTTTGCTAACAGTGTAGATCCAGATTAGTTGGCTTCTAAAGCACTGTTTGTCAATTAGTATGTAAATTTAATCTCGATTAAGTAATCTGATTGGCTGACATTTTAGAAGTAAATGTGGCATCTTAATTTATTCAGCATGATAAGGGTTAATTGAAGAGACTTTCTATGAAGTATATTCAATGTATAAGTTAACAAATTTGACATCTGTCCAGTCCAGCACACCTGTCCCTATTAACCTACAGAAATGCTGGATTTTAGCTGTATGTACCCTGTATTTTCACAAACCTTAAAATCTTCCTGTACTTATCTTAACCCTAGTCCTGCTGAACCCGTACATACTTTGCATTTGCAAAACAGTGTAGATCCAGATCAGTTGGCTTCTCTGGATCTGCACTGTTTGCCATTAAGCATGTGAATTTATAGCAACTATCTGGATCAAGTAATCTGATTGGCTAAAAATTAGAAGTGGGTGTGACATCTTAATTTATTCAGCAGGACAAGAGTTAAAAATCTGAGCAAGTCCATCTTACTACAAGCTGAATGCAAACAGTGCAGCCCAAGATCAAACTGCTCATAAAGGAGTCTATACTTGTTTCCTGACATGTGTGAATGTCTAAATATTTAGAGTATATAAGCCATCTCATTTTCAGCTTGACTGATAAATCATAACTCCAGATAAAGCACTTTTTTCACCAAAAACTTCTGATATTTTCATTATTTCTCCTCTAAAACTCACGCTGTGTGTACTCATTAGAAGTGCCTCGATGAGGTGCTTCTAATGAGTACCCACAGCATATGTTTCCAGAGAGAAATAAGAAATATATCTTTGTGGATACCACTGCTTAACCAGAGCTATGATTAATTTATTTAACCTTTATAATTGGGGTCATTCACAGTTGACTGTTGTAAATTGTAAACAATTATATCATCCATAACAATGATTTATCAGGTGATAACACTTTGAATGCTGGGTAAAAATTCCAGAAGTAGACATTTTGAAATATTTTTCTTATTTTTCCTTAAAAGCAGGATTTGACATTTCATGCAAATTGTCTTCTTGGTAGGCAATTTGCATGAAGTGTCAGATCCTATTTTCTTGGAAAAATAAGAAAAATATCACCAGTTTGTCATCAGCTGAATTTGCCCATAGCATGGAAAGTGATAATATAAATCAAATCAGGTGACAATTTACCTGTAAAAACTGAAATCAACACCAGCCTATGTACTTTCTTCATTCATTTCAAGTCTGACAGAATAAATACATGTACTGTATACCTAAGTATTCAGACAAACGGGCCTCAGCAATTTTGTAGACCATGATCATGGTCATAGAATGCAGCATCTAATCAGGGCCTGCACTGTTGCTATTCATCCAGCAGTGTTTAGACACATCAAAAGCTGTACTATAGAATTTTGCTCAACTGTGGGCCACAAGACAAGACCAGTATTATGCATTATACAAATGTTTATGCACAGGTTCAATGTGTTTCTAGCTTCCAAGAATCCCTCTTTTCAGAGCTTATTTATCTCCACTTCAGTTAGTGTTAACCCTTGTCATGCTGAATAGATTAATCCTTGTCCTGCTGAACCTGGATATACCCTGCCTTTGCAAACTATGTAGATCCAGATCAGCTGGCTTCTGAAGAAACCAACTGATCTGGATCTGCACTGTTTGCCATTCAGTATTTGACTTAGCATCAACAACCTGGATAAAGCAATCTGATTGGCTGAAATATAGAAGTGGGCGTGGCATCTTAATCTATTCAGCATGACAAGATTTAAGATGCCATGCCCACTTTCAATTTTCAGCCAATCAGATCTCTTGATCCAGGACGTTGATATAAATTCATATACTGAATGACAAACAGTGCAGATCCAGATTAGTTGGCTTCTTCGGAAGCCAACTGATCTGGATCTACACTGTTTGCAAAGGCAGGGTATATCCGGGTTCAGCAGGACAAAGATTAAGTGCTCTCTGCTGGCCGTAAAACATCTTCCCTTATTTCACCTCAGTAAAATTTATGTATTATGGTTCTCTGAGATAACTGAGCTCATTTGCATTTATCTGAAAAGTAACAGAATTCCGATCAGCCACAGGCTAGGAGGTGTAAGCAGGTTGCACTTTACATTTCTATTCATGAACAGACTTAGCCTAGCTACTAGGCCAATATGTAAGTACGTTTGTCACTTTTTGTTTACTTTTTATTTTTTTTTCCTTTATATTTTACTTTTTGATTCAATGTTTAGCTAGTCTATAGGTGTTCTTTTCTTCAGTGAAATATTAGAAATCCAGACCATGTTATCTATAGACTAGCCACAGAGTTCAATAAGCCCAAAAAAAATTCTAAGCCTTGGGCAAGGCTAGAACAGACTCAGCAGGTGGTAGCAATATTTTTTTCTAAATTGTTTGGTGGACATTTATTAGAGGCTGTATTTCCAAGAAAAATATAAAAAAATCACCTATTTTCAGGTCCAGATTAAGGGGATGGACGTTTATTAGAGCACGGGCATTGATTAGAATTTTTACGGTATAGTGCTATGGAATAGGGTCGTATGAAAATTCTGCTGAGCAGGATTCCAGCTTGCAAGGTTTTCCCCTCAAGGTTTTAAAACAAGGGTCCCAAGGACTCCTTTATGTGGAGTTAAGATATTCTTTAATAATATTTAGGGGTTAGTTGTTTTCAAGAGATTAACTACTGTCCAAAATTAATAATGACAATTCTTGTCCTTTAGGTCACAAATAGATTAAATACAAAGCCATAGATAAATAAAACTTATTTTAGATTGATCATAAATTCATATATGTATCACTCAGGAACTTGACTCCAACTTATTAGTGTCCAGAAAACCCTGAGGCTGGGTACTGTGCAGTAACAACATATTTGTGAGCCAAATCATTCAACAACTGTGCAAACCTTATTTACCCTAAGTATTGGGACACCTTATCTACTTACCATACTTGTCCTAAAATTTGAAACAGTCCATTCTACTACCTCTTGATGTGTCTAAAATATTGCTGTATGTATGGCAAACTGTGTAGATCCACAATCTGCCTATCTGTTCTGATATTTAGGGTTATTAAGGTATATCTAATCAGGTTCTGTTTTATTTGCAAACAAAATATTAGGACCTTGTAATTCTGTTTAGTTTCTAATGAACAGATTGTCCTTGTTTTGTTTGTGTTGAGGTTTTACGGCCCAGTCAACCCAATGGGGTCATGTCGACCGCGGTCAGTTTACCTAACCACACGCTTACTGGGCAGGCTTAGTCCTCTAAGCGGTTAACCAGTATTGTGCACATTCTTTCGCCAGAAACTGACAACTGCCCTTCTTGAATCAGCGGAAGGGAGAGAATGACCGTAGAAAATATTTCATGATCAATCTCCACGAAAGAATGTTGCCGACCTCGGCGGGGGTTGAACCCGCGACCTCCTGGTCTCCAGTCGGACGGCGCATCCAACTGAGCCACCGAGGCCAATTGTCCTTGTAGATGAACTGGTAGTAAGTAATCACACTATACACTACAACCTCTTTAAAACACGGTTCATTATAACACGGTTTTGGATATAACACGGTTCAATGATGGATACCAAAAATGTATAGATTATATTGAAAAATGACCATAAATGGTCATTTTTCAATGTAATCTATACATTTTTGTTTGGATATAACACGGTTGTTTAACTAACACGGATTATCTATGGACCCCAACAACAGTGTTATAAAGAGATTGTGGTGTATAAGGCTTCTTTTAATAAGCCCATAGCTCCAGGTAAGAGGGGGTATCCACAAAGTATTATTTCTCTGGTATAAGAAGAATCTCAGTGAGGCACTTCTAATGTGTACCACAACCACGGTCCCCTCCCACCCCCACCCCCCACCCCACCCCCCCCCACCACCCCACACATTAAAAATAGCGGGGGCATAAAAAAAATCAGGGCCCAGCTGTTCAAAACTAATGATGTCGTTAGTTAACGTATCGTTAAAACTTTGATCATTAATTATGGCATATACGTTAATATTTTTGCTGAAAAAATGTGAGTAGCTTTTGCATTTGCAAAAGCTACTCACATTTTTTCAGCAAAAATATCTGTGATTTAGATATTGTACTTACTAGAACAGTTAACGTTTTGACCAATAATGAGCTTGTTAAGCTAACGATGCTTTGAACAACTGGGCCCTGTACTTTTCAGCTGAAAGCAGTACCTTATCTGGAGCTGGGACATGAATTGCACCAACCACGCATTTTACAATATTTTCAGAGACAATATAAGGCTTCTTTTAATAAAGTCAAACCCAATTTCTGATTCAACACACAAAGTTTTTGATTAATTAATGACTAGGGAAGGAAATTAATAATCAACATTTAGCCTGCAGGACTTGAATATTGGAAAACAACATTTTCAAACAGTTCTATTCTTCCCTGGAAATGTCAATCTGACATTTCACTTGGACTGTCTTATATGAGGTACAAATGAAATGACCCAAAAAAAAAAAAAAAAAAAAAATCACTCAATCACTCTTTGTAATATGTGAATTACACCTACAGCAGGCAAAAAAGTTAACAGTGGAATGAAAGAACACAGTTTTTCCCAATTAACGCTTAGCACTCTGGGTAAAATTTTCAGCCAAAAACATTTTGAAATACTTTTCTTATTTTCCCCAGAAAACAGGATTTGACATTTTTTTGCAAATTGTCTCCAATCGAAAAATAAGAAAAATATAACCCATTTGTCATCTGCTGAACTTAGCCCAAGGGTGGTAAAGGTTAACCCTTGTCCTTCTGAATAAATTAAGATGCCACACCCATTTCAATTTTTCAGCCAATCAGATTCTTTAATCCAAGATGTTGATATAAATTCACATACTGAATGACAAACAGTGCAGACCCAGATCAGTTGGCTTCTTCAGAAGCCAACTGACCTGGATCTACACTGTTTGCAAAGGCAGAGTATATCTGGGTTCAGCAGGACAAGGGTTAACAAAAAAAAAAAAAAAAAAAAGGATCAATATTTTCCTTTCTTCTGCACAAAAATGTCAAGTTGCAGGTAATCATTCAAAGTGCCTCACTGAAGCACTTCTAACGAGTACCCACAACATATGCTTTAATGCAAAAATAAGAATAAGAAAAGAACATTCATCTGGAATTGCCTCTTACTGTATTTACCCAAGCATTCGGACACCTCAACGTCTTACCATACTCATTCTCAAATTTGAAGAAGTACAATTTTCTACCTGATGTTGTGTCTAAAAGTTGCTGAATTAGTGGCAAACAGTGTAGACCCTGAAGAGATGCTGCATTTTGTGGCATCTCATCTGGGTCTACACTGTTTGCTCAGGCCTTTGTGTCCGAATACATATGGTAAATAAATATGGTATCTAGAATCATACACTGCTCCATATGGTGGGGTTTTTTTTCAGCCGAAAAATACTGATATTTTTTTTATTTCTGCACGAAAACATAAGTTGTGGGTACTCATTAGAAGCATCTGACTGAGACCATCTAATGAGTACCCACAACATATGTTTTTTGTGGAGATTTATCAGATATGCCTCTTATTGTTTGTGTTGAGGTTTTACAGCCCAGTCAACCTAATAGGATCATGTTGAGCGCCGTTAGTTTACCTGACCACACTTCTACTGGGCAGGCTTAGTCCTCTATGCAGTTAACCAGTATTGTGCACATTCTTTCGCCAGAAACTGACAACTGCCCTTCTTGAATCAGCAGAAGGGACAGAATGACAGGATATCTAGAATTATGCATCCCAGAAAAAAACAAGAGGGCCATGATGGCCCTGTAACGCTCACCTGAGCAACATAGCACTTTGAGAGCCTGATCTAGAACTGATCAAGGCAAACATTCTGATCAAAGTTCAAAATGATTATATTAACAAGAAAGACAATGTAGCATGTCTAATGGACTGTGAAATAAAGGTCAAGGTCAAATATGGACGACTGCACTCAAGAGGCCATGCTGAGATGTATGCATGTACTAAATATCACTGGCTGTAGGAGCAATAGTTACTGAGAAACTGACCTAAACACAAACACTTCACAAGTACCAAATATCACTCTGTAGGACCAATAATTATTGAGAAACTGACCTAAATGGAAAAACTTAAGAGAGTCACTGGACAGAAAACTATACATCACCTTAAATCATCAAGACAAACATTTTGAGAAAGATTCATGATGATCACTTCAAAAATGTGACCTCTAGAGAATCAAGAAGGTTTTCCTTTGATTTGGTCAGGTGAACTAGTTTTTGATATCAAGTGACCCAGTTTTAAACTAGACGTAGAAATCATCAAGACAAACATTTTGAGCAACAGGTGATCCAGTTTCGAATCTGACCTAAAAATCATCAAGACAAACATATTGAGCAAGATTCATGATGATTGCTTAAAAAATGTGACCGCTAGAGTGTTAACAAAGTTTTCTGCTGATTTGGCCCGGTGACCTAGTTTTTGACTTCAAGTGACCCAATTTCAAACTTGACCTAGAACTCATCAAGGCAAACATTTTGAGCAAGATTCATGATGATTGCTTGAAAAATGTGACCGCTAGAGTGATAACAAGATTTTATTCTGATTTGGCCA
The DNA here is from genome assembly GCA_964016985.1 of Anodontia alba. Classification (NCBI taxonomy): domain Eukaryota; kingdom Metazoa; phylum Mollusca; class Bivalvia; order Lucinida; family Lucinidae; genus Anodontia; species Anodontia alba. Next base: position 91,932,771 of record OZ024829.1, read on the forward strand.
GGTGACCTAGTTTTTGACCACAGGTGTACCAGTTTCGAACTTGACCTAGAAATCATCAAGACAAACATTTTGAGCCAGATTCATGATGACTGCTTCAAAAATGTGACCGCTAGAGTGTTAACAAGGTTTTCTGCTGATTAGGCCAGGTGACCTAGTTTTTGACCCCACGTGACCCAGTTTCAAACATATCCTAGAACTCATCAAGACAAACATTTTGAGCAAGATTCATGATAATTGCTTCAAAAATATGACCGCTAGAGTGTTAACAAGGTTTTCTGCTGGTCTGGCCTGGTGACCTAGTTTTTGACACCACATGACCCAGTTTCAAACTTGACCTAGAAATCACCAAGACAAACATTTTGAGCAAGATTCATGATGATTGCTTCAAAAATGTGACCGCTAGAGTGTTAAAAAGGTTTTCTGCTGATTTGGCCCGGTGACTTAGTTTTTGACTCCAAGTGACCAAGTTTCGAACTTGACCTAGAAATCGTCAAGACAAACATTTTGAGCAAGATTCATGATGATTGCTTCAAAAATGTGACCGCTAGAGTGTTAACAAAGTTTTCTGCTGATTTGGCCCGGTGACCTAGTTTTTGACCCCATGTGACCCAGTTTCAAACTTGACCTAGAAATCATCAAGCAACTGAGCAAGATTCATGATGATTGCTTCAAAAATGTGACCGCTAGAGTGTTAACAAGGTTTTCTGCTGATCAGTCTTCACGAAAACCGTCGGTCTGTCGGACAAAACCGGTAAATTTAGCAAATGTCGGCACGTTTCGCCAGGGCGCCGGTCCCACTATCCGGCAGTGAAAAAGGTTGACAACATAACCAACTTAGTCACGTCGAATTTATCGTCAAATAAGTCCTCAGTAATAAATATTGCGGCCGGTAAATAAACAAATCTTCGGGATTCCATTTTTCCATGTGCGCGTAAAACCCGTCGTTTGATTGGTCAATATATGCCGTACTATTAATAAACAACCAATGGTTTCAAGCGTTACTTACAGTATTCGGCCCAAAAATGAGCGCGGATCGTGTGCTTTCGGCCACAGTACATATATCAATTTTGATAATAACTTGATCCAATTTCCGAAAAGCTGGGCATCGATGAAATTATTCTCAGATTTGTTTTTTTTTTATCTTCTGTTTCATAACTGCTGCATTTGTTTTGTTTTCTAAAGTACAGTAGACTCAATTAACTTATTTTTTCTGCTTGTAAAAAATAGACAGGTTGCGAATCAGTATGGCCGAACACAGTTGTGAATCTTACAGGGCCGATTCAAGGGCGACAATTTTGTGTTACTGGCAATGTTTGACAGCTGTTCTAGCAGTTTCCGGATTGGAAGATGGAGCTAGATTTGTTATTTTTCAGACAAAAACAGCTTGCTTTTTTATGCATTTTAATGGTGACCTATATCCGTGTAATTGACCTCTGTGGTGGTGATTCTGAAGCATATTTTGCAAGATGAGGACATGATTCAAATCTTTCCATACAGTAGCTCTAGAATGAGTACGTATAATTATTCAAACATATTTTGAAAGACTTGTAGGAATATAACAACCTTCCTCCAGACATATGTTGGATTATAGCCTTCTCCAGGCAAAAGTTGGATTCTTATAATACCATCAATTGGAAGTTTTAAAACATGTTTCTTGTTTTTCTCTCTTCTTAATGTCTTTACACCCAAGAAATCTGGAGCATATACTATGTAGACAGTGTATGTAGCATACTTCTACATGTAGTTTATACCAGTAACAATGCACCAAATTTTTGACGGTCGAAATGTCGCGTTTTTTTCTGTCCGGCAATTTGTTTTTCTGTCCTGCAAAATTTTTTAGACTGTCTGACAGCTGTCCTGCAACTCTTCCTGGAGTTTCGCGAAGACTGGCTGATCTGGCCCGGTGACCTAGTTTTTGACCCCAAGTGACCCAGTTTCAAACTTGACCTAAATTTGATAGAGGCAAACATTTTGAGCAAGTTTCATCAAGATTGGGTCAAAACTATGGCCTCTAGAGTGTTAACTATGGCCTCTAGAGTGTTAACAAGTTTTTCCTTTGATTTGACCTGGTGACCTAGTTTTTGACCCCAAGTAACCCAGTATCGAACTTGACCTAGATTTCATAGAGGCAAACATTCTGACCAAGTTTCATCAGGATTGGGTCAAAACTGTGACCTCTAGAGTGTTAACAAACAAACTGTTGACGACGGACGACGAACGACGGACGACGACGGACATAGGGTGATGACAATAGCTCACCCTGAGCTTTTGCTCAGGTGAGCTAAAAACATGCCAGTCTGCACACTATAAAAATCCTATATGAATAAATAAACAGAAAAGACCCCGAGTATACTATACAGACTCACCGACTGATCTAGACTGCAATGTCACTGCCAACGTAAATTTTACCACTCTTTTGGCTAATTCAGCAGATGACAAATTGACTATCTTTAATTCTTATTTTTTTCTCAGAAAACAGGATTTGATATTTCATGCAAATATCTCCAATGGAGGCAATTGGCATGAAACGTCAAGTCCTGTTTTCTGGAAAAAAATATGAAAAATATTTCCGTATATTTCGTCTGCTGAATATTTTACCCAGAATGCTAAGTGTTAATGGAACATGCTGATGTTCCTTCAGTGTGCCTGATAATTAAATCGGAGCTGTAATCAGCATGCATAGCTCCAGATAAGGTGCATGTTTCAAAAAAAAAAAAAAAAAAAAAAAAATTATCAATATTTTTCTTATTTCTCCATAAAATCATATGTTGTAGGTACTCATTAGAAGCGCCTTGTCAAGGCGCTTCTAATGAGTACCCACAACATCTGTTTTCATCGAGAAATAAGAAAATTATCTACCTGATACCCACTCTGACTTAGAGCCATTACACATGAAATACAGGCTTATCAGAAGACGGAATTTGAAACATTTTTCTTATTTTTCAGAGAAAATAGATTTGATATTTCATGTGAACTGTCTCACAGGAGACAATTCACATGAAATGTCTAATCCTATTTTCTCTAAAAAAGAAAGAAAAATATCACAGATCTGACGACTGCCATAAGACAAGCATTCTAAAGGTTAAATTGAAACATTTGAACCATTTTCTATTAAGTTTTGTTTTCCTGAATCTTGACAGTTTCAAGGCTGCCAGTCAATTAGTTGTTAGCTGCTTTGTATGTAGAAAGCAGAGCTTTCATAATACCCTGTGGTATTGGCATTGGTTTGTTTGTTTGTATTGATGTTTTACTGCCCAGTCAATCCAATGGAGTCATGTCAAGCAGTCAGGCTACCTAACCACACTTTCACTGGGCACGCTTAGTCTTCTTAGTGGTTAACCAGTATTGTGCAGAAACTGACAACTGCCCTTCTTGAATCAGCGGAAGGGAGAGCATAAATGCAGAAAATATTTCATGATTAAATCCCCACAAATTGTTGCCGACCTGGTGGGGGTTGCACCCGCAACCTCCTGATCACCAGTCCAACGCGCATCCAACTGAACCACCGAGGCTGGCTTTGCATTATTATCGGTATCAAAAAAAACTTTTAAATTCAAGTTTTCAAGATTTTCAGACAAGACATCAGGTTGTACTTGTTCAAATTTTAGAATTGAGGTGTCTGAATATTTATGGTAAATATGGTAAGCCACCAAAGTGTTTGCATTATTGGTCATGGGCAAGCACAGTTTCAGATAATATGGGGGAATTTGGGGTGGGGGAGGGGGGTAACTTCCTGTATATGGCATAGTATGGATGTGCGTGCCGAATGGCCCCCTTTTTCAGCGCTGCCAAGTATATGATTGGCCCCATTTTTTTCAGCAAAAAGTATATGATTGGCCCCATTTTTCTGAATTAGTATATGAAAGGCCCAATTTTTCTGATGTATCCCGGTACATGCACATATTTTTCATTCAGAGATTTTTCGAGGCTATTTGTCCTCTTGGTATTCAATGAATAGACTGCTATATTTTTCTATCTACCAGCAATAAATGGGTACAAAAATCAAAGGGCAGCATATGAATGGGTCAACATTTCAGATGATCTGGTATATGAATGGGTCCGTTTTTTCAAAGTCCAGGTTAGATATGACTGGGGTAGGTTTCGAAATACTGGCCCGAACACCCGTACCACAATTATCCCCAAGTTACCCTTCCCCCTCACCCCCCCCCCCCCCAGCCCGAGTGGGGGAATCCAAATGCAGTCAACTCTCAATGGCTTGAACATCTTTGGGACCATGAAAATTTGTTCAAGATATGGGTTGTTTGAGTCACTGAGGGTTAATCATAGCTCCAGGTCTGGAAGAAGCAAATGGCGATAATTTAGGGAACTCTTCTCAATTGTTGGATGAGCGGTGTCTCATCTGGGTCGACACTGATTGCTCAGGCCTGTCTGTCTGAATAAATATGGTAAATATGGTAAGTTCATATTCACAGTATGGAGGACATTCATACAAGCTTTTCTGCAATGTCATCCACATCCCCTGTCTATGACCTTGAGGTTGGGGTTGGGGATCAAAGCTGCAACCTCCTGATCACCAGTAAGATGCACTTCCAACTGAGCCAACGAGGCAGACCTGTAAGCTGATGGATGATTGCTGTGCTAACCAAAGTTAAATATTTTTATTACCAGTGTGCCCTCTGTGATTTTACTCATTCTTTGTGTGGTCCCCATATTATTTACATTGTTGCTGAAGGAAATGGAAATGATTGTTTGTTTGCATTTAAGTTTTACGGCCCAGTCAACCCAATGGGGTCATGTCAGGTGCGGACTGAATTTACCTAACCACACGTTTACTGGGCAGGCTTTTAGTCCTCTAAGCAGTCAATCAGTATCGTGCGCATTCTTTCGCCAGAAACAGACAACTGCCCTTCTTGAATCAGCAGGGGGAGAGAATGACCATAGAAAATACTTCATGATCAAATCTCTACATGGAAACGATCTTATATTTTATCCTTCACAGATAAATTAGTGATTACTGTATTGTGCCAGGTATGATTCTGCATTGACAAATACTTTTATTTATGCTGTGTCTTGCTGCTTAAAGGTATTCTAGAAAAGTCATTACGAAAACATGCCTATTCAAATATATTGAAAATTTTACAACCAAAAAGAGGAAAATTTTCAGATAAAAGTTCTGATATTTTTCATATTTCTGCTCAAAACATAGATTGTGGGTACTCGTTAGAACCGCCTCACCGAGGCGGTTCTAACGAGTACCCATAATCTATGTTTTTGAGCAGAAATATGAAAAATAATGTATACCCCTGTAAACCCCAGTTTTACTATATAAAAGTGGGGTTGAAGGGGGTCAAAATTATATAGGCGTGTTTTCGTGATGTGATACAATATGTCATAAATGTCAGTTCACCATTATGCATGTAGCAAAGTTTGTCTATTACAAAATTCTCCAGCATCTCCCAATTTATTTATGGTTTTCCTCAGCAGACATGAGGGTTTAAAGCAGAACTATAGTGAATGCCTGATACTGTATTTTACTACTGTTATTTGAATAGTGAGACAATTTTGATAATTATATATATTTTTGATGCATTCCTTGTCTTTTATAGTACAGAGAGTTATTTACAAGTATGCAAAATATGTTAGACCTGGGACTGACAGTTTTATTTATAATATTGGTGATCAGTGTACATGTTCAGGGGCAGATTCAGGGGGGGTAGTGGGGTTCAGTCCAACCTGCCAACCCCCTGCCTCCCACCCCAACCCCCATGACTAAAAAATATCATTTTCATGGGAAATTTAGGATAAATTTATTAAATTTGGGACACCTTCTTTCCTTCTACTTCTCTTGAACAAGTCCATTTTACTACCTGTGGATGTGTGTAAAATTGCTGGGTGAGTGGCAAACAGTATAGACCCTGATCAGCTCCTGCGTTCCGAGATGTCTGATCTGGATCTATACTGTTTGCTCTGGTCAATCTGTCCCAATATGTGGAATAAGTATGGTAATATGATTATAAAATCGAACCCCTCAGAAATCCTCCTGGATCCGCCCTTGATGTTTATCCTATGTTCATTGCATATGGCTAGTTGTCTGCATATATACAGTATTTCAAATGTCTCTGTAATTATATATGGCATTATGGTTATACCTGTTTATATGTCTTATGTCTTAGTTATACCATGGTTCGTGCGCATGTACAATGTGATAATGCACGAGCGTGAGTGAGTGCATTATCGCACGTACATGCGCAGAACCATGGTATAACTGATTTATCACATTTGCATGCATGTAGACCATCTACATCGCGAGATATTTCATGCTGAATGTCGGGAATTTAGGCCACTATGTGATAATTATAGGATGTCCTTTTTGTCGAAATAAAAGAGGGATCTATAAATCTTGGGCCAGGAAGTTGTCATTATAAACTCACCCCTGCGACAGTCTCATCATTCCAAATAAGTCCGCAAAATATTAACCCTTGTCCGGCTGAATAAATTAGGATGCCACGCCCACTTCTAATTTTCAGCCAATCAGATTACTTCATCCAAACTTTTGATATAAATTTACATAATAGCAAACAGTGTAGATCCAGATCAGTTGGCTTCTGAGGAAATCTGATCTGGATCAACACTGTTTGCAAAGGCTGGGTATATCCGGGACCAGCAGGACAAGGGTTAACACTTTGTTTGCTGGGTAAAAATTTCAGCAAACGACATTTTGAAAAATCTCATCAATTTATCATCTGCTGAATCTGCCCATAGCATGCTACGAGGGTCCTGCAAAAAGTTTTGTCACTGGGTTCGGATTACTTCAGTGCTATGTTTTATCAAACATATTTTTATTACAAACCTTCAAAGTAATCCCCCTTTACTGAATCACATTTTTGTAACCTTTTTACCCAGTCGTGAAAAGCAGATAAATAGTCTTCTTTTGGTATCTACTGGAGATACTGATAAATAGCGCTGCCAAGAGAACTTCTAGACGTATACTTATTTCCAGAAAGCATTTTCTTAAGCCTTGGAAATAAAATTAAGTCACAGGGACTCAGGTCAGGTGAATAAGGTGGATGGTTTAAAACTTTCACCTTTTCAGAAGCCAAAAAAAAATTAACAACCTCACACCTATGAGAGGAGGCGTTGTCATTTAAAAGATGGACTCCTGACCATCCTTTGCTTGGTGGTTGCTTATTGTAAAACGCTTTCTCTTTCTTCAGTACAGAATTCTTGTAGAATCGGCCAGTGACTGTATGACCAGATGGACAAGGCACTTGAATGACTGGCCCACTTGAATTAAAAAAAATAGCATACAACATCTTTTTCGAACTTATGGTTCTCTTTGCAATACATGGGCGTTTTTTACCTTTTCGCTTCCATTGCTTATTATCAGTCCTTCTTTGTGGCTCAAACATGTGCACCCAGGTTTCATCACCTGTTAGCAAGTTAGAAATAACCCGACTATTACAGCCTTTGTATGTTTTCAAAAGTTCCCGGGCACATTTAAGGCGCTGTGTCTTTTGCTCCTCAGTGAGCAAATGAGGCACCCACCTAGCGCAAACCTTTCTCAGGTCCAAACGCTTTTTCAGAATTGTTTGCACACTGCCTTCTGATATGCCAGTACAACTAGTTATATCTTTGACAGACAATCGCACATCCTTATCAACCACAATCTTTACAGCAGCGATGTTAGCCTTGGTAACAGAGGTTTTAGGCCTTCCAGGACGGGTATCATCTTCAACAGAAAATTTCCTAGCTTTAAAAGCTTTAACCCACCTAAAAACTGTGCGCATTGAAATGGTCTGAGGTCCATATATACCACACAATTCATTTAATATCTGCTTTGAATCTATATTAAGCCTAATGCGGCATTTACTATAGCTATGAATTTCAGTTTTCTGGTCCATGTTCCAATGTAACAAGTAAATTGGTCAGAGTATATGACTGCATCTGTTTCAATTTGAAATAACTCTGGCAGTTGGAAAGCAATTTGCACGAAATAAACGGGTATCGTTTGCTATTCAACACACCATTCAAGTGCAGTGAAGCATTTTAAAATATATCTGGGATAACCTATTAGCGCCAGAACTTTTTGCATGACCCTTGTAAGTGTTAACCCTAGTCCAGCTGAACCCAGATACATGTATGACCTGCTTTTGCAAAAGGTGTAGATCCAGATCAGTTGGCTTCTGAAGAAGCCAACTGATCTGGATCTGCACTATTTGCCATTAAAGGCTCCATATTCCTCAACAAGAGACACTTTATTAGCCAAGAAAGGTTTAATAAATTGATATACATGTATGGTATTAATACAATCATAAAATGTGGCACCTGACAGCCTGTAAAATTTCAGTTAGTCTCTCGCTCTTGAAACGTAATGATTTTTACCTTATCTCTGAATTAATGTTGCCAACATTAATTCAGAGATACAATAAAAAAATCATTTTTGATCTAATTCAAAAATGTGAGACTGAAATTTTACAGGCTGTCATCTGATGCCACATTTTATGATCATATTAATACTATATATCAATTTATTAAACCTTTCTTGGATAAAAATGTCTATTTTGGGGGAATATGGAGCCTTTAAGTATATGAATTTATATCAACAATCAGAATCAAGCAATCTGATTGGCTGAAAATTAGAAATATGCATGGAATCTTAATTTATCCAGCATGACAAGGGTTAAATCCCCAGCTCAAACATTTTCTGAGATATCTTGTGCACAAAGTAGTGTGATAAAGAATTACAAACAAACAAAGCAAATGCAACATGCCCCCAACTTTGAAAAGTTGGGGGCATAAAAAAAAACAGTTTTAACTGTCATCTGCTGCAACTTTGCTTGGCTCTTTATGGGTTAATGTTTAGCATGCAGGAAAAAATTTCACTAAATATATATTTTCAAATATTTTTTTTCTAGTTTTCTCCCAGAAAATTGAATTTAACATTACACAGAAACTGAACAAATGTCAAAACCTATTTGGTGGGAAAAACAAGACAAAATTTAATATCAAAAGTTTGTTGTCTGCTAATTTTGCCCAGGAAGTTCTAAAGGCAAACTGAATGAAAAAGCAGAAGAAAAATAAATTGATTATAAGAGTTAATAACTAATTATTTTACCTGGATTAGGTTGTAGAAATTCATGTGTCTTGTCAATGAGTTCGCCCACTAGCTTCCCCATAACATCTGTTTTCTGTTCAATTAAAAATATATCATAAAAGGTCTGTGCCATACACTACAACCTCTTTATAACACGTTTCTTTATAACACGGTTTTGTATATAACACGGTTCAAAGATAGATCCCAAAAATGTATAGATTATATTGAAAAATGACCATAAATGGTCATTTTTCAATATAATATATACATTTTTGTTTAGATACAACATGGTCATTTAACTAACATGGTTTATGCTATGGACCCCCACAAAAGTGTTATAAAGACGTTGTGATGTATTTATGCTTACTACACTTTTGCCATCATTTGAAAAGACGTTTTTGGCTTGATGTTTTATTCTAAATGGAATCAAAGCACTGACAGTACTGGTGGGTCAATTGTCTCTGAGTATTGGCTGGGAAAATGGTCCTGAACAGGGACATAAGACTGTCTCGTTTAACCCTTAACTTCCTGTAATTTCAGCAAACAGTGCAGACCCTGATCAGACACTGCATTCTGCAGCATCTGATCTGAGTCTGCACTATTTGCAAATGTCCTAGTGCAGGTTTTACAGATAACCCTCTATCTACAGCACTCTGACGTCACAGCGACAAGAACAGCCCAACTATAAATAACTTTTACCTCGATTTTGTCTGACATTGGTCAATGATAATCACATGGACAACTACCTTAAGGCAATTTTTGTGTTAGTATACTATGGCTTGATTGCATTATGAAAACACGCCTATTCAAATATATAGAAAATTTCACCTCCAAAAACTGAAAATTTTCAGATAAAATATTCTGATATTTTTCATATTTCTGCTCTAAACATAGAATGGGGGTACTCATTAGAATAGCCTCGGCGAGGCGGTTCTAACGAGTACCCACAATCTATGTTTTTGAGCAGCAATAAGAAAAATAATGTATACCCCTGTAAACCCCAGTTTTACTATATAAAAGTGGGGTTTACGGGGGTCAAAATGATATAGGCATGTTTTCGTGATGGCAAACAATCAACCCAAAAATTGAGTTATGAAGAACAATATTGTTTCAAAAACCATTTGTTGTTTCTGTTCTTGTGCTTTATTTTAAAATATTTATCGCAAAATCAATGGGTCTGACCTATGCAATATCAATAGTAAAGTGGAATTTTGGAATTTTTTTATCATTAAATATTTTTGCCGTTCTTTACTGACTTTAAATTATTTATGTTCCATAACAATATTGTGAAAATTTCAGAAATTTTGAACAAGTGAAAATCGCTGAAAAGCTACATCTAAACTACCTACCCTATCGATTTTTTGATGTTTTGCAGCCATTTTTACTATGGGAAAAAAGAAAATATTCAACTGTTTTAAAACCAATGACTAGAATAAAAACTTTGTGCATAAGTAGTTACGACCAATGGTTTTTAATTCCCCAAAACAATGCTAAAAGTTTGCAAATTTACTTCTTCTGTGTAAAGTGTTAGGCAAAAAAACGACTTTCCGAAAGATGTCGTGCAGAATGATTTCATCGTATTTTCATGTTTGAAACTTAATTTTTTATCACAAATTACATTCATATTTATCAAGTTTTTAACAAAGTGGAACTTCTTTAAAGACTTGACAAAGTGATCAGTGGGTCAAGTAAACCCAGTCAGAGCCAGTTTGTTTATATTGAGGTTTTACGGCCCAGTCAACCCAATGGGGTCATGTCGAGCGCGGTCAGTTTACCTAACCACACGTTTACTGGGAAGGCTTAGTCCTCTAAGTGGTTAACCAGTATTGTGTACTTCTTTTGCCAAAAACTGACAACTGCCCTTCGTGAATCAGCGGAAGGGAGAGAATGACCCCAGTCAGTGCCAGTCCATCAATAGGACTTGATAATATAACACCTTCATAACCAAATATCAAAGGCCTAGATCTTCTAGTTTCATGAAAGAAGATTTTTAAAGTTTTCCTCATAAGAGTCATGTAAATCAGGTCACGAGGTGACCCCTGGGGTGGGGAAATTTTTAACCCCAGGGCTATAATACATGTAAATGTGAACAATCTTGGTAAATGTCTACTAGATAAAATTAAATACCAGTTTCATGAAAGAAGATATTTTGTTTTTCCCGATACGAGTCTATGTAAAATAAGTGACCCCTGGGATGGGGCCATTTTTGAACCCAGGGCTATAATGTGAACAATCTTGGCAAAGGTTCACTAGATAAAACTAAGTACAAATGTCAAAGGCCTGGGCACTCTAGTTTCCCACCAGAAGATTTTTACAGTTTTCCCCCATACAAGTCAATGTAAGACAATTTAACTCGAGGAGGGAGCCATTTTGACCCGTGGTTATAATTTGAACAATCTTGGTAACGGGCCCTCTAGCTGAAGCTACATACCAAATATCGATTTTTTCCCTATATGTGTCTATGTAAAACAAGTGACCTACAGGACGGGCCATTTTTGACCCCAGTGCTATAATTTGTATGATCTTGGTAAAGGCCTATCAGCTGAAGCTACATAACAAATATCAGGGGCCTGGGCCTCCTAGTATCAAACAAGAAGATTTTTAAAGTTTTAAACAGGCCTAGGTCATTCAAGTTTTTTTGTTGTTTTTTTCTCTAAGGTAGGATAGGTCTATAAATCATTATGATCTTATGTTATGGGATAAAAATAGCTTTATTAGATATCGTACATCAAAATTTCTCAGCTACAGAGTATGGTAAACAAGTCCCAGAGAATTTTTTATTTATAAAGTAGGTCAGAGGTTGATAAATATCTCATAGTGAAATACTTTTGTATGTTAGACACCATATTCAATAGATGTACCCTTACAAACGAATTTAGGAAGCCTAAGCCATAGAGCTGAGTTCAGGAGAAAGGTATCAGACAAGTTTTTATGTACACTGTATTTAAGTTGTTTTTTTTTTTTCAACAAATACATAAAAGTGAACACTATATACAGAGGACTTAAGGAGCATCTCCAATTCTCCATGAAAACATATATTGTGTGTACTCATTAGCAGCATCTCACCTCAGCAAAGCACTTCTAATGAGTACCCACAACATATGTTTTCATGGAGAAATAAGAAAAATTACCCAAGAATTATTACCAAATACTTCTGGTATGTGACCTACCATGTCAAACAGAAATTCTCACAAACCACATTTTGAACAAGAGGGCCAAGATGGCCCTGTATCGCTCACCTGATTACCAGATAAATTGGCCTTTCGGTTCACGAGAAGAAGTGCAAAATATATTTCCAAGATAGTGGCCATGGGGCCCATCTAGGATCTCTGATCAGAACAAATTTAGCTCTTTTTTATCTACAAGTCACTCTGATGCTTCCTACCAAGTTTGGAGTCAACTGGCCTTTCGGTTCAGGAGAAGCAATAAATAGATTTCTAAGATGGCAAACATGGCAGCCATCTCGGATTTCCGATCAGAATGATTTTCTCTATTGTGCACTACTAGTCACCCCGATGCTTCCTATCAAGTTTCAAGACAATCAGCCTTATGTTTCAGGAGAGGAAGCGAAAAATAGATTTTCAAGATGGTGGCAATGGTGGCCACCTTGGAGTTCCGACTGGACCTTGGAGTTCCGAACAAGTCACCTGATGCTTCCAACCAAGTTTCAAGCCAGTTGGTCTTTCCAATCAGGAGAATAAACGAAAAATAGATTTTCAAGATGACGGCCATCTTGGATTTCAAATTGGAATTATTTTTGTTGTTTTTTTTTATCTACAAGTCACCCCCGATGCTTCCTGCCAAGTTTCAAGTCAATTGGCCTTTTGGTTCAGGAGAAGAAGCAAAAAATAGATTTTCAAGATGGCTGTCACAGGGGCCATCTTGGATTTCAGATCAGAACAATTAAGAGTCAACTCTCCTATCCACTCGGCTACGGGGGCTTGCATACGATAAAAGATGATTTCGTTTTTGTTCCAATTCAAAAACAATAGACTAACTGAAATTTTACAGGCTGTCAGATGCCACATTTTATGATCGTATTGATACTATATATAAATTTATCAAATCTTTCTTGGATAAAAATGTCTATTTTTGAAGAATATGGAGCCTTTAACTTTCAGAATAAGTACATACAGGTCTAGATAAGACTTGTATCCAAAGAAACACTTGTCTTAGGCCAATAAAAATTATATGTGTGTTTCTGGTTATGTAGACTTTTAACCCTTGTCTAGCTGAATAAATTAACATGTCATGCCCACTTCTAATTTTCAGCCAATTAGATTACTTAATCCTGGTTGTTGATAAAAATTCACATACTTAAGGCCAAAAAAAAAAAAAAAAGTTATTAGATTCTCAGACACTTTTTTCAAAAAATAGACGCGTGCGGGCGGCTTTTTATTTTTATTTTCAGGTTGGGTATATTCTTGGACATTTGGGTTTGTTAGGCTAAACAAAATGGTGACTGGAAGTATCTAAATTCTACCTATCTGCAAGGCAGCAAGTTTAAAGTCTCAAAGAACATAAATGGATCGTAATTTACCAATTTTCTTTGCAAGGAAGCAAGAATGCCATATGTTTGTGGTCTAGATCGCAATTTGTTGAGAAATGATTCTCAGATAAGCAAATAAAATCCAATGTCACGTATTTTCGTGGGTCGGAAAAAAAACTTACCACTGAAAAAAATCATAGCTGCGGGACCTTTTGGACAAATGCGGTGGTGTCTGAGAATCTAATACTTTTTTGGGGGGCCTAATGGCAAACAGTGCAGATCCAGATCAGTTGGCTTCTGAAGAAGCCAACTGATCTGGATCTACACTGTTTGCAAAGGCAGGGGATATCCGGGTTCAGCAGGACAAGGGTTAAAACAGGGACAGTAATTTGGAAAATATTTTGGTGTAGTTTTTGGGTTAATAGGAAAACGATATGCTGAACAGGGAAATCCTGTATAAAATCCTTAAAAAAAATTTAGGTCTGCGGTGAAAAATAAGGCATGGTCTGGTAACCTGAAACACACCCTTTCTCATCTTAAAAAATTATGATCTATGATTTAACATTTAAAATAAATGTGCATAGTTCTGGATAAGAGAGGCGTGGTTGTGTGAGGTGAAGGTGTCTTGTAGCTGTTGTCACCCGGGCATCCAACATATTGGCTTACAGTTGGGCAAGGCCTGCTGTCATTGCAGCAGATAAGGGTAGAGGGAGAATGTTATTATTTCTTCTGTTCCTTCCCTCTTTCTTCCCTATCCCTCTGTTTCATCTCCTCTACTATCTCTTCTACCTCTTTTCTCCCTTTCTCCAGGAGACGACACAAAATGACCAACAAGGGCTGATGTGTCATTAAACCCCAACTCAATCAATCAAATCTGGATGTGTGGTAGGCATACAAACTATAGACAATTTTCTTATTTCTTCACAAAAACATATGTTGTGAGCACTCATTGGAAGTGCCTAAGGGAGACACTCCTAATGAGCAACATGTTTATGTGAAAAAATAAGAAAAATATAGAAGCTTTTGGGCTGAATAAAAAAAAAAAAAAATAAACCTTGACTTACTCTTTCCATTTCTGTAAACTCATCATCAAGCTCTGTGCCTTTGGCTCCACCAATCTTTTCACTCATAAACTGCAAGAAAATGAATAAATGTCTGTTAGCATGTAGCCAAACCTGGTAATCTCGTAAGGGGTAGCCACTGGTTATGCACTCAAAATCTTTACGTGAACTTCCAGTTATGACTTACGAGACATCCAAATGTCAACAAACGGATAAATTCTCCTGATTTATTGATATTTAGTAAATTTCATGGACATATTTTGAAAAATCGGACAATGCTGTTCCCAACAACTTTCATTTCTACGTCGGAAAAGATAGGTGTGGACTTGAAAAAACAAGCGGATAATTTTTATTTCAGTTTCACCCCGGGAAGGGTATTCCAATATTCCTGTTTTGACTTTTTTACTTGTGCAAAATAATGGCATTTTCAGCTATCTGGGCTATGAAATACTTATTTAACATGTCAAATAAGACGTACTGCAACCCACCACAACTTTGAAATACATAAGATGCTAAATTAAAATTTCCCAAGGACTGTAATATTTGTGCTGAATATGACTTACGAGGCCGACTACCCCTTACTGGGGCATTAACCCTTACAGGGACAAGAAAGCCTATACATCACAAAGAGATTTTTACAGAGCTGTATAATGGAACTTTTATATGATTTTGCTCAATTGAGAGTTCAAACATATGCAAACATGGCATATCAAAACCCTGTTGTTATATGCTAACATGGCATATCAAAACCCTGTTGTTATATGCTGTCTCATTTGCAAAACCTTTCATGGTGTTTGATTATTTATATGTAAATGGAATATTTTGAAATTGGTTTGGTCTAAAATCTGCATGTTTTTAAATGGAGGGCATTCTGATAATGACTAATGTTCCCATAAGGGATTATCAATTCATCAGGCCATGTAATCAGACACATGACAGTTGGCTTTCTTGTCCGTGTAAGGGTTAATGCCCCCTTAAGGGGTAGTCGGCCTCGTAAGCCATATCTGGCACAAATATTTCAGTCGTGGAAACAAATGCTTCGAAAATTTAGCATCTTATGTATTTCAACATAGATGTAGGTTGCAGTGCATCTTATTTGATATTTTAAATAAGTATTTCTTAGTCCAGACAGCTGAAAATACCTTCAAATTGCACAGGAAAAGAAGTCAAAACAGGAATACTGGACTACCCATCTCTGGGTGAAATTGAAATAAAAAATAGCCGCTTGTTTTTCCAAGCCCACACCTATCTTTTCCTACGCAGTAATGAAAGTTGCTGGGAATAGCATTGTCCGATTTTTCAAAATATGTCTATGAAACTGATGAAAAATCAATAAATCAGGAGAACTTACCTGTTTGTTGACATTCGGATGTCTCGTAAATCATGGCCGGAAGTTCATGTAAAGATTTTGAGTGCATAACCAGCAGCTACAGCCAGAATTTTGTTGTAGTACGCGATCAATCAGGTATGAAGTGCTGTCCTTTCATAAATACTATAATAACCCCCTGTTGTGACAGACAAGCCTGAGCATACAGTGTACATCCAGAACAGATGCCGCAAAACATGTGGCTTCTAATCCACATCTACACTGTCTACCATTCATCCAGCAATATAAAAGATATTGTAAAATAGACTTGTTCAAATTTTAGGACCAGTATGGTGAGGCGTTAAGGTGTCCCAATACTTAGGATATATATGGTAACAGCTGGTGTTGATTTTTTTCGCGCGTGAATGAAATGGACAGTTACTCATTTTCGACATGCTAATGAAGAGGCCATGTGTGTAAGAGATCACTCAAGGTGATTTCCGGTACATGGTTAGTGTTATGTGTTGCAAAAACATTTGGTTTGTTTTTACAGCTCCAGATAAGGTGTAAATCTTAAAAATGAATATTAGAAAACATGAATTACTATGGACCAAACACCCTATCCACCAAAAGAGGTTATTTTCTGAAACACAGGTGTGTCATCTGGCACAAAATGTTATTACTCAGAATCAAACAAGCAAAAAATAAAAAAAAAATAAAAAGTAAAAAAAAAAAAAACAAACAACTGGTGAACTGTCATCTGACAATGACATGTCAAAATCGTAACATCTCTAGATATTTTGTACCATTCCTATTCACGTGAGCTGACACTGTCGTCACAGGACGGGAAATAACCATCAATACTAACCTGATTAGCTTTATTGAACTGCTTCTTTAAGCCAGCTAGTGACATTTTGAATTGTATTGCTTAAAAACTCGAGACCAAACATCCAAACAGGAAATACTCCCACTGATTAAAACTTCCTGTTGCAATTCAGCAGTAAATGCGGTTGCACTCGAGCTATCACAATTTTACTCCGTACTGTTGGGAACTATTCTGTTTTGTCCAGCCGATGTAGGCTCATCGTTATGCACTGGCCATGATCATGACCAGGACCCAACCCTGGTAAATTGGTGTGGCGGAGATCGAGTTTGAAAAGACGTTCATTTTTGTCGGCAATTAAATATTTTTTGACTCCGCTAAAGTTTGACGATCAACTCTTAAACATATATATAGAAAGGCCTCACAACAAATGGTGCTTAAAATCAAAACAGCTGATCTAATTACCGGAGCGGACACGTTTGACAAAATATGTATTTTTTTTAAATGTTTTGGATTTTTTATACTCTGATATGACTCAATGAAAAATAAAATTCTCGAGAAGAATGAATAACATACGTTTGTCATACATTTTGATTGCCTTGTGTCATTATTAGTTATTCATAGGCCGTGTATAATTGTTACCGATCCAGTTGAAATTAAAATTTAATGTATTTTATTTGGCACGGAAATATCATTGGGTCACTGGACAATTCGGCCCATAACAAAATCGGCCCATGACAAAATCGGCCCATAACCTTTTCGGCCCATACAAAATCGGCCCATAGCAATTTCGGCCCACAGTATAATTGATGGTATAATTGCTTTGTTTGCATATAATTGGTATGTTTGTACGGCCAAATCAGTAGCCTGTTTCTAAAAGACAAACTTACTAATTAAAGTGAATGGTCGATTAACTTTTACCTGTAATTGTTATTTTCATTTTATGAGATCGAAAAGGAGATAAAAAAAAAAAAAAAATTAATATAATCAGTATTTAATATAATTTTTTCAATTAATTAAAATCATATAAGCTGAAAATTCTATCTGTAGTATTTTGAAAATGCTTATCGGTTTCTTTTCTTTGATCGTTCTCATTGTAGACATGAGTTAAAAAAGTGACATGTAGCGTTGTTTACAGCCACATTGGGCTTATTGTACACTGCTTTTCTTGTTTCTGAGCACTATCATCTTCCATTTCTTATGGAATACGATATGTGCACATCTATTAGTTTTCACTGAGTAGAAAATCTTCAATTTTGTACGTTGTTGAGCAGAAATAAGAAAGATAGACGTGGTTTAAAAATGCATCCTTATATTCTATGTTTTAGAGCAGAATAAGAAACGTCATAAATTAAAACCTTTATTTTATTGTCAGCGGTGAAATCAATGTATATCTGATAAAAATAAAAGTGGTATCAATCACTAGTGAATTGATATCGTATCATTTCACTAGTGACTGATGCGATTTATATTTTCACTCCTCGCTTTGGACGACTTCTTTTTACTTCATTGTTTCAGAAGTGGATGTTACCTCCACTTCAGATTTTTGAACACCTCTAACTTCTTTGTTTCTGAACTAAACTATCAAGTGTCGGTATGCATTTTCTTAGTTAGAATGTAAGGAACATTTTGGTATCAAAATTATTTTGATTCACCAAAACTTATTGTTTTTGTCTCTCCAGCGGTTCACATGTTAAGCACTGAGCGTCGACGCCATGACGTTCATGTTTTGTTTGACGTTACTTATGACGTCAGAAACGCGCATTGACGTGTAAACAATAAAATAAAAGGAAAATTTACTCTTTTTCAGTGAATACCATAAAAATTTTCATCTCGTGTAATGAAAACATTCAAATTTTCACTCGTGCTTCGCACTCGTGAAAATATTGATGTTTTCATTTCACTCGATGACAATATTTATGGTATTCACAGCAAAAGAATAAATATCCTCTATGTACTGTGTAGAGCATTTTCGCCTGTGTACGACTCTTTAAACGGGATTTACCATGCTACCTTGATTCCTAAGAAAATCGCCATTTGTATGATGTTTGAGCAGAAATAAGAAAAACGTCGCTTTAAAATGTTTGTTTAATAGCAGAAATAAGAAATTAGAGGTTCCTGTGCATCCATATTTTGCCTATTTATGGTGGCTTTAAAGTGGTTTCCAAATCATATATCGGTTAACGTAATTCATAAGGCGAAAACAGGTGTGTTTGTTTAGTTTACTTTTTTATTATTTGGAATAAAATTTGTTCTTATTGATTTGTTTACCGTCAACACGCCTGTCCTTGCCTCCAGATGGAACAACAACAGAAAGCGATATATATTTTAAACTATTTAATGAACAGTAAAACTCAGAAATGAAAAACATTCTCATCAGAAGCATATATACAATGAAAAAATATGAAGTATAACATACTCTAACTTAAAAATATAATGCACATTTGTGAAGCACACGTTCACGTAGCCCTAAGAAGAATTGTATGAAAAGAGCAGTCCTTTGGACAAATATGAGCTGCGTCATGAGAAAACCTGTTAAATGGCATACGATTCCATCAAATGCGTAGATCAGACTGCAGTCTGATCCGAGCGATTTGTTGATCGCTGCCTTTGTTCGCTGATTTGTCATGCAATAAGACTGAACTTTTTGTTTCAGAGAATGGTTTTCCCATAATGGGGCTCAAAATAAGTACGAAACACTACAGAAATAATCCTTGAATCAACACAGAACCACTAAGTATGCCGTTGTTTCATATTTCAGCACTTTGCGTCACATTTCAGAGATACATGTCATTCAGTTGTCAGAAAACTTGCTGCACTTTCAGTCGTCGGCTGGTCCGTAGATTCGGCCACACTCCCTCAGTAACTGTGATGTGGAGATCTCATCCGCGGCGTATTGTTCCCAAATCTGCTGGAGTCTGTTCTGTAGGCGTGTGTAGAGGGTTCTCTGGTCTCGAAGGATCTGTTCCTCGGACACCAGGCGCTGGGTGAGCTCCACAAGGTCAGCTTCGCGTCGTAGAAGGGGACGAGAAGGTAGAACGTCTGTGTGGCTCTTCCTGCGTTGGCGATCAGGCGGGTGTGCCATCCTTCTACGTCGTTATTCGTCCTCACTCGCTGTTGGTGAACTGACCACGTTCTCGGGCATCATGTTGCGTTGTCAAGCCACGTCGATCGGATGTACCTGTTCAGCTGCTGTAGTTCTGGTGAGTTGGCTCTCTGGTCTAGTTGGTCGAAGGCTCTCACGACATCCGTCGGTGGCAGGAACGGGAGAGCTAGAAGAGAACGAATGTATCTGTATTTTGCTCCACGCTGCGTGTATGTAGTCGCCAATCCCAACTCCTGTACGTTTCTCCAAATAGCCTGGGAAAAGTGGAAAGCACATCCTCTTGTCATAGTATCGGGGTAGATGGTTCTAGCAGCTTTCCAGGCACCTGAAATAAAATAAAACAATGTTAATATATGTATTACATTCGGTGTATCATTTATATCTACACGTAAACAAAAAATTAGTGAAAATCAAACATTTTTTTAAGCTGTCCGCATGCTCAGTGTCTTTAATGAATTATGTCAGACGATAGAATCTAATTTCATAGATATTTACTTCGATGGCTATTCAGTTGCAAATTGATGTCAGCCAATAATGTTATATATAAGAATTCTATGCCGTAGTTATAAAAACATGTACCTTTCTCGGTCCATCACGAAACATTCCACCTGCGGCTGACCTAGCTTCTCTCTGAGGGCCGTCAAAACCTGAAATATAACAAAACATTGAAAAATACATGCATGAAATAGTACATATCAAAATATATTCAGGAAAACATCATAATTAGTGTGTATGAAAATTGAAAAGTAAAACTATCAGGATCTGATACAATCAGAACCAAAATTTCGCCCACAATATCACACGGGAAAGTAGTGAAAACATAGATTTATAATAGTTAACAATATAGACAGCTAGTTAACCGAGTCAATAGCTCTTTTCCAAACCGGTTGCATTTATTTAATCGAAGTAATCAGAATCAAATCAGTGCATTTTGATTATAACTTTAATTTTGGAAGTGCACTTACCGCTTCATAGTCTGTAGTCTTACGCCTAGACATCATACAGAACGCCAGCGGGACCTGCCTCACCGAATCTCCTTTCCTGATGAAGGCATGTACTGACCACAGCTGGATGAACGGTCTCGATGCAATCTTGAAGGTGCCGTCGCAGAACCATCGTCTGGCGTTCTTCAGAAGCGTCTAGCTTTTGAGGAAACTTTCATATTCTACCATGAAAATGTATGGTGTGTGTACTCATTAGAATAATATCATCGATGCGATTCTAATAAAATACACTCAAAATACCATTATTTTTTAGAAGATCTAAAGAACATTCCTAAACTTTCCCGATTTGCCTCCTGTCCTGGCGCTATGAATAAGCCCCGATGGATCGAACTATTCATGTCTATAACAAATTTCAATGGTCCCAAAGATGTTCCGAGACATTGGTTCTATTCTAATAAGAGTAACTGGATTTCTGCTAGAAAAAAGTCCGCAGCCAAGTTTTGAATCTTTTGGTATGTTAACCGTTCACCCCTGAGTTTCTGATGTGGACCCTTCCATCTTTGGATTTGGATATTTCCATTGTTGCAAATGAGGGTCAGTCAAACATAAAACAAAGTGAATGGCAAACAGTGCAGATCCCGATGAGATGACTTGTCTGGATCTACACTGTTCGCAAACGGTTCTGTTTGGTTCACAGGGCTGACAGGGTTAAATCTGAGACTGCCCAGTCAGCATTCTACGTAAATCTATATCGGGCCGTCATCGGCCCGTCAGGGTAGCTGACGGGCCGATGACGGCCCGATGTAGATTTACGTAGAATGCTAGCTGGGTGTTTGTTTAGGCTATCGACAACAAAAAGCGCATAGCTATCTGCAGCTGACTAATAACAACTTTTTACGAGGTGGTATTGTAAAAAAAAAAATAAACAAAAAATAAAATAATAATTAAAAAAAATATATATATATAAACAACTAAAAACAACTAGTAGGGTTTTGTTATATGGTAACTGTGTCGCCTGTGAATGCGAATCGGTCAGTGGTGACATAGATAAATGTTTTAGAAATATATAGATACCGTACGCATTACTGACAATACGATTTTTGTTTTTAAATTCTATCAGTGGTTGTAATTGATATACTAAAAATAAGTAGATTTTTAAAAGGGAGATAACTTTTGTAGTTTTCTGTTTGCTTTCCTGCACACCAAGTCTTTTCTAAAAAGGGGTCTACTGTATAAGGAAAAATACTCACATGGGAGCAAACTCTTTCGTTTTAGAGTTGATTCGTTTTCACAAGGGAGGCAAAAACAATTCTGATAGTTTCCTTCTCTGAAAGTGTATTCATAGTCCCAAAGCCGGCATCACATGAATTAAACTTGACTCCGATCGAAGATTTGGAGGAGGTGGAGGGATGCGGAATGTTCGAACTTTGACCTTTTGTTTCCGTAAGTTTGTAACGTGTGTCGTAGCTTTTATTTTACTCTGTCTTACTAAGTCTGTGACTGTGGCTCTTCAAGGATAATCTCCTGTACTATAATGTGAGCCAGCGCACGACAAAACCTACAATAAGAACTGTGTTACCAGCCAAGACCTCAGATCAGCGTGTACATCAACCCTTGTTTATCCCTCTTTGGATAGCCCGAAGACTGTACAAGACACATGCGGTCAGCGAAGACTGATCGGACTGCGCGGATGCGCAGGCTGATCTGAGTCTTCGCTGGTCGCAGAAGTCTTATTGTTGTTGGTCTCGTTTATCCCTCTTTGGATAGCCCAGAGGCGAAAGAAAGCACATGCGATCAGCGAAGACTCTGATCAGACTGCGCGGATGCGCAGGCTGATCTGAGTCTTCGCTTGTCGCAAAAGTCTTATTGTTAATGGTCTCGTTTATCCCTCTTTGGATAGCCCAGAGGCGGCAGAAAGCACATGCGATCAGCGAAGACTCTGATCAGACTGCGCGGATGCGCAGGCTGATCTGAGTTTTAGCTGGTCGCACAAGTCTTATTGTAGGTTATGTCTTGCGCATGCTTATATAGCTCAATACTTTTTGTTTCATTGTAAAGTGTGTGGTAGTTTGTTTACTAATGGGTAGACTGACTTTATCTCTTCCTTAGACTAGCTCCAGTCTCCAGTGACAACTATTTCCCTTATAATCCTGTTTGATAATCCATTGAAATAAGACCAAAGTAGTATCATTACTATAAAGGCTGGTCATTAGTCAGACCACCCTTTATGATCATGATAATATTTTGGTTTTATTTTAGTGGATTATCAAACAGGATGTTATGAAAAATGTATTTAGTCACCGGAGACTGGAGCCAGTCTAGCTCTTCCTGGATATCTTCTATACTATTTGAGCTGTTGTTTTGCTTCGATGACTTGTAACATGTATGCTTTTAATTATAATTAAAGTTAAAGTTTTAAGCTTTAAACTTCGGAACTTTCCTAATGTACTTGCGCAAAGTTAGGCTCCGTCATTTTTCAGCGGTTTGATGATTAAAACTGTTTCAAAAATTGTTTTGTTTTGATGTTGCAAACACAGCCATGAAAGGAGAAGCTTCATGTATTCAGAATGCAGGCAAATCTTCTATTTCAAATCCACCACATTATTTAGTAATCGAAGCACTGACAGCAGTGGTGGGTCGATTGTCTCTGAGTGTAGACTTGTTTCATTCAACCCTTAACTTGCTGTAATTTAAGCAAATAGTGCAGACCCTGATCAGTTTGTTTGTGTTGAGGTTTTACGGCCCAGTCAACCCAATGGGGTCATGTCGAGCGCGGTCAGTTTACCTAACCACACGTTTACTGGGCAGGCTTTGTCCTCTAAGCGGTTAACCAGTATTGTGCACATTCTTTTGCCAGAAACTGACAACTGCCCTTCTTGAATCAGCGGAAGGGAGAGAATGACCGTAGAAAATATTTCATGATCAATCTCCACGAAAGAATGTTGCCGACCTCGGCGGGGGTCGAACCCGCGACCTCCTGGTCTCCAGTCGGACGCGCATCCAACTGAGCCACCGAGGTCGGCCAGACCCTGATCAGACGTCATGTTCTGTGGCGTCTGATCTTGGTCATGTCCGAGCACTAAGCCCAGTCCAGGGTTTTTATACAGCACTCTGACGTCACAGCAACAAGAATAGCGCGGTTATACCTGGATTTCATTAAAACGCTATTTGCATGGATTAACTTTATTGGTCAGCAATAGTCATGTGGACAACAACAACATAACTCATGATTTAATCCCAAAAAGTTTTAAAGAACTTTCAGTTTGGGAATAGAGTTCGGTTCGCAGAGGTTGTGGGCTTCGTGAACAATTGGTTAGTTCACCTTGTCAACAACCTTAAGGAAATTTTGGTATATGTATATTTTGGGTAGATTGTAAATAATGGACCCAAAAGGGGGATCAGAGGGGAGAGGTGAAGAAGTTCGAGTGAAAGGGCAATATGAGTAAAAATCTTCCTGCAGAATACTTTATTTAAATAAAGCCAAATGAAACATGAGACACAGGCAAACATAAGATGACATAGGCAAACATAAGATGACACAGGCAAACATAAGATTAGATATGAAGTCTGATGAGATGTGAAATTCTATTTATAATTGTATCTTTTAGTACATACTATGAATAAATGTATCCTTCCTCTCAATCACTATATTTCTCTTCAGCTATCTCATCAGACGTAGATGTTTGTCAGCATAAAATAAAACATGGCACGGCATGGTGACATAAGATAAACTGTGGCGTGCTCGGTTTGGGGTGGAATCATGGGCAAAACCAACATCTACGACTGATATTAGTCCAATATAAGATAAACATCGAACACATTTCATCGCAGCAGTTTTCAGATTCGTCATTAATTAATTCATTTTTTTTTTTTTTTTTTTTTTTTTTTTTTAAGTTTCAGAACAATCAGAGATTCCATTACGAAAACACGCCTATTCAAATATATCGAAAAATTCACCTCCAAAAACTGAAAATTTTCAGAAAAAAAACAAAACCTCTGATATTTTTCATATTTCTGCTCAAAACATAGATTGTGGGTACTCGTTAGAACCGCCTCGGTGAGGCGGTTCTAACGAGTACCACAATCTTTTCAAAATATAGATTGTGGGTACTCGTTAGAACCGCCTCACCGAGCCACAATCTATGTTTTTGAGCAGAAATATGAAAAATATGTATATCCCTGTAAACCCCAGTTTTACTATATAAAAGTGGGGTTTAAGGTGGGGGTCAAAATTGTGAAGGAAAATAATTTGGGTCCAGCCAAAAAAACCAAAAAAAAAAAAAAAAAAATAAAAAAAATAAAAAAAAAAAAGAAACGCCTATTTCCCTAAGTGTTGGGACTGACAGTAGAGAAATATTGTTTAGAAATCGCCTTTCAATATTATAATAGTTTCCTCATATGTAATGACTGTATGACTTGAGAAATACTCGTAAAGGAATGGTCCAAGAATAGAAACCAGTGGAACACCGTCCAATCCGTTATCCAGGGGAGCTGTGGTTAATTAGCTTCTGCGGAGGACTGTCACTTTGGCCTTGACATTTTAGATTCATCAGACTGCACAACTACAGACAACCCTTTTTATAACGACACTCGATACAACGATAAAATTCGTTATAATGACAATTTGACTGTCACAAAACCTTCGCTTAAGAGGTAACAGTTAGTCACAAATTATGCAAGAATAATGTAGTTAATACCTTAAAGAACCATATATTTTGGATATTTGTTCGAATCGTCTCAGTAAGGCGATTCTAACAAATATCCAAAATATGTGTTCTATGAGGAAATATGAACAAAACAAGAGCTTTCTTATATATCAATCATCTCAATGAGGATTCTTTACAACAGCAAAATCATTTTAATGGCAACGTCTTTGGAATAAATGCTGTCGTTGTAACAAGGGCTCACTGTATACATTTTAGGCATGCCAGTCAGAATAGAGCGCGGATCCAGGATGATTTCTGAGGGGGGTGGGGGTGGGGTTCGATTTAATCAAAATACCGTACTTACTCTATGTATTCGGAAAGACAGTCATGAGCAAACAGTGTAGACCCAGATCAGACGCCGCAGAACTCGGTGTCTGAGCAGAGCCTACATCGTTTGCCACTCATCCAGCAATTTTAAATACATTCATAAGTAGTAAAATTGACCTGTTGAAGAGTGGTATAAGATAAAGAGTATGGGATGTGAATATTTAGGGTAAATTTGGTATTTATTCATCAAATTTATTAAAAACTTCCTTTGAAAATGAAATTTTGAGTGAAAAGGGGGTTCAGTAAAGGGGGTTCAACTGAACCCCCGAACCCACTCTGAATCCGTCCCTGGAATAACTGCATTCCACTGTGACGTGAACCAACAAGTTGCTCACTTGAATAGATCGGCCAAATCCACCTGCCGCTTTGACTTTTACATTTAATTTAATATTCATAAGGCTACGTACACTGTATGACATCGGCATGACAGTAAGGAAATTCTGCATTCCATGTAGAATAAGTATTCGCTCATGTGTGCAGATAATACATGCGGTCTATGTAGTAAAACTATACTTATAAATATTATAATCAAAAGGACAAAGCGACAGGACAGTTTGGTCGGCCTATAGTTTCTCTGAATAATAACAGAATCAATTCTAGAATGTCGTCTGCTATGAATTTGTTCAACGTTTTAATGGTAAAAGTCACTGTATAGATCTGTCTATCTCATGCATTATTTAGAACCAAAGCTATGATATCGATACAGACAAACTTCAAACACCGTAGAATTTTCAGGATTCTCAAAGGCTTCTTTACAGATAAGCATCATTAACGCTGGCTTATTTTTGAAGCACGACATACAGACGGTATGATACATCACTTCACCACTTCCGTTCCCACACGCTCGGGTGCACACTCTGTAGTCGCTTGATTGCCCACGAGTGCACCGGTTACACAGTCTGGCTTGCTCTATATCACCGATGTCGTTGCAAGCGCCCATACAGTCACGATCAGAGATGGCGTCCACGCACTGTCCGACAATAAGGAGCATCAAACATGCTGACAGAAGATACATGATTATCTGGAAACAGTTATAAAGGTACAAAGAAGATTAAGTGACATTTATACACATTTAGGGATGGCAACTGGTAAATTGTTTTGCCCTCTTCCTGAAAAGGGGTCTACACTAAAGCGAAAGAAATGAGAGTAAATTCTTCCCTTTTAAATACAGTCGAACCTCAGTGGCTCGGGCATCTTTGGGGCCATGGAAATTTGTTCTAGATACCGCTGAGGGTTAGGAGAAATGAGAATAGTATATGGATGTCTTTTCGATCTTCTATAAAACAATGGTATGTTGAGTGTAATCATTAGAATCGCCTCGATGAGGCGATTCTAATGAGTACACGCAACATACATTTTAATGACAAAATAGGAAAAAACTCCTAAACTACCCCTAAATATTTGACTTTACTAGGGACTCAAAAACGACCCCGAATTAGCCACGGTAAATGACTCATAGGTTTTCGAGTCATTAATATTTGTTTTCTTGAGCTGTCGGAAGAATTTCCCAGGGACTCAAAAAAAGAGTTCGAATTAGCCACGGTAAACGACTCATCGGTTTTCGGATCATTGAGGTTTTACTGTAGACCCATTTTTAGAAGGGGCATGGGGTGCAAGGTTATAAACAGTCACAAAACTTGTTTCACACCACGAAAACACGCTTATATAATTCTGACCCCACTTTCATATAGTAAACCACGGGTTTACAGGGGTAGACATTATTTTTCTTATTTTTCCTCAAAACATAGATTGTGGGTATTCGTTAGGACCGCCTAGGTGAGCTCAAACCATAGTTTGTGGGTACTCGTTAGAACCTCCTTGTCGAGGCGGTTCGAACGAGTACCCACAATCTATGGTTCGAGCAGAAATATGAAAAAAATTAGTTGTTTATCTGAAAATTTTCAGGTTTTTTTTTTTTTTTTTTTTTGGAAGGGAGGGGGGGGGGGGGGGGGGGTGTGGTGAAATTTTCTATATATTTGAATAGGTATGTTTTTATAATGATTTGTAATATATGGCGGAGTAATATGACCTGCACCGTCCGAAAACATACCTTCTGACATGTGCGCCTAGCGAAGATTCCGATCGGCCTGCGCATTAGCGCAGTCTGATCAGAATCTTCATTGGACACATTTTAGACAACCAAGGCCGCAAAGCCTGAACATATTAAAAGTTCCGTCCACAGTTAGGAATCGTATACTTTGTATGATATGGTTCATGTCTAATGTGTGCGGAATTTCGGTCAAGATACAAACAAGTAAATTATTCGTATTTCACTTTGAACTGTAGTAATGTGCAACTGTCCCGCTTAAACTGGATAAAGTTGGCGACTATGTTCAGATGTAAGGCAAATACCACTTCAATACTAATCTCCCCACCAAATCTACATTTAATAGAAGTGCACGACCAATAATATTTTCACTTATTTGGTCTCGGCCTAGCCTCGGGCAATGATAAATGGCATTTGTCAAGCCCATTGGCTAGAGCTTGTCGGTGTCAATCACGTTGCGAAAAATAACCATACTATTCCTTGGAGAGTTGTGGCTATTTTACAGAAAGTGTATTTACCTCGGTCAATGAAAAAATGCCATTTGACAATTCCTTTAGTTAGATCTTATCCGATATGGTTGAAAAGCTACAGTCATTTCCATATTTTCTCGTTGGCCTCAGCTTAGCCTCGGGCAATGAAAAATAAATGGCGTTTAGCAAGTCCATTGGCGAAAAAAATAGTTATGGCTATTTTTGGCTAACTGACCACGGGCGGACGGACAGCTGGAAGGACTCACGTCCGCGACTATAGCGCAAACTCCGAAAGTCAACGTTAACCCTTCTCTTGCTGAGCACGACATGCCCTGTCTTAGCAAACAGTGTAGATTCAGATCAGTTGGCTTCTGAAGAAGCCAACTGATCTGGATCTGCACTGTTTGTCATTAAATATGTGAATTTCTGTCAAAAACACGGATCAAGTAATCTGATTGGCTGGAAGTTAAAGGTTGGCGTGGCATCTTAATTTATTCAGCATGACAAGGGTTATGGTCAGTAGGTCGACCTTTCTGCGGGTCGTGCAATCTTCATTATCAACCCTAACACTCAGAGTACCTAGTAATGAATGTGTTCATGACTGTCATTGCAAAAGGGAGTTTTGAAAAATATACAGAATTTGTCAGTGAAATAAAACAAATACGTAAATGCATCCAAATAAATAAAATAAAGGAATGGAATATAAATATTTAATTTCTAAATCATGTAAAAGCGACAAAACTCGTCAGATGAATCGTTTGTAGAAATGCAACACATTTAAGTCTTACAGTTTTAATACAGCTGTAGCAGACGAAGTCTACATTTTCTTTTATTATCTTTCATAGAAAATGAGGCTTGACATTTCACGTGAATCGTTTGCTAGACAGAGAGACGATTCACATGAAATGTTAAGTCTTGTTTCTCTGAAAAAATTATAAAACATATTTCAGAATATCGTCCGCTGCAATTGTGAATGTCGAGCGCCATTCAAAACTGCAGCAAACGATATTCTGAAAGGGTTTGATGAACACACAAATTAAGGATTAGATGAACACAAAACATTACCATTGTAACCAGACTGCGCTACTTTATATTCTACATACCGATCCGTGATGACAACTGATGTCACTTCTTCAAGTTGATGGCGCTTGTACTTATAATATCTTAAGCAGTTATGTCTTAAAATTATGTAAGTCGCAACGTGAGAAAACGCACCTCCAGACATGTGCTCCCAACGAAGACTCAAATCAGCCTGCACATCGCTCGCGCTGTCCGATCAGAGTTTTTGTTGTCTACATGAAGAAATTATGCATTCTCGGCTATCCCAAATGCGCCAAGTTAAGGTTCTGATCAGACTGCGCGGACGCGCAGTCTGATCTGAATCTTCGCTGGGCGTAAATGTCCGAAGATACGTTTTCTGATATTGCAGCTAATATCAAAATCAAAACATCCACTGCAGTAATATTAGTACTTGATGCAAGTCATATTAAAAGGCGTCTTTTGGGTATATTTGGGCAGCAAAGGCTCCGATCAGCAAGCACAAAGGCTGATCCGGGCCGTTTTTTGTCCGCTGCGGAATCACTGACTATTGTACGAAGTATTAATAGAATGCAAATGCCCGGATGGGACAGTGCGCATGCGCAGGATGATATGACTCTTGCATGCAGCTTACGTTTAGCGTACGCTTGGAGCCACGTTTGCAGAACAGGGATCGCATACCATTCATGAAATGTCAAGAGAAACAGTACCTTATATAATATATTTGATACATGTATACAGGGTAGCTCTGAATCATTCCCCACATCCGCGCTGTTTGATCATGCTGTATTTACATTAACTATTCGGACACCACAACACCTTACGTTCTTGTTCCAAATTTGAAGAAGTCCAGTTTACCATCTGTTCATACGTCTGAAACTGCTAAATGAGTAGCAGACCATATAGGTTCTATTCAAACACCGCGTTCTGTGGTGTCTGATCTGGGCCTGTTCTGTTCAGTAACTTAAGTTTAACCTCTGTCCGAATTTTTATAGTAACTACGTTAATCTCTGTTGCTGGGGTAGATTAACCTTGTGGGCACCTTGCCATCTGGAATGGTTGGTGTGATTGTGGTCCATTGTTATGTGGTGAAAAAATGCCTTCGAACATGCGCAAATTGCGCAGATTTAGATTATCCTGCGCATGCGCAGAGTTGCATCTGGGCCTTTGCTTTCCATTCATACATTCTGTAGTATCCAATGATTCGGTTAGCGGACAGTGAAGGCCCTTATCAGACTGCGCGGATGCGCAGGCTGATCAGGGCCTTCACTGTCCGCATATTTCCGAAGACACATAGTACTGTCCATTTTCTAACCAGTGCACATCGGTACCTTGAAATAACAAAATATGTAAGTGGACATCGAACCCGGTTCCAGTTACATCTATAATTACATAAATATATATATCAAGCATGCAATAAACATGTATATATTTTATAATTGGCGTCTTCAAGTCTATAAATTTCAACAACAATTTTTTTTATAAATACGATAACATGTAAAAATATACTATGGGTTATAAATGTTTAAAAAGTCTGTCAATTTCACACTGATAGCTGGTAATAAGATTAATGGATACTCTTTTAAGGGAGGGGAGATAATTCTGTCACTATTGTTTTATTCCCTTCTAAATATAGGCCTACTCTAGAACGAAAGAATTCGCTCCCCATGGGAGCAAATTCTTTCCTTTTAGAGTAAACCTTTTTTTTTCAGAAGGGATTTGGTGCACATGAAAACCATATGAAATCACAAAATTGTCTCCCTTGCAAAATGGTGGCAACGTTGCCAGTTGTGTATAGTCCCCTAAAATGAATTGATAGATGTCAAGTCGATAAATTCGATTTCTTTGTCGGTAAATGGAATTTTGATTTTCCAGATCAGTGCAATGTCAAAGGCCAGTGTAACACCTACTGTGCTTTAGACATCACTTGGAAAGAGTTTTTGTTGCTTGGCGTCACAGTTTTATTCCGAATGCAAAAATTTGTTTGTGAGTAACAATTTCTAATCAGCAACCATTGTTGTTTCTGTGTTTTGTTTTCAAATACTTGCCCTGACAGTAAATCTATGGTCAAAATTAGTCTCGCCTATGCAATTTCTATAGTGATTTGATTTTTTTGAAGAAAAAAAAAGTGTTTTTCTTTTCAGCCTTTCACCGTTGAATTTTAATTACTGGTTTTACAATACAGTATAAAACTTTTGGTGCGTAGGTAGCAACGATTTAAAACTTTGGGTGTATAAGTTGTTCAGACACAATCTGTTGGTGGATAGAAAGCATTAAATTATGACAAACATTTGCAAATTTATTTCTTTTGATACAATAGCCGTGCAAAAAATAATAATAAAAAAAAGAAAAATAAAATAAATAAAAAAATAAATATATAAAAATAAAAATAAATGAATAAATAAAATAAGATAAATTCTGAAATATGTCGATAGTAGAGTAGTGAGAAGAGCTACACATAAATCAGAAGCCACAGGCCAGCAGAGTAATGAGAAGCACTGCAATGAATGAGAGACCATCGCCCAGCAGAGCAGTGAGTGGAGCTGCAATAAATCAGAGACAACCGCCCAGCAGAGTAGTGAGAATCACTACAAAAGACCACACCACCCGACAGATTAGTGAGAAGAGCTACAATCAATTAGAGACCATCGCCCAGCAGAGCAGTAAGTGGAGCTGCAATAAATCAAAGATCACCGCCCAGCAGAGTAGTGAGAAGAGCTGCAATAAATCATAGCCCACCGCCAAGTAGAGCAGTGAGAAGAGCTGCAATAAATCAGAGACCTACGCCCAGCAGAGGAGTGAGAAGAGCTGCAATAAATCAAAGATCACCGCCCAGCAGAGTAGTGAGAAGAGCTGCAATAAATCATAGCCCACCGCCAAGTGGAGCAGTGAGAAGAGCTGCAATAAATCAGAGACCTACGCCCAGCAGAGCAGTGAGAAGAGCTACAATAAATCAGAGACCACCGCAAAGTAGAACAGTGAGAACAGCTACAATAAATCAGAAACCACCGCCCAGCAGAGTAGTGAGAAGAGCTGCAAATAAATCAGAGACCTACGCCAGCAGAGTATTGAGAAGAGCTGCAATAAATTAGAGACCACTACCCAGCAGAGTAATGAGAAGAGCTGCAATAAATCAAAGACCTACGCCCAGCAGAGCAGTGAAAAGAGCTGCAATAAATCAGAGACCACCGCCCAGCAGAGTAGTGAGAAGAGCTGCAATAAATCAGAGACCTACGCCCAGCAGAGTAGTGAGAAGAGCTGCAATAAATCAGAGACCACCGCCCAGCAGAGTAGTGAGAAGAGCTGCAATAAATCAGAGACCACCGCCCAGCAGAGTAGTGAGAAGAGCTACAATAAATCAGAGACCTGCGCCCAGCAGAGCAGTAAGAAGAGCTACAATAAATCAGAGACCACCGCCCAGCAGAGAATTGAGAAAAGTTACAATAAATCAGAGACCACAGCCCAGCACAGTAGTGAGAAGAGCTGCAATAAATCAGAGACCACCGCCAAGTAGAGCAGTGAGAAGAGCTGCAATAAATCAGAGACCACCGCCCAGCAGAGCAGTGAGAAGAGCTGCAATAAATCAGAGCTACGCCGAGCAGAGCAGTGAGAAGAGCTACAATAAATCAGAGACCACCGCCTGGCAGAGAAGTAAGAAAAGTTACAATAAATCAGAGACCACAGCCCAGCACAGTAATGAGAAGAGCTACAATAAATCAGAGACCACCGCCTAGAAGTGGGAAACGGATTTGAATAAGTCTGTTGACTTTTTTTCCAAATCCCAATTTGTAAACTCTGTTCTGTAAAATTGTACGTTTCTATGTAAATTGTATTATGAGTTTATGAAATAAAATATGTTTAAACTAGAAGAACTACAATAAATCAGAGCCCCGCCCAGCAGAGAAGTGAGGGGTTGCAATAAATCAGAGACCACCGCCCAGCAGAGTAATGAGTATAGCTACAATAAATCAACAAACACCGCATAGCAGAGTAGTGTTAGGAGCTGAAATAAAGCAGAGACAATGGCCAAGCAGAGTAGTGAGAAGAACTACAATAAATCAGAGACCACCCCAAGCAGAGTAGTGGGAAGTGCTGCAATAAATCAGAGACCACCGCCCAGCAGAGTAATGAGTATAGCTACAATAAATCAACAACCGCATAGCAGAGTAGTGTTAGGAGCTGAAATAAAGCAGAGACAATGGCCAAGCAGAGTAGTGAGAAGAACTACAATAAATCAGAGACCACCCCAAGCAGAGTAGTGGGAAGTGCTGCAATAAATCAGAGACCACCGCCCAGCAGAGTAGTGAGAAGAGCTACAATAAATCAAATCACTGCCCATCAGAGTAGTGGCCAAGTAGAGCAGTGAGAAAAGCTACAATAAATCAGGGACCACCGTCCGGCAGAGTAATTGAACAGATACAATAAATCAGAGACCGCCGCCCAGCAGAGTAATGAGAAGGGCTTCAATAAATCAGAGACCAACGCCCAGCAGAGCAATGAGAAGAACTACAATAAATTAGAGACAATGGCCCAGCACAGTAGTGAGAAGAACTGCAATAAATCACAGACAATGGCCCAGCATGGTAGTGAGAAGAGTTGAAATAAAGTAAGGACGATTGCCCTGCAGAGTAGTGAGAAGAACTGCAATAAATCAGAGACCACAGCCCAGAAGAGTAAAAAGAAAAGCTACAATAAATCTGAGACCATCTCCCAGAAGGATAGTGCGAAGAGCTGCAAAAAATCAGAGACCACCGCCAAAAGAGTAGTGCGAAGAGCTGCAATAAATCAATCTAAAATAATTCAGAGAACACCACCAGCAGAGAAGTGAGGAGCGCTTTTGCAATAAATTAGATACCACCGCCCAGCAGAGTAGCCAGAAGAGCTACAATAAAGCAGAAGCAATGGCCCAGCAGAGAAGTGAAAAGAGCTGCTCAGCAGAGTAGTGAGAAGAGCTGCAATAAATCAGGAGCCACCGCCCAGCAGAATAGTGAGAAGAGCTACAATAAATCAGAGAACACCGCCCAACAGAGTAGTTAGAAGAGCTTCAATAAACCAGAGACAATGGCCTAACAGAGTTATGAGAAGAGCTGCAATAAATCAGAGATCACCAGCCAGCATAGAAGTGAAAAGAGCTACAATCAGAGACCACCGCCCAGCAGAATAGTAATAAACATTGCAATAAATAAGAGACCATCGCCCAGCAGAAAAGTGAGAAGACCTACAATGAATTAATGACCATGTCCCATGAGAAGAGCTACAATAATCAGAGACCACCGCCACGAGGAGTAATGAGAAAAGTTAAAATATATCAGAGACCACTGCCCAAATGAGTAGTGAGAAGAGCTACAATAAATCAAAGACCACCGCCCCGTATAGTATGAGAAAGGCTACAATCAATCAGAGACCACCACCCAGCACAGAAGTGAAAAGAGCTACATTAAATCAGCTGCAATAAATCAGAGACCACTGCCTAGCAGAGTAGTGAAAAGAGCTGCAATAAATCAGAGACCACCGCCCGCAGAGTAGTGAGAAGGGCTACAATCAATCAGGGACCACCGCCCAGCACATAAGTAAAAAGAGTTACATTAAATTAGCTGCAATAAATCAGAGACCACCGCCTAGCAGAGTAGTGAGAAGAGCTGCAATAAATCAGAGACCACCGCCCAGCACAGTAGGAGAAGAGCTGCAATAAGTCAGGGACCGCCTCCCAGAAGCGTAGTAAGAAGAGCTGGAATAAATTAGAGACCATTGCCCAGAAAAGTAGTGAGAAGTGCTACAATAAATCATAGACCGCCGCCCAGCAGAGTAGTGAGAAGAGCTACAATAGAGCATAGAAAAAAGTGAGACCACCGCCAAGCAATTAGAAGAGCCACAATAAATCAGAGAGCACCGCCCAGCATAGTAGTGAGAAGAGCTACAATAAATAGAGACCACCCCAAGCAGAGTAGTGAGAAGAGCTACAATAAATCAGAGACCACCGCCCAGCAGAGTAGTGAGAAGAGCTACAATAAATCAGCTATAATAAATCAAAGACCACCGCCCAGCAGAGTAGTGAGAAGAGCTGAAATTAATCAGAGACCACCGCCTAGCAGAAAGTGAGAAAAACTGTATTAAATCAGAGACCACCGCACAGCAGAGTAGTGAGACGAGCTGCAATAAATCAGAGACCACGTCCAAGAAGAGTAGTACAAAAAGCTGCAACAAGTCAGAGACTACCGCCCAACAGAATAGTTAGAAGAGCTACAATAAATCAGAGACCATCGCCCAAAAGAGAAATGGGAAGCGCCACATTAAATCAGAGACCACCGCACAGCACAGTAGTGAGAGGAGCTGCAATAAATCAGAGACCACAGCCCTGCAGAGAAGTGAAAAGAGCTACAAAAATTCAAAGACCACCGCCCAGCAGAGAAGTGAGAAGGGCTACAATACATCAGAGACTTCCGCCCAGAAGAATAGTGAGAAGAGCTGCAATAAATTAGAGACCACCGCCCAGCAGAATAGTGAGAAGACCTGCAATAAATCAGATACCACAGCCAGAATAGTAATAAGAATAGCTACAATAAATCAGAGACCACCGCGCAGAAGCGTTGTGAGAAGAGCTGCGATTAATCTGAGGCCACCGCCTAGCAGAATAGTGAGAAGAGCAACAATAAATTAGAGACTACCATTCAGTAGCGTAGTGAGAAGAGCTACAAAAAATAGAGACCACCACCCAGCAGAGTAGTGAGAAGAGGTACAATGAATCAGAGACCACAGCCATGCAGAGTAGTGAGAAGAGCTACAATAAATCAGAGACCACCGGCCAGCAGAGAAGAGAGAGCTACAATAAATCAGAGACCACCGCCCAGCAGAGTAGTGAGAACAGCTACAATAAATTAGAGACCATCGTCCAACAGAGTAATGAGAAGAGCTGCAATAAGTTAGAGACATCCGCCCAGCACAGAAGTGAGAAGAGCTGCAATAAATCAGAGACATCCGCCCAGAAGAGTAGTGAGAAGAGCTACAATAAATCAGAGATCACCGTCCTAGACGTTATTAGCCGAAGCCCAACTTTCGGAGAGAAGAAATAGAAAGTAAAACCAACGTGAAAGCATTATGACACCCGGATTGATTCACATCAGTCTTAAATCTGAAAGTGTCATTACACACAGGTGTTTACGTTTGAACCTGTCATTTTCTCGTCCGTCATGTAATCGTTTTTTGCCCTTTAGGGATATTGAAAAGAGAGAAAACATCGAAATCTGGTAATTTAGAAATATAACCTTCGTGATATATATAAACATTAAAACCCAGTAGATAAAGGATTTGTAATACGTTGTAATACGTTCCCCATTGAAAGGGACACTGACAAACAGTTTAGACCCAAATTAGACGCCACAGAACGCGGTGTCTGATCAGGGTCTACATTATTTCCATTAAGTACATGAACTTCTATGATACATGGTAATAATAAAAACTAACCAGACACCTTTATATTGGAAATGGACGGATCCGAAGAGTAAAGGTAGAAGAGTCCATTCGACATAAATGAGTTAATACATTTCACCTCACATTCATGTCTGAGCATAGTTTTGAATCTATTCATAGTTGTTGGATTTTCTTTATATATGTTTTTTAACTGGTTGAACCACAATTTTACTATCTGCGTGATTAGTGCGTTAAGATACTATACTGAAAGGAAAAAGAAACGCAGGGTAGAGTTTTTTCCTTCTTATTTTAACCATTTGTTACGGTGTTTACTATAGCCATACACTTTTACAGATTGTCCTGTGAATGTGAACCGCGGGTATACGAGTCTTTGGTCGATGTGCTATCTACCCAGTGTGTGAAATCATTCAACCGTGCACTACACAGTGCATTGCACGGACAATACGGAAAGCCAAAATTTCGCGCAAAACAAGCATGTTTAAACCTTCAGCACAAGATTTCCTCACACCATTTGGTACACTTCAACGATACACAACGCTCTTCGATTCTTTTACCGATTTTTCTTTTCATTTTTACGCTACTTTGAACTTTTTTTTCAATCATGGTACGATTGACTGATGTTCAGAGGGGTAGGGCAATTGCGTTGCTGATGCAGGGTCAGAGGCAACAGCAAGTTGCCAATCATTTTGGGGTTAACGTCTCAACAATTGAACGTCTTGTTAGACGTTTAAGGGAGACAGGGCATTTAGCAGACCGACCGCGGTTTGGGCGTCCACGCGTGACGTCGCGACGTCAAGACAGGACAATCCGTCTGGCACATTTGCGGAATCGTCATCTCACTGCTACCGAAACTGCCCTTAATACAGTAGGTACGCATAATCGACAAATTTCTCCGAAGACTGTTGGAAGTCGATTGCGTGAGATTGGTCTTCGAGCTCGTCGTCCATACGTTGGTCTGCCTCTGACCCAGGCACGTAGGTTGCGTCGTATGGCGTGGTTGACGGCGCATGCGCCCAGACTATTTCCGATGAGGCAGTGGAGACGAGTTCTTTTTATGGACGAGTCTAGGTTCACTCTCTATCGCGCAGATGGTCGACGTCGTGTGTACCGACGTCGCGGAGAACGCTTTGCCGACGCCTGTGTTGTCGAACGGGATCGGTTTGGGGGTGGCTCCGTTATGGTCTGGGGAGGCATTGCTCACGGGATAAAATCACAGTTGATTATTGTTGCGGGCAATATGACCGCAGTAAGGTATAGGGATGAGATCTTGCGTCCTGCTGCAGTCCCGCTTGTGCAACAACGTAATCTGATTCTGCAGCAGGACAATGCCCGACCACATGTTGCCCGAGTTTGTCAGGATTTCCTGGCAAACAATAACATCGCACCACTAGCATGGCCACCGTACAGTCCAGATTTGACCCCAATAGAGCACATGTGGGATGAGCTGGACAGAAGGGTTAGGAAGCGCCGAAATCCCCCCGCAACTCTCGCACAACTAAGGAATGCGTTGATCGATGAATGGAATAACATCCCGATGCGAACTGTCAATGCTTTGGTTAACTCTATCCAAAGGAGAATTAGGGCAGCAACGGTAGCAAGAGAGGGGCACACCCGATATTGATTTTCAGTTTGATTTTGATTTCAAGATTTGTAGGGTAGCTACCAATGAACTTCAATAACTCGAGACTTGTTGATCACAAACCAATGAAATTTGGAACTTTTGTTCCATACATGTACCGTTTTGTAAACATAGTAAAATATTTAACAAACTTTTTCAAACTTGAATGAAATTTAGGAATAAAATTTACCCTGCGTTTCTTTTTCCTTTCAGTATATAAAGAAAAAAAATCATCATTTGTTTCTGGACTTTTTATGCTACAAATGTCTCACCAAACCTGGTCTTAAGGTCTCGGCCAGTCTGTCCAATACTGCATTCTGTGATTCCTAACACCTCAAGTCGAAATATAGATAATATCAGTTGAATTACAATCCATATCAGAGGTATTGGTAACAGAAAACTGCTGACCGTGTACAATAAATTTGATAGTGGAGTTACAGCATGAATGTTTACAACAGTTATACCTCTTGTCATTGCACTTAGAAATACATGGATGTATACGGATATACAGCAAAATTCCACTATTAAGACCAGTTTTAGTACCGGCTAAAAGTGGTCTTATTGATGGGGTGGTCTTAATATTGGACATAGAACATGGTAAATGTCCAAAATTTTAAACACTTTATTCCGTACTTTTTCGGCCTAAATTGCTTTTTATACACTTGTTTCATTAAAGACTTAGTGAGAGGGCAAACAGTGTAGACCCTGAATTAGACTGCTCACTGTTCGCAAATAATTTAGCCATTTTTCTCTAGGAATATCTAAAGCACATAGCTTGACTTACCTAAAATTGAAATTGAACTTTTCCAATTTATGTTGTGGAGGAGTTTATTTCGTCTAAAATGGGATAAGGGAAGTATAACAAAACCCCACAGCGTGCAGCTATGCCTACTGTCCTTTCGACATCTTTTGAAAAGATGTTTTTTGCTTGGCGTTTTATTTTAAATGAAAATATTTTGTTCTGGTTGACCATATCTTGTCAGAAACCATTTGTCTTTTATGTTTCTGTGTTTTGTTCACAAGTATTTACACAAAAATTAAAGTTACGGCCAAAAGTAGGTCTGACCTATGCCATTTCTATAGTAAAGTGGTTTTTTGGAATTTTTATCTAAGAAAATATTTTTTACTTCTCTTTGCTGAATTTGAATTATTGACATTTTACAACAATATTGTGAAAATTTCAGAAAAATTGAACGTGGAACTTGTTGAAAATTTGGCTCCAAGTTACCTACCCTACAGATTTCGGCATGATTTGGCTTCATTTTTACTATGGGAAAAAGTGAAAATATTTGATTTTTTAAAAACCAATAACTAGAATAAAACTTTTTGAACATAGGTAGTTACGACAAATGTTTTTGCGTTAAATCATGACAAAAAATTTGCAAATTTACTTCTACTGTGTAAAGCGTCAAGCAAAAAACGACTTTCTGAAAGATGTCGAAAACACAGTAATACAAGTTCACAGATACATTAAGTAATATGAGCTTAACTATACCTAATTTAAATGATAATTATTATAAACAACAAGACACGAACACTTGTCAACACCTCAGAGGTCAACACTAAACCTTCAATGAAATGCACCACTTTACCCACAAAGCATAAACGAGTCTTCAGGCATATGCGGACAGCGAAGGCGCAGATCAGCCTGCGCGTTCGCGCAGTCTGATCAGGGCCTTCACTGTCCGCTAACAGAATTATTGGATACTATAGAATGTATGAACGGAGAGAGGAAAGGCCCGGACGATATGGAGTCTCACATAACATCTACATTATATCCTACCATCTAATATCGATAAATATTGTTTTAGACGAAGTCTTATAAGATCATATGTGACCTAAGTCTGTCAGCCCCTGTATGGAAGAATGTATTTGCCTTGAAGCGACGATAAATCTCACTAAACGGTTATTTTTGTCAAACACTTTCATTCAGCTTTCGTTTTGCGCATTTTAAATCATATTTACAAAATGATCTTTAGGCCAAAATCAAGTTTTGAAAGTCCAAGAAAACCTCCTCTATTTAGAATAGTAATTTGATAACATTAATGATATACATGGCGCGAAGGTGCTTTCGTAAAAAAGGATTAGTCCGTTGAAACACACAAACCACCGCAAACAACCCCGAAATACCCCAACCCACTTTATTTATTTACCGTGTCTTACCAAACCACTAACTATCTATTTTTCTCTGTAAATGAATTTGTTTATTTATTGTCTCAGGTGGAATGTGGTATCAAAGATGTTTGATAGCTCAGTATAATGAGCATCGATGCAGTTTGATCTGGTCTTTGCAGCAGATAAACGTAATTGAGACGGGCGGGTCAGGACTTTTGGAAAAAAAATCTAATGAAATTTAAAATGATGCCCAAGAAACATCTGACCAGTTCTAGATCAGCAATGCATGCATGTGCATCTGCGCAGTCTGATCAAGGTCGTTTGGGTCTTTACAGAAGAAAAAGACTCTCATGAAATATGTGACAGCATGCAGGATACATATGACCAACGAAGTTCCAGATCAGCATGTGCATGTGCATCCACACAGTTTGAGCAGGGTCTTTGCAATAGAAAAGAAAACACGTAAGGCCGTTTTTTTTCTTAAACACGCGCACTCGGTATGCACGAACAAAGAAATAACTGAAAGACAGGATGAATGAACTTTCTGCCCTACAATTTCACATCCTAAGAAGCCGACCCATTATAGAAATTCACATCTTGCATACTATGGAACAAACATGACAATCATTAGGTGAGGTGCCTTTAATCAGAAGCTGTCTAGAAATACTTTTTTATTTTTTCTATTATACATGTAGATGATTAGTCAAATAACATTTATTCATATTTGATTTTCAACTGTTTGATTTGTGACTCAAGAGGTTTAAAATGCGTTTTTAGGTATGGTTTGGGTGGTTTTAGTGTTGTTTTGGGGGTGTTTTGGGGGTGTTTTAGCGAAAGGATAAATCATATGTTTATACAAATCATAACAATATGGCTATTCCATGTTTATTATATAAAATAAAAAATATAAAAGTATTTGGCTCTTTTCCTGGGGGCTACTCACTTGACTTTCGTGAATGATTAAGTAATGTCAGACTGCTCGACTTCCAAACTCCCCAACAATAAGGCACATGGATTGATAACAGAAAAACAGTCCTGCAAAGTGGTCTGATCCACACATGAAGTTAAC
Source organism: Anodontia alba (assembly GCA_964016985.1). Lineage (NCBI taxonomy): Eukaryota > Metazoa > Mollusca > Bivalvia > Lucinida > Lucinidae > Anodontia > Anodontia alba. Next base: position 91,974,373 of record OZ024829.1, read on the forward strand.
TGAGAGATAGATGCCAAAAATTGTGTTTCATATTTCAAACAGTGTGAATCCAGTTTTTTGGAGGCGTCAAGAAGGCCATTTCGGCCGACTGGTCTCAGTGAACAACCACAATGTAATAAGACTATTTACATATATATTGACAGAAATATACATTACATTAAAATTGGCTACAGCAGCATTAAATAAATAATCTGGTGTTTCAGCAGATGGTGGGTGGGATGAGCTCTCCAGCATTGCACTAATGTTTGCTTCTTCTTATCCAAAGAAACTAACTGGACTGCACCTGCAGGCTCTCTATGTATTGACCACATGATTGAGAGTGTGCCTTGACCAATCAGTACCAGTCATGCCACCTGTTGTTTTGACCAGCATAATATAATCTGTCCAATACACGTTACACAGCTGCCCATCAACAACCCAGACAACACCATATATATTATCTTATAATATTTCAACTCAGTCAGTTATAGGAGTAAAATAGTTCAACCTGTCTATAATGAAGCAGTATTATAGAATAAAGGTTTTGCATAAACTAGAATTACAAAATTGTCATCCCGTTTGCTGGAACCTAGCGAGAAATCAAATGACGGACTTTTAGTTAAAGTTTTCAACGTCAGAAGATAAATTGAAAGTGTTGTTTGCTTTGTTTTAGTATGTTTAGGACCCTAATTCAGACAAAAGGAAATTTTTGAAACTTGCGACTATGCAAGTGACAAACCCAAGCCATAGAACATTCATAAGATGTTGAACCAGTGACAAGACAGAATGTTCAGGTGAACAGACACGAACCACAAAAGAAAGGGTGCAATCAGGCGTCCTAGGAATTTAAGGACTGCGACAGTAATTACACAGATTTATATTGCGGTATGATTAAATGACAATGAGAAGCTAACGTGCAAAGGCGCGTAGGGCGGTGAAATTAGATATCAACTTCCTATCCACCGTTACATAGCGTGGTGTGTGACTATGACAAAGAAACTGCCAAAGCTTCTGGAGTAAGGTGTGCTTCGTTTTAAGAGCCTCTATTATAATATTAAAAAAAAAGCCAAATATTATCTGATATTCTTCGTCGCTTATCTTCTATATATTAAAGATGTTTCTTGTTTGGCATTGTAAAACATCGTATTGTTCTGCAATATAAGACCAGCTCTCCTGACACATCCTGTTGTGGAGATCATTTTGGGGAAATAATAATGGTAAGTTCTTGTTTGAAACAATTGCATGGAAGTTTCTTATGCTATTTTAACCAATTTAAGACTAGCTTCCCACAGAACTCGGCGTCTGATCAGGGTCTACACTGTTTGCATTAAAACAGGAATTTCTATAAAACATGGTAATATAAACTAACCAGACACCCCATATATTGGAAATGGACCGGCCCGAAGAGTGAAGGTAGAAAAGTCCATTGGGCATAAATGGGTTATGGAGATACTAAATAGATTTTAAGCAGCTGGGGTTTTACATGACAACTCTAATTTAACCCCAGCCAGTGACCGTGAGGTCATGGTCGCCAACATAGAAAGGTTATGGTAAATATGTTGGTTAATGGTTTTGGACAAACCATGCTACAAATGCATAAAAAAGGACACATATCAAAATATCCGCCTTCATCGCGAAAACAAGCCTATATAATTTTGACTCCCTTAAATGCCACTTTTATTTAGTACAACTAGGGTTTACAGGGGTATACATTATTTTCCTTATTTTGCACAAAACATAGTTTTGTGGGTACACGTTAGAATCGCCTCGGTGAGGCGGTTCTTACGAGTACCTACAATCTATGTTTTGTGCAGAACATGAAAAATATCAGAATTTTTATCTGAAAATTTTCCTTTATTGATTGCAAAATTTTCAATATATTTGAATAGGTGTGTTTTCGTAATGAAAACGGACACTATCGGGCGGGGCAATGGTTAAACTAGTTTGAATTTTATATAGTAATACGGGGTTTACAGGGGTATACATTATTTTCCTTATTTTGCTGAAAACATAGATTGTGGGTACTCGTTAGAACCGCCTCACCAAGGCGGTTCTAACGTGTACCCACAATCTATGTTTTGTGCAGGAATATGAAAAATATCAGAATTTTTATCTGAAAATTTTCCTTTATTGGTTGCAAAATTTTGAATATATTTGAAAAGGTGTGTTTTCGTAATGGAAACGGACACTATCGGGCGGGGCAATGGTGAAACTAGTTTTAGAGTAACTCTACCAAACTTCACCCTTAGTTCTTATGCAGCTCCAAATTACAAATAAGTGTTCGGTCTGCGTAGGATCATCTAGCTTTTCAATCAAACATCACAATAAACACATAATATAAATTTAATAAGTGTTACCTATATCCGTGCGTCCAAATAACATCACTTACTTCATAGGTGGGTGGCCAAACTCAATCACAAACAAAAGTTCCTATTTTAATGATCAAAATCTACATTAATCTCATATGCATCCCCTCCAATCTCCAAATGAATGCTGTCCTCGCGAACTTTGTGTCAAAATGACAATAAACTAACAATCATTAAAGAAACTATAGACATTCTAAAATTATGCTGTTTGATACACAAACATGACATTGTGACATTGCCTTTTACTGATACAGCATTCTAAAAAATCAAGAGAATCTACGGATCAACAATGTTGTTCTGAATCCCCTTTAACCGCATATTCTGGACCCTCATAGGTCCTGAGTAATGCATATATGATTGATCTAATATAAATTTTATTTATTTCTGGCTTTGTATTTTAATCTACATGTATCTGCCACCTAAATAACAAGAATTATTCCTATTTTGGCAATATTTAACCCCTTTAAAACAACGCCCATCTAAGTCTGATCAAGGACTCCTTAACTTCACTACAGTGAGTCCCTGGAACCCTCGTTTTCAAACTCTGAGAGAAAACACGCCTATTCAAATATATTGAAAATTTCACCACCAAAAACTGAAAGTTTTCAGATAAAACCCCTGATATTTTCATATTTCTGCTCGAAACATAGATTGTGGTTACTCGTTGGAACCGCATCACTATGGTTCTATGTTTTTGAACAGAAATAAGAAACATAATGTATACCCCTGTAAACCCCAGTTTTATCAGTGGGGTTTAAGGGGGTCTCGTGATGATGAAGCGCCCTACAACCAAGAGCTGAATTACGGGTTTTAAACTGGGACCTTGTAATCGGTGAGCTAATCACTCAGCTATCCAGCCGTCCCATCTCTAAACGAGTTGGCTTGTATTGCAAGGCAATTTGTCATATACAGTAAGACTAATAAAAAAATATGTGTATTTCGGGTAATACTACCCTACCTAATTTTCTTGGTGAAATCTATCATTTTTTTTTTTTTTTTTTTTTTAAATGGTGGTACTGGGATAAAATATTTAAACTAAATATTCTGACAAGAAGGTCTGAGTAACAGACCCAGATCAAACTGCTCCTATAGGTAAACTGTTTGCCATTCTGTCAGTATTTTTAGACACATCTAAGGCTAGGCAAACCTTTTTGGTAAAAATTTATGTGCAAACAGGCTTTCAAGTGCCCTCCAGTGAAAAAGTAGCGATAAAGTAGGGCTCAAAAGTTTGAAAAAGTAGGGCAAAAGTAGGCATTTCAATCATGCAAAATGTTCCTAAAAGGAGTTACAACTGAAGTAAAATATTTTATATTCTTTTGCATCTCGGCTGCCCAGATTAAGTTGTTCTGATTTTTACAAACACCGTGCAAGCGAGGAAAAAAAAATACAATTTTTGGTCACATCAAACATTTTTGGACTAAAAGGTAGGGTATTACTAGGGCATTTTCAGAAAAATGTAGGGGAAAGTTGGAGCACAAAAAAGTAGACAGAAGTAGGGCCTGCTTGAAAGCCTATGCAAAGTCCAAATATATTTGGTAATTATGATATAATTATAGATAAAAAAAAAAAAAAAAAAAAAAAAAAAAAAGGAATCTCTACCTATCCTTTCTCGAACATTTTACCCTAAACACACATATTCATTATTTGGCCTTATCATCCACCAATTCACTGGTGTCAGTTCAGATTCACAATAACGCAGTCAGATCTAACAGAATTTGATTTCAGACCACGTTTGTATGAATTGTGATATAACGTCAAAGTCAACAATATTTCAATCGTTTAGAGACATTGCCTCCAAATTTGTGGGACTTTTACCCGACCCGATCACATGAATTCGGATCCTGCTTAGTTACTAGCAGCTCTGCCATGAAGGCTTTATGCAGCCCATCTATTTCGCGGGCCCCGATCGGCAGGTGCCATGCTTTCCGAATACCGAAAACTAGTGTATGCCGGTGACAGGTACAAACAACGCCAATACACTATTGTTCGCTTACCTGAAATCCATTTTACTGCTTCAGGATTTTTCCTAAAGATTTTTCACCGCTTGTGCGTTTTTGTCTTTGTTTCTTTTTGGTTTTTTTTTTTTTTCTTGCGAGTAACTTAAAAATAACAAAAATTTACAAACCGGTCGAAAAACACATTATTGTGTCGTAGCTTTTTTTTTTCAGATTATCACGTGAAAAGAGCGTAACGTCTACGTGTTTTCTGAAAATCTACATCAAAGAGTACCTTATGCACAGAACGAATCATGCTTTGCTTGTAAATACACGGAGAATGGATAAAAATAAAATTCGAAGTGGAGATAGAATTCAAAATTGCCGCGATCGCAAATTTTGTAGGCTGATGTCATGCCGTGATTCACCACCTTACAATTGGAATACTTGTACTGTACTACAGCACGATGAATGTGTGCACGATTTCAGCGACACTGATACACATGGATAGTTCTATTCAATACGTTTACAATGGTATATACATGAACCTATAGTTCAACACAGTTTTAAAATAATCTTCATTACAATAGAGCCAGTCGTTGACCGCTGTTATAAAACGTATTGAGAATATTGAAGACGTTAGATCTTACATAAAATTTTGCACAAAACTCGATCATTCGGTAAAGCAGATTTTTATCGAATTGGGGGAAGTTTATGGGTCCCATAACGTATCTTATGAGACAGTTCATAGTTGGAGAAAGAAATTTCATACTAGCACAGAATCTGTTAAAGATGCTACAAAATCAGGACTACCGGTAACTGCAACATGTAAGACCAATATCTCAAAAGTTAGGGAAATAATTGAAAGTGATGGCAGATATATGATTCGCGAAATGGCCATAACGATTGGCATATCACTATCGAGAGTACATATCATTCTGAAGCGTATTTTGAAAGTACGAAAGATTTCTGCCAGATGGATACCTCACCTATTGACAGATGAACAAAAACGGGTACGCGTACAAACGACAAAACAATTGCTCAAAAAGTTTGCAAAGTTCAAACAAAGGTAATTAGCAAATAGTGTTATTGGTGGCGAGACATGGGTGCTCTATTTCGAACCAGTTAGGAAAATTGAAACCAAGACATGGCTATCCAAACACGGTAGACGGCCTATAGTTGCCAAAAGGACAATGGGCACAAAAGGTCCTCTCTGCTTTATTCTTCTGACGGTATAGCCATACAACTTCGGGGTAAAAGTGTCACTAGTCAGTATTACCGTGATGTTGCACTAAAAAGCTCAAGAAATATTATCAGAAAAGATGTCCAGTGATAGGATTTAAATCCTATCACTGGACATCTTTTCTGATAATATTTCTTGTCCACTGGATAAAATGCTCCAGCTCATACATCTGACATTTCTGAAGTCGGAGAAAGTAACCGTCTTGCCACACCCTTTCTTCTCCCCCCTGCGCCTTTTTCCCTTTTCTAAAACTGAAAAAAGTTCTTATGTGGCCGTCGATTTTACTCCAGGCAAGTCCTTGGCTCAGCCGTCAGCTATTGTCTCAGAGGTATACCCAAATCAGCCTGCCGTGACGCATTTCAGAAGTGGATTCACAGACTGAAGTTATGTATATCAAACCGCGGATAATGCTTTGAAGGGATGTAAAATTAATTTGATCATTTGAATCTGTCCTTTTTAAGATAATAAACAGTACACATTTCATATCGAACAACCCTCGTACATATGTCGGTACCGCTGACAGAGAATCAGTATTTTCCTGTAGGTATTGATACACGTGTTCTTCTTGCATATGCCAGTGATATTACATTTGCTAATCCAAAGCGTGGAACATGGTTTTCTGGAGAAATTGCACGATTCGCAGAAAAATCGACCAATTCGACCGATTGAAAGTTTAACTTTCGAAGAGTGCCCTATAATCACCTTGCGAGTCCGTCTGTTCGACTGTGGTCAGTTAGCGAAAATGGCCATAGCGCTAAACTGTTGGGAATATTTTGATATTTTTTGGCATATGGATAGATACCGACAAGCTCCTGTGCTTTTATACAGCTGGGATTCAGAAGAACGTCAGAATATTTGTGTTGATCTATATCCCATTCCTAGCTGACACAAAACGTTGAAACAACATCGATTCTATGTTGATTCAAAGTCTTGACGTTCACGTTGAACCGACGTTGTTTAAGAAATAGATCTGTCTAGCAGTGATTTGTTGTGTTATAAGTTACTGCTTGGTGGTCAGTTGTAAAGTAGATCAAATCACGAGCGCAGAGCGCGAGTGATTTATCTTCTTTCAACTGACCGACAAACTGTGATTTATTTCTCAACAAATCACGCACAAGAGCTGATCTATTTCGATTCTAACACTTAGAAAACGTCAAAAATGTAATTATAGCCTTCAGGTTCTTCCAACTTTCCGCCATCAGATAAAGAGTTTTGACTGTAACGCTGACGTTTATATGCATTTCTTAAATTGTTGATGCGAGAAAAAACGACGTTACACCGTCTGCTGTCGTGGAAACGAAGACTGACGTCAGCAAAATGTCAAAATGAACGGCGCCAGAGAGCGTCGCGCGATTCCGCCCAGTGATATGTTGCAGAATAAATCACTGAATTTAACCATTGGCTATACAGGCGAGTGTTAGAAGAATTTAACGTTACGTGCCTGCTGGTTTGTTTAATCATCAACACTAACAATACATTTGAACTACTTACAGCATAAATAACTTTACTAAATCTATTTTACATGCATACCCATACATCAAAGCAAGAAGGAGAAGAAAAACACATTGGTATATGTCTCTTGTATTTTCTATTTCTTTTACACCCGCCTAAAAAGGTGTTTGATTTCAAAATGATAACCTCATAAAATTTTGGAAGCCAGACACGATAAGAGTTTGTACGTTTTTTTAACGTCTCCTCGTACTTGAACATTGTGAATTATATCGTATTATCTGGTGAGTCAGATTGAGTTATGATAGTGTTGTGCTCAAAACATGGCAAGAGGCATGAACAGTGTTGTATTTTACATTATTATATAGCTATAAATATTAAATGATTAGAAATGAACGATAAAATCCGCGGAACAATGATGCCTATATTTTTCTTAATACAAGCACGCAATATCAAAATTGCACGCTTTCTTTAGATCAGTAATGCTTGTTTGTCGACCATTAGCAAATCTCAAACTTTATTACCATCAGTAATGCTTGTTTTGTCGACCATTAGCAAATCACAAACTTTATTACCATCAGTAATGCTTGTTTGTCGACCATTAGCAAATTTCAAACTTTATTACCATTGTGGAATGTTGACGTTGTATGACGTCAAAATTTCCGACGTCATTTTCGCTTAACGTTATAAAATATGACGCCGCGCTGGACCAAAACATCATATAAATTAGTTTTTAAGTTTGAAAGTCGCAAGTGAAGCAACGCTACTGATTTTTGTTCAGATAATTAGTTTTACGACTAGATTCGCTGCCAAACAGCTACAGTGCAAAAATAATATCATGCTGATATTGCACCAGTGCAAAAATGATATCACTTTCTGATATCAGTTTTGCACTGTTACAGAAAGCGCTATTTGCAGCGCCAATTTAAACATAAAAAAAAAAAAAAAAAAAAAAAAAAAAAAAAAAAAAAAAAAAAACAGAATAAGAAGCAAAACGAGAGAACATTATAAATAGCTATATAATAAAAGCGTTATTGCACTGATATTGGTGAATTATTGTCACTTGTTGGGGTACCTACGGACACCCGCAAGCTCGCGTCCTTCGATATCCTAACTCGGGCCAATATTCACCAATATCAATGCAATAACCCTATAATATCAATATGGTGCAATAACCATATAGTACTGTTCATCAACAGACTCAATAAAATCCTAATTTGCTATTATTAGTTCTTTAATGTGTACCTTGTTTCCGAAGGATACCAGTTCACATAATGGTATTTTCATTTGTAATACCACTCTCTGGGCAAATTCAACAGACGACAAATGATTAATACTTTTTTTTTATTTTTCCAAGAAAATAGGATTTGACAATCTCAGTCTCAGTCTTCAACGGAGACTATTTGCATGAAATGTTAAATCTTGTATATTTTCCCAGAAAACAGTATTTGACTTTTCAAGCAAATTGTCTCCATTGGAGACAATTTGCATGAAATGTCAAATCCTGTTGCCTGGAAAAAATATAAAAAAAAAACACGTATTTCATAATGTCGTCTACTGAAAATTTAACCCAGAGTGCTAAGCGTTAAAATGTCTCCCAGTTGTTTAGCAGTGTGTGGATTATGTTTTCTGGTACATTGGGGGTCATTTAATCCGTTTTATGTAATTGTTAAATAGGGGTTTGTTCAAAACGTAGTTAATGGGCGTGAGCAGTGCTGCATTCTCCAACAGATTCAACGAAACAATCTAGCTTAAGATTAATTAAGTAATTACTGACTGTTCCAAGGCGGTACTTTCATTGTGGTACCTTTGCTGAATGTTGTGTAATGTTTCACTTGCTATTTATTTTTAACAATATATATATTCAAAGCAGAACTTCAACAGAGGAACCGCCTTCAATGTCAGTTGTAAAGCATGCTTTCGATAATTAACATTGATATCGCAAAATATCTTTTATGATTAACAGTGATTATTAAGAGAACATAAATTGGCGTACAAAGTTGTTCCAATTATTCATCTGATATTAAAATGCTGATCTTGTCAATGACATGTCCAGTCTCCTGCTTGATTCTAATTATTTGATTTATTTTTAGTCCAGGAAAATCTGGACTGTAGGCCTACCAAGCGAAAATGTTTTCGAGTATGAGCAAAATTCACAGAGTCAGATTCATCCCAAGCATGCGAAGAGTCTCATCGCGGCATTTGCGTTACATCGATGTATTCTATAGTGTGCAATTATGTTAGCGGGCAGCGAAGGCCCTGATTAGACTGCGTGGATGCGCATAGCAAACATTATCTTCTGAATACTCATTTTATCTGTAACTATCTTAGTAAACAAAGAACGTAGTAATAATGTCTTTCTGACGTCGTCGCGACTTTATGGCGCTATAATTTGCGGCAACGATAACAAAGTTGTAGCAACCTGAGCCCAGTTGTTCAAAACTAACGTTGTCGTTAGTTAACGTATCGTTAAAACTTTGATCAGTAAATATAGCTTATACGCCAATATTGCTAAAAAAATGTGGGTAGCTTTTGCATTTGCAAAAACTACTCATATTTTTTTTTTCAGAAAAAATACCTATGAATTAGATATTGTACTTACTAGAACAGTTAACATTTTGACCACTAACGAGCTCGTTAAGCTAACGATGCTTTGAACAACTGGGCCCAGGTTTTGACATTGTCTAACTAGAATGCCGTAACAATTTCGTTTTGATGTCTTCACGACGTCATGACGTCACGACGACGTCGAAAAATATTTGCTACGACATTGAGTGTAAACTGGGAACCCAGCGGGCAAATGACGTTTATACAATGTCGCATCAATGTCGATACAACGTCATGACGTTTTATCGACGTTGATGCGACGATGTCTTAATGTTGCGTGCTAGCTGGGTATGACATACTTTCCAGTCAGTGAAAACGACACGACTGACGTACACGTGCAATCAAAGGAGTCGGTTTCATTCCAGTCACTTGATTACAGATAAACATCATCAACAGGGGCTGACTGTTATAGCAAGAGTCACAGAGAAACTGAAGCCAGCTATTGTCTCTTGTGCTGCCGCAGGCAACGATGCATTTAATATAATCTGTTGGATTCTGTCGGGAGCACTGCAAACAGATGCTGGCCTGGTCGTCGTCCGCCATGTTTTCACAAGCTTTGGCACATTCTAAAGTCGTGTAGGCTTCCACGCATTGTCGGGCAATCAGGAGCGTCAAACAAGCTGACAGAAGATACATAATTATCTGAAAATGCCAAAATAAAATAAAATAAAAGCTGCAACATGAGAACATGTACCTTCGGACATGTGTGCCGAGCGAAAACTCAGTTCAGCCTGCACATACGCGCAGTCTGATCAGACATTTCGTTGTCCGCCAGTAGAAACCCTGTAAGTGACGTACGGCGGCCGTAAAAAGTCCTCCCGTATACCTCATCATAGTGCAGCTTTCAGTTTTATTTTCCATCATGAGATCATTGAGCCCAGTCTGGTATCTGGGAAAAACGAGTTCCGCTTAAGTCGTTTAAGCCGATGCTAGGGGCTTGGTGTGCAGGAAAGCAAGCAGGAGGCTAGAAAGAGGGATAAATAAACTGAACAGGTTTGCATCCTGTTCCTAAACTAGAGCACTCTGGTAGCAAATAAAAGGCATCAACGGTATATTGATTCGTTCCCAAATGGGGCTATTCTTATTCGGAAAGAGTTTGTGTCCAAGAGGACAAACCGTTTACTTTAAGAGCATCGCCTTTAAGAAGAGAACAGCGGCGGATGTATAGGGGTTCGAGGGTTCAGTCGAATCCCATTTGACTCAAAATTTCATTTTCATAGGAAATTTTAGATAAATTTGATAAATTTTGGTTACCGTATTTACCCTTAAAGGCTCCATATTCCTCAAAAATAGACATTTTATTATCTAAAAAAGGTTTAATAAATTGCTATTTGGTATTAACACAATTATAAAATGTGGCTCCTGACAGCCTCTAGATTTTCATTTAGTCTCTCGTTCTTAAAATGAAATGATTTTTTATCGTATTTTTGAATTAATGCTGCCAACATTAATTCAGAGATAGGATAAAAAAATCATTTCAGTTTTGATTTATTCTAAAACGAGAGACTAACTGATTTTTTACAGGCTGTCAGATGCTACATTTTATGACCGTATTCATACCATATATCAATTTATTAAACCTTTCTTGGATAAAAAAAATGTCTAACTTTTAGGAATATGGTGCCTTTAATAATCAAACCCCTTACTTTCTATGAATGTGTGTAAAATTGCTGTTTGCTCAGGCCTGTCTTTTTGTAAAGTGTGGTAATTTGGTCAAATTGAGCCCCTTCAGAAATCATCCTGGATCCGCGCTGTGGGAAGCGAATTCTTTCAGATCAGAGTAAGCTCCCAATTTATGTGACTTCCTCATTTTTCATCAAGCCCATCCTGAAAAGGAGTCTACTCTCTTAAAGGAAAGAATTAGCTCCCTTTCGTTTTTAGAATAGACCCCATTTCAAAATGAGCAAACCGCGTGTTAACTGAGGTATCACCACCGAACATGTATCCGTTCCCCTTTTAACAATAGTTGAGCAAGCGCTCGACAAAACCTACAATACGACTAGCAAAGACTCAAATCAGCCTGTAAATCATCCACTCAGTATGGCAAAGGTTCTCGTTTATCCCTCTTTGGATAGCCTAGAAGCTGTAGAAAGCACATGCGATCAGCGAAAACTTTGTTCAGACTGCGTGGATGGGCAGGCTGATCCGTCTTCGCTGGTCGAACAAGACTTATTGCAGGTTTTGTCGTGCCCTGGTTCATTTCTCTTGGGACCTTTAGTAAACATAGAGGGAAGTAATGCAGTAACTGTTTGTATATGTTCAATGATTTACATATATTGCCGTGAACCAAAATCACTAAAGTTGCCCTCCTGAAAGTGCATTCATTACGCTTAAGAAAACAAAACAAAAAAAAAATTAAAAAAAAAAAAAATAAATAAATAAATAAATAAATAAAAATAAAAATAAAAAAATAAATAAAAAAAATAAATAAATATTACAAACAATTAACAGAAATAATAAGTAAACGCTTAATCACAAAATCATAAATATGATAATACTAGGGAAACGATCTAGAATTGAGGAAAAAAACATTTCAAAAGGAAAAACAATAACAAGAAAACAATGTTACCATTCTGTTATCTATTGTCCTTCTGCCTATTCTAGTTATGCATCTGATCCCCGCCGGCTGTTGAAGTCAGAGGTTGAAACAGCCGCACTTGTATTCTACCCTAACTTATCTGGTCCAAAATTTATGCATAGCTCCAGATAAAAGGGGGTATCAGGTAAATATTTTTCTTATTTCTCCATGAAAACATATGTTGTGGGTATTCATAAGAAGTGCCTTGGTGAAGCGCTTCTAATGAATACCACAACATACGTTTTCATAGAGAAATAAGAAAACTATCAGTACTTTTTTGTTGAAAAATAAACAATTTATCTGGAGCTTGTTTATGGAATAATTTACCAGTAAGTAATACTATAACTGGTACATATACGTAATATGATAATATGAACCGGATCAAAATAAAATGTCTCCACACCGGCATATATAGACAGTGAAGGTCCAGATCAGACTGCATACCGGGCAATTTTGATCAGAACTAATCAGAGCTTTCCCTGTCCGCCTACTAAATCGCTAGACATAGAAATGATGCTATATATAGTTTATCTAGAACACAACCAGTAATTAATGTCATCAAGTATGAAACTCAAAGAAATGTAACCTAAACACAAAGAGCATACTTCTAAATTTAACCTTTACCACTCTCTGGACACATTCAGCAGACGACAAACTTATAATATATTTTCTTATTTTTAACCTGAAATAGGTTTGACGTACATGAAAATTGTCTCCTCAATTTGCATGAAATGTCAACGCCCAGTTTGGTGGGGAAATGAGAAAAATATATCAAAATATCGTGTCCTGATTTTTTTTATTACTCAGCATGCAGGTTGTTAAACGTAACCATATCTTGTTTTACATGAACAAGCAACTTCACCGTTTGTATTTATTTTATCATTCGATAGTGTTCATTTATAACTTTATTTGTGGATACCCTTTATGTAGTGGGAGGTGGCTAGTCCCAGATCATTCCCATGCGCCATTGTAATGAGTAAATACCGCTCTCAAACGGCTTGAGAATTCAGCGAATGAAGCAATTTGTTATCTACTTAGCGTTACAGTTCATGGTTTTTATTAAAACTAATACCTCTGATACCGAAGCACCGTAATATCTTATTACATAACACTTTTATCATTTGTGACAACTTTTATAATTTACATCGTAAAATTTTCCATTTTTTTTTGGATGGCGATGTTCCTTGTGCTACATCCTATGGTGTATATAGTTCTCAGTTAATTCGTTTTGCCAGAGCATCTAGTCAAGTTAGTGACTTTGATATTCTAAATAACATTTTAAGTGCTAAATTTCTTAAGCAAAAATAAACTACGTAAAACGCTAATTTTCATTGCCGTCATTCTGAATTAATGTCCAAATATAACGTTGGTTTGAAAACACTTCTGCAAGATCTGTCCGACCCTGAATTTTATGGCGACTTAGTCTATAAATTCAGAAATATAGCTGACTTTTCGGAGCAATTTAAAAAGATTGTCACTCGCTACAAAATATGTTGCACAATGGACATTCTGCGGCAAACTGCATGCATGGTTGTTAACCCAATTATGATTGATGACTTTGCTTCCTTCTTTAATTGCACGTCGGTTGGTCGGTCCTCAGACTAAATGACGGCCCCCTCCCCAGATGATTGGTTCCTGACTATCAATGATTGTGGTTGAACCTATCGTGCTGTATATTGTTTTCTTGCTACAAAGTGGTTTGAATTGACCGCCGCATGAAACTATAGCAAAGGAACATCGTCCTGATGAGATCTAACATTTCATGACTATATCTCATACGGTTCAGAAGTAATGGTCCGAAAACAATTTTGATAAAGGCAGATAACTAAATACGAGAAAAACGTGAGTTTTGATTCTTGGAATTCACGAAATGCTAAAAGATGCCACTAAAATGCACACAATACGCTTAAAAAATAATCATTTTTTTATAATCCGTGTAATAAGTGGTATGTTTCTGTGTTCAAGATTAACGACAGAAGAAATGAGAGAACCAGTTCTTTCCACTGAATCCTTAAGGCCGCCACCATTTTTTTCCCGAATGCCCGCGTGTATCAACCGTCAAGCCTACGTTGGACTCGGCAAGACTACGAAAGCATTGACCAGTGTGTAGCACAGGGCTCTCCAATTTAAGCCCTCCTTGTGTGACTGTAATAATCAGTAATTTGTAAGCAGTCATCAAGGCACGTATGTACTGGTTATTTCCCTTGCATTAACAACATAAAATATACTAAATAGACTAAAATCAATGTACAATTAAATAAGCACCGGTTGTTTCCCTTGAATTTCAGCCGTCAATCAAAACAGATGAACCACACTTGGATGAGCACAAGTATCACATACCAGACAAAGGATTCCATGCATTAACTCAGAACGATCAAGTTTTTTTTTTTTTTTTTCACGTATAGACAAACCAAACTGACCTGTTGCTTTGACCTTAACGTTTGATGCGCAACGCACGAAAAGCAAGCGTTTTTATGCAGTTTGTCGACAACGCAGGCCCCTAGGCTGATCTGGGCCTTCGTTATTCGCTTACACAATCAATCGATAATGTAGTATCGTTCGTCTGTTATTACCGACAATGACAAATCCCAAATCAAATGCGTGAAGTGTTATTGTTTGTGTGTTCTAAGATGAGACCAATCTTAGCTCCTTGGCAAACGTTCATCAGACATTCTGGTAACATGGCCGGTCCATCTTAACTGTGCCAAAATTTCAGAAGAGTATGTAAACTCTGCATCCCTGCTCTTTTAGGACTTCTGTGTCTGGAATCCTGTCTTGCCACTTGATCTTTAGAAGTTTTCTAAGACAGCTTGTATGGAAGTGGTTCAGTCTATTGGCATGTCGCTGGTAAACTGTCAAAGTTTCAAATGCGTATAATAGTGTTGGCAGCACCACGGATCTGTAGACTTTCAGCTTTGTGACAAGTCTGATTCCACTTCGATCCCAAATACTTCTAGGTAGTCGGCCAAATGCTGCACTAGCTTTGGCAATCCTGGCATTGACTTCATCAGCAATTTGCACAACTCTAGACAATGTGCTTCCAAGGAAGGTGAACTTGTCTACCACTTGCAATCGTTGACCTTTCACTGTGATGGTAAGGCTTTCCAGGTGCTAGCTGCTATACCAGTCTTTTTGATACTGATTGTGAGATCATAGCTGTCCACGAATCTGATACTTTATCCACAGCCTTTTGTATTTTCTCGTTTGTTGGAGCACCCTTTGCCATGTCATCAGCCAAGGGGAATTCATCTAGCATCTCTGTCTGCACCTTGGATTTAGCTTGCAACCTTCTTAGGTTGAAAAGCTTCCCATCAAAGCGATACCTAATAGGTATACCAATGTCACCATCCTGAAAAACATGTGTAAGCATGGCAGAAAACATCATGCTAAACAGTGTTGAAGTTAGTACACAGCCTTGTTTAACTCCATTTGTCACAGGGAATGGATCAGAAAACTCCCCATCATTTTGGACCCTTGCAAGCATACCATTGTGGAACTGCCGCGCCGTCGCTATGAATTTGGCAGGACAGCCAAATTTTGCCATAATTTCCTCAGGACTGACTGTGTCAAATGCTTTGGTAAGGTCCAAATTCTGTACCTTGCATTTCTCTTGAAGCAGTCTTGAAGCTCTCTTGCTATGAAGATCATGTCTATTGTTCCTCTGTCTTTCCTGAATCCACACTGGCTTTCTGGTAGAAGCCCTGACTGTTCAAGGTGTTCATTCAATCGATTCAGTAGGAATCTTGCAAAGGATCTTCACAGCAGTTGACAAAAAGAGATGCCTTGATGATTGTCACAGACTTGAAAATTCTTGAAGGATGGCTTCTTTTGTCCATATGATGTGAAACAACTCTGTTCTCTGCAACTGGAGGATCTCCTGCTTTGTAGATCTCTACAGGTATTGCATCTGATTCTGGAGCCTTGCTAGATGACAGGAGTTTTATCACTTTCACTGTTTCAGAGATGGTTGGGAACTTATCAAGCAGAGGATTATATTCCACTTGTGGTAGTCCGTGAATAGCTTTATCATTGATAGAAGATGGCCGATTAAGGACACCATCAAAGTGTTCAGCCCATCTTTTCAAGATAGCTCCTTTGTTAGTCAGAAGACTAGTTCAATCTGCACTAAGGAGTGGGGTGGTTCCTGAGCTCTGGGGATCATATACTGTCTTAAGTGCATCAAAAAACTTCTTCATATCATTTCTGTCTGCAAAGGACTGGCTTTGATTAGCCTTTTTGCTCAGTCAGGAGCCTTGCGTGTCTCTGAGCCTAGTCTGGACTCTTACATATGTTTGAATAGGCAGTCTTATTAGATGCTGAGTTGGTATCACTGAGACATGCCTTCTTTTTTTTGATATTACTCTTCAAGGAATTCCTGGATTTCTTTGTCATTCTCATCGACCCCGTCTTGGTGTTTGCAAGATACTGTACCTAGGGAAACCATTGCTGAATAGTGAACGGTGTCTTTGAAGATTGTCCAGCTCTCATCTACATCCTCTGAACTGTGTTCCGGTTCATCTAAACGGCTGCAGATATTATTGATGAGTGCTTGCCTCTTGCTGTCTTGTTTCAGCTTGGAGATCCAATCTCTTTGGCTCTTTCTTGCCTTTTGGTCGTCGTACAGGCTGGATGCGCTAGATGAGTTTGCTGACAACAAACCTGTGATCTGTCCAACAGTCTGCACTACACATAGTCTTTGTCACTCTGACATCCAGTCTGTCCTTCCTTCGCACTATGACATAGTCAATGAGATGCCAGTGTTTGGAGCGAGGGTGCTTCCATGATGTCTTGTTGCGATTTGGTAGACGGATGACTGTGTTGGTGATCATTCATGCTCTGCACACTTCCTTAAAAGGAGGCCATTGCATTTCCCTACCCCTTCAGTTCCAAATATTCCTTCCCAGTTTTGGTGGTCTGTGCCCACTCTGATATTGAAGTCCTCGAGAAGGATTAGTTTGTCTGTCCGTGGGGGGCGCGGGGGGGGGGGAGGGCTTGGGCAGGGGCGGAGGGGGTGTAGAAATCACCCAATCCAGATCATCATAGAACTTGTCTTTAACCTTATCTTGGTTGGTCATTGTGGGTGCATAGGCACTTACAATTGTTGCATGCCTCTTGCCAGATAAGCAGATAAGGGAAGTCTCAGCGTCATCAGGTGGTCATTTATGCCTTTTGGAAGTCCTGAGATCTTGCCGACAAGGTGTTACTTGATGACGTATCCTACTCCTGCTTCACGCCGCTCTTCTTTCTTGTGTCCACTCCAGAGGAAAGTGTAACCAGCACCAACGTTTTTAAAAAGCTCTTCCTCTCCAAGGCGAGTCTCACTCAGAGCTGCAATCTCGACTTTGTATCTGTCATGTTCTCTACCAACTAGAGTTGTTATTCGCTGAGGTTTGTTAGAAGCAGCGCTGTCCATTAGAGTGCGCACATCCCATGCGCCGACGGTTAAAGCTAGCACCGTCGTCTTCATTTTTCTTGTTTGACCGCTAAGTGGGATCTCCGCTGATCGCTGTTAACCAGCCAGAAGTTTTGAAACAGGCAACTGTTTGGGGCACCTTTTCTAGCCCCTTCCCCATGCTAAGCGGGTGAGCAGTGCGATCTTAAAAGGTTTACAAGTCGCTCGGTTTGGCTGCCGAATTTCCTTTACTGCTTCATTCTAGGCTACATAAGACACTTACGTTACTGCTTCTGTATAGCTGTTAACTGAATCTGTATAGCAATATCTAGGGTAGATGGAGCTCTCAAACCCTGGTCGGCAATTCATTTAGGAGTTGGCAACTCCAAACAAAAACCTGCTTATCTGGAGTTGCCTCTTCCAGTTATGTAAAGTCTGCTTCGCAGCTGGGGCGGAGGAAATCATTACTATGATTTAACGGTCCAAACGACGATGCAGCAGCATGTTGTGGACCATGGAGAGCATGACAAGGCACGACAGAAGTCATGGTCATCCACTGCATCCGGGCTTAGCTCCAGATGCCTGACACTGTCTTACCTCTGGATTTAGCTAGGTCAGGACGAGAGAGTGAGAGAATGACTCTCTCTCTCTCACTATAATCCAATTCACAGCGCATATCATCTAAATCAGCAACATACAGTCACAGCAAGCACACATATGCAAGTATACAAAAAGCCTTGTGGCGATGGGCGAGCGACGAAGTAGCAGGTGAGGAAACACTGGAAGCTGTAGTTGCGGACCTGCACAAAGGCGGCTTGGTTCTATACTGTAGTTGATATTGTAATATATGTCGACGAACAGAGAATGTCCAGATCAGACTGCACGGATGCACACGCTCATCTCGACCTCCACTGTTTGCGCATGGCATAAGAGCCTTTTTACTACGCTCAGCATAATTTAATATTAATAAGGATACATCAGCTGTATAATTTAGACATAATAGATTATACTGCATTCCAACCACAGAACTTGAGACACTCTTCATCCTGTTTGTACAGTCTGTACAAACATCAAACAGTGTAGACCCTGATCCTGATTATACCCGCATTCTGGGTCCACACTGTTTGCTGATGTCTATTCTATGGGCCGCTAGGCAAACATGGGTTAATGCACAAACAGAAGGAACATTACATTACCTGATTGTCTGAAGCATGATGAAAACATCTGTGGGGTTAACACTGGGCCCGGTTGTTCAAAGCATTGTTAGCATAACGAGCTCGTTTATGACAAACTCGTTAACTGTTGTAGATAAAGTATTTTCAAATACATGTGCATTGATATTTTTGCTGCAAAAATGTGAGTAGCTTTTGCAATGCAAAAGCTACTCACATTTTTTCAGCAAAGAATGTTAATGTATTTGCCATATTTCAAGACAGACATTTTAACGTGTCGTTAACACACACACACACACACACACACACACACACACACACACACACACACACACCTGTAATTAAATACAGTCGACTCTCGTTATCTCGAATTCAAGGGCCTCTCTGAAACACTTCGAGATACCCGTACCTCGAAATATTTGAGTTGCGGAAGTAAAGAAACCAATAAATCGAACAACCACATTTAACAAATGAATATGTAATTTGACTCCTGAAGTTAGAGATATATTGAAAATATTGTGGAAAAGAGGAGCAATTTCTCCTCTTTTCCACAATATTTTCTTACCTGTTCTTAGATTTCCATCTTAAAACAGGGACCAGAATTTCACTTCGAGATAAGCGAATATTCGAGGTAAGCGAGGTCGAGATAATGAGAGTTGACTGTATTTTAAATTGTCGCTTCGTGATCCATGAGAACACTGAATTTGAATTAAAATTACATTATCGTCGCGAGTATACCTATCGTATGTATTAGCAGATGTGAAATCTAAGTCGGTTATTCAAGTTCAACGTACGTGCATATACCACTAGTAGATTACAAACTACGGCCTGTAGTGACTGCTACGTATGGTTTCATATGAAGCAAAGATGTACAGTCGACTCGTTATCTCGAAGTCTAATGGACTCTCTGTAATACTTCAAGATATCCGTACCTCGACATATTATCAAATTTGTAGAATTTGACGAAAAAATAAATCAAACAACCACATTTAACAAATGAATATCTAATTTGACTCCTTAAGTTAGAGATATATTGAAAATATTGTGGAAACGAGGAGAAATGGCTCCTCTTTTCCACAATATTTTGTTACCTGTTATTAGATTTTCATGTTTAAATGGGGACCAGATTTTCAAATCGAGATAAGCGGTTATTCGAGATAAGCGAAGTCGAGATAACGAGAGTCAAGTGTACATGTATTAAAGCTGATGAAAGTACCATAAGATGTAACCAACATTGCACAATTGATAAACATGATAAAAGTACACGTACTGTAAAGATGTAACCGATATTACAGATATAAGTTCTGTAAGAGGCACCCCCTGCTACAGAGTAGAAGCGTAATAAAATACTGAAAAAGAAAAACAAAACAAAACGTAATAACATTGGAAGCCAAACGCACGCTAACCAGAGAAAAAAAAAAAAAAAAAAAAAAAAAAAAAGAAAAAAAGATTATCAGAGAAAACCTGGGTTTTAAGAACTGATAACCCAGATTTCACCGAAAACAATGTGTTTTATCTGATAGACCAGATTTTTCCTCCTTAAGACCAGGGTTTCGCTACAAACCATGGTTTTCTTAGATAAACTGGTGTTTTATATAAAATTTGTGATAACACGAGAAAAAAATATCTGAGAAAGAGTTTTTTTTTTTTTGCTTTGTTTTCTTTTTTTTTTTTTTTTTTTTTTTTTTGCCTGGTTTATTGGACGGTTTTAGAAACTTGGTATAACAAGAGAAAACACAGGATTTTGAGTAAAACAACATGTCTCAGCACAGCCAGTTTTTCTTATTACCACATGGCCGTTTGTATGAGAAAAAATATAGTATATCGACAAAATACCTCTCCTTAACGTATCAATTTCCCTTAACACAAATTTCCATTTGTCTGCATTAAAGGCCAATCTGTGAAATTATTTTTCAAAGTCGTAGTCATCACTTTCTGATTTTCTGTTTGTTTTGTATTTGGCCTTATCCTATTAGCTCCAATAGGATCCAGTGTCGGCCACCCGCTTTCTGCCTAAACGACTTCCTCTGATACGTACTCTTGCGCGTACAATGTGGATGAATCAACGCTCTTGATTGATCGGCGCGCGAATCGCGCCGGTCTCTTCATATAGCTTTGGATTTTTACATATGGTAGACTATTCGATTAGCTCACTAAGGACGTTTTTATATTTGCCGGGACGTCGTTTTATGACGATTCCGGCAAATATAGAAAATCTTAAAACACACTGTGTTAGAAGCAGATTAATGTTTATTTTATTTTCATTTCAGTCAAGAAATTTCGTTAAGCTTAATAAAAGCAGACATTAAAGAATCCCATTGTTGTTCGTTTTTTACCTGTTACATTAAAAATTTATTAAACTTTAGTATACCCTTGTCCCATATCTCTGTGTAAACATGACAAAATTTGTGCCGGTACTTAGACGTTTACGTCTAAATATTTTGTCCTTTTTTTTTCTTTTCTTCAAGTCCCTACGGCAAACACCGGTTCATCATATTAAAATCACATGATCACGACAATTCTGCTAATATCGGAATGTCACGTGTCCGCGACTACATTCAGTCGATCAGAAATTAGGAAAACAACCTATGTTTACGAAATGGGCCAATTTCTAAACACACAGATCAGAAGGAAATGCAGCAGGGTGAGGGTTTTGTGACTTACTGAGCGGAGAATTCGGCAATCTGATACAGTACGAGTTAAATCAATTGTAAGCTATTGTCAAGTCATTCCACTTACGTGGTCATTAGTAGTTTTTGGTAAGTATATTCATTATAATTAGGTTAGTACCGCCCTGTCACATGATGTTACGACAAAAGGTCACCGAGATAGACACCTGTTTAATTTCTTGAAATAATGCCGTTTTAACTGTCACATTTGGATAAAAGAGGAAAGGAAAAAGGTAACACGAGCAACATTGTTTGCCTTCTGTCTTCTAACTGACCGTAACAAGTTCAAGATATAATTATTTTAAATAAATGTAGAGATATTTTGAGTTACTGTAGGATGCAGATGTATCCTGCAAACAATTTGTAAAGTCATAACCTTAGGTTGAGTAAGTACATGGACAACTTTAACCCCTAAGCTTCTGAATTTAAAGGGACTGGATACTCTTTGGAGATTTTCCGCCATTTTGTATAAGGGGACCACTATTGTGACTTCCTGTTTGTTTCCTACATACTAAGCCACTTCTTTAAAGGGATCTACTCTAAAAGGAAAGAATTTGTTCCCAAGGGGAACAAATTCTTTCCTTTTAGGGTAGACTCCTTTTCAGAAGGAAGACACAACAATTGTGACAGAGTTGCCTCCCTTGAATATGTATCAGTTCCTCTTAAATACCAGCGGACAGCATTTTAAGGGGACTGAATTCACCTTAGGATTTTTCCGCATGTTTGCAAAGGGAGGGGGTGGGGGGGGGGGGGGGGAGGGGTGGCGTGCGGCTGATTTAGCAAACAGGAAATTATCTTCCTAGCAATTGAAATCTTTCGAAAATGAGAGTTAGTCTTAAAAGAAAGAACTGGCCTAAGAGATAGTTAATGCTTTCTTTGAAGACCCAACTAAGAAGGCAATTAATATTGCCATGTTAAAGTTATTTCTCTCGAAGGTGAATCCATTTTTCTAAAATGGACGAGTCAAAACTATTTTCTGGAAAAAGAAAATGTTAAAGCAACACCTTATCTATCTGTCGCCTGCTGTTTTTGTTTGAAGTCGGACCAAATGCCATGACTGGGACATAATATGTTTATCCTGAAACACGTGATTCAAGGATCTAGAATTCTCCTGCGTATTCCACTTTAGGAGACGCAATAAATACACTGTGTTTGTTTGCCTTCCTTTAATGATTATAACAAAGTGTCGTCTGCTGCAGTTGGTTATGAGTGCTTTAAGCGCTTCAACTTCTGTTTGTAAAAAGCTTTAATCTAAAAAGAAAGCATTTGTTTCCTGAGGAAATAAATGATGCCCTTTTTAGAATAAATACTCTTTGATAAGGAAGGCAAAATATTTTGTCGTGTATCCACTGTCGTAAAGTACAGTAAAACCTGTGTAAGACAGCCACTTTTGAAATTGACCTTAGTGGTTGATGTACAAAGGTGGTTGTCTTATAAAGGTACATGTCATGTAATTTTGCTAGCAAAATTACATGACATGTACCTTTATAAGACAGACAACTTTTTTCCACATCAACTACTATTTAAAGTCAGTCTCGAAGGTGGCTCTTACACAGGTTTTACTGTAGAATATGTTAAACCATACAGTAAAACCTGTGTAAGACAGCCACCTTTGAAATTGACCTTAGTGGTTGATGTAGAAAGGTGGTTGTCTTATAAAGGTACATGTCATGTAATTTTGCTAGCAAAATTACATGACATGTACCTTTATAAGACAGACAACTTTTTTCCACATCAATCACTATTTAAAGTCAGTCTCGAAGGTGGCTCTCTTACACAGGTTTTACTGTAGAATATGTTAAACCATACAATTTAGAGATAGAGCAATACATTCTGTGCTTGAATGCGTGGAACTGCTTTGTTAACCAGTCCATAACACCCCTACCTCCTCTAACAAATAATAATAATAATAATAATAATAATTGTATTATACAGTTAGAAAGCCATAATACAATCAGCCATCTGTTATATGCATAGTCATGTATTGTGTCTGATAACAGACACCAAGAACTTGTCACAACTTTTCCTGATGATTGTCTTGCACTTTAAGAAATTCTAAGATGCTTACAGAGCACTTTCAAACAATTTCCACAACTCTCCGTATGCAATTATACACTTGTAACTCTTGAAGGAGCTTACCGTTTTCGAACATCTTTGCTCCTTGTCATACGCTTCGTTCTGATCTGGATCTACAATGTTTGCTCAGGCCTGTCTGTCCAAATATACAGGGTAAAAATGATATCATTACGAAAACACCCCTATTCAAATATACTGAAAAGTTTACCACCAAAAAATGAAAATTTTCAGATAAAAAGTTCTGATATTTTTCATATTTCTGCTCAACGGTAGTCGGTAGAACCACAAAATTATAAAGGCGTGTTTTCGTGATGTGAAAAAAGAGCCCACATGATATTTCTCTTCAGCAATGAAAACGCAATTTCCGCATTCTAGGCATATGCGTAAATCTGCGAAACAGTTACGGTAAAGCAAATGTACAAAGTTTTCAGTTTTAGACATGTGCTTTATAAATCAGAATAGATATACAAAAGGAATAATATTGCATGAAGAACTACGTAAGCGGGCAATTTTATAGGATTTTATCGTAACGATAAAACAACGCATACGCTATAGCGCCAAGGTTTTAGTGAGAAAAAGTAAGTGTGGTAGCATTTGAGTTCCTCCAAAACGAAAGCTCATGACAAAAACATCTAGCGTTTCTAGCGTAGATTTGGTAGTTCACACAATCTGACCTGATGCTACACAGTGGCTAACATAATGTATGGATCTTAAGGTGAATGGATAACCTGGTACTTTCTGTCAGTTTTACAATGAGGATAACATTTGTTACGTCCTGTTTGCTTTCCTGCACAACAAAACCTTCTGAAAAAGGTCTACTCTGTAAGGAAATAATTTGCTACTAAGAATTTGCTACCAGAGGTCCAGGTTATATTACTTGAACACGTCCAAACATACAGGGGAATGCCTGCAAATTAGATAGAACCATTATTGCATCATATTTCTTGTTTTCAAAATAAAGGCATTTGAGCCGGGGCACAGCATTTTCTACACGATTGCATGTGTGCCCCGCAAAAACACAGATCAGCTTGCGCGTCCGCAAAGTCTGTTTAAAGTCTTCTGCGGGTAGCCTGATTAGTGTCTACGCTGTCTGCTTGAAGATCCTTGAATTGGATCATTGTCCCCAGAGAGTGCTCTGCGAAGACTAATCAGACTGCGTTGATGCGCAGGCTGATCTGAGTCTTTGCTGGGGGCATATGCGATCTTGCAGGAAATGTTGTGCTCCGGCTCAAATGGTGTTATGTATGTTATAGTTTTGCTTGCTTCTTTCGTGATTTTGCTAATTTTATTTAGATATGTTCAGTATATATTACAATATTACATTCTCCAGTATTCTATTTCCAGTTGGTCATAGTGATATGACATTATATGCGTTTGTAGGCCACTACTGTGAGGGGCCAAAAGGCAGTAGGTTCGATAGTATCTATTGACACGTACGAGCTGTTAGACAGGGTCTCATTTATATATGAAGTTGTATACGCTAGTACATGTACATGTAGTGTATTTTTATCTAATTATCATATTTTTTCTAGTGGAACTCACAACTTCAAGTACTGAAAATTGCATAGTGTATGACAGTTATACCTCTTTTCTGCATCACAGGTGGTTAACAGTATGTGTGCAAACATCATTCTTTATTGCCTGTACGCGCATATAGTCTTAATGGTGTCATGAGTAGTCCGTCAATGGTTAACGGTCATTTTCCACAAAAAAGGTCCATTGACCATAAATAGTAATAATTAATGAGCCACCGCATGAATAAATCAACAAAATGGCATGTGCGCTCAGCGAAGACTCAGATCAGCATGGGTGAATGTCCAAGCTTATCTCAGTCCTCGCTGGGCGCACATCCATTTTGTTAGTTTTGTGATGAGGTGGCTCCACTATATTGATATCATACAGAGTTATATATATATATATATATATATATATATATATATATATATATATATATATATATATATATATATATATATATATATATATATATATTCGCGCAGTCTGATCAGAATATTCACTGGGCGCGGTTTGATTAGCCAGAGATGAAAAATTTCTTCATGCGGACAACGAAGACCGATCAGACTGCGCGGATGCGCATGCTGATCTGAATATTCGCTGGGCGCACATGTCTGAATGTCACCGACGAAACAAACATATAGCGAAACCTTAACACTCTTATTATCACCTTGTAACGGTCAATAGTAATAAAAATGCTGTGTACGTGTGATTTTATTGGGATGGAGGTGGGGGGTGGGGCTAATAAGTTTAGTGATGAATAGAAAAAGAAGCCCTCAAATATTGTTTTTAGTACGGGGTTCAAAACGTTATCATTTTGTAATTTGATTACCTTTTAACTTTGCAAATAGTTGTATCCAGACAAAGCAATTATATGTACGAGGTATGTCAATCTTGTGTTACCCCAAACAAAAATCCAAAGCATTTGGGCACAAAATACTCTTCTCATAGCTTAAGATAAGGCAAAACCCAGTAAGCATTCTTTGTAAATCTATAGCGGGCCGTTATAGGCCCGTCAGGGTAGCAGACGGGCCGATAACGGCCAGCTAGAGATTTAAAAGGAATGCCAGCTGGGAATATGCGGCGATAACTGAGGATAATTTTTGTTATTTTTTTCACTAAAACAAATGATATAGGTACTCATTGGAATCGTCTTAGCTGTGCGATTCCAGGGCAATGCGTATTACAAGATATTTTTTTTACAAATATAACAAAAACATTTGCTGAGCACTCTCTGCCCTCATTTTCTTTTGTAAATTGAGACAACCAATTCAATGTTATGATCGTGCGTGACAATGATATTGTAAGCTTTATTACGAACCGCTGCCTGATAAAACGTATATTTTGACATATTCTCTCGACGAAGATTCAAATCAGGCTGTGCATCCGCACGGTTTGGTCAGAGTCTTCGTTATCCGCATTAAGAAACTCTGCATCCATGGCTATCCAAAATGCGCCCAGTGAAGATTTTTATCAGACTACGCGAATGCGCAGGCTGATCTGACCCTTCACTGGGTGCACACGTCCGAAGGTATGTTTTCTGACATTGCGACTAACAGAGCTTTGTGCGTGATAATAATTCTGTATGTTGCTTTGACAAATTATGTCTGCCCGCATGCTGATGTATCATCAATACTCACTCACTCATGTTTTCATTTGGAGACCCACAGGTATTTCTGTTGCTGAAATTATAAGTACTCGTTCATGTGACTTGGCATCACATAGTTGAAGCGACGTTGAAATGACGTTGCTGTGACGTTACAATTACAACCGTGATTACTGGGACGAGTATATGCTAATAACAAATTATAACAGCCGTATTGTTGCCCTCTCAAGTGTCATTCCTAATAAGGTCACTGATTAACCTACTTGGCCGAAACTATTTAGACTGGCCCAGAAACTTAACGCTTCAGTTTTGTGAGTGTGTTTATTGCTTTCAATTCGTTTTATTCCAGTAGACCATAATGCCTTGCGCGCAACGTTAATTACATCCGGTTGAAACGAAAGTAGAAAAACCAATACTGATAGTGTTATGATGACCGCTTTTTGTTTGAATAAAGATGAATTATTTTCAAGATTTTACATTAAAATCAACAATGGGAATACTTTTGAGCAAATAGTTCAGATAGGAATAAAATAATACCGACCAGTGTGTTTATTTTCTTACTTTTATCCTTGCAATAATCACCAGGAGCTCCGGGAGAAACAAGTGCAAAATTATTGTTACAGATAACTAAATCCCGACATCACTCAGTTTACACCCGCCGTTAAGAATTGTTTGGAAAGTCTATATTTTCACTCTTTGAGATAATTGAATAACTATTTAAATCCCCCGTATAAGTTTCAGTTAACTTTACCCTTTATAAACAGACGTTCATACAATGTATATTAAGCAGAGAATTACACTATTTGCCAGTGACTGGCATTTTTGTTGACAACAATTGAAAATTTAAAAATAAACACACAATCTAACATGGTATTAGAGAACTTCATATCAATGATTAATTGATTGGCTGATTGATTGATTGATTTGTGAACACGAAGCGCAGCATACAAAGTACATTACGTTCTACTCAATGTGACAGGGTCGAGATTGATGGTTTGTTGATTGTTGACAGTTTATAAATATACCTGAATAAGCAACAAAGTATACAAAGACCTGTCAGCTACACTGTTACCCGGTGTATCAGTCAGTAACCCGGGGTATAGTGGTCTGTCATATGGAGAGTATGCCGGAATATTGGTCAGCGACAGAGTAAACCAAGACCTGTAAGCTACATTGTACACCGATGCATCAGTCAGTAACCCAGGGTATAGCGACCGGTCACCTAAAAAGTACATGTATACCGGAATATCAGTCGGAGACAAAGTATACAAAGACCTGTCAGCTACACTGTACCCCAAAGTATCAGTCTGTAACTTAGGGTATAGCATCTTCTCCCCTGGACCAGAATATCAGTCAGCTACAAAGTATAATAAGATCTGTAAGCTACACTGTACACCTGGAGTACATACCCGAATACCGGTCAGCAACAAAGTATTCGAATACCTGTCAGCTTCACTGTTACCCAGAATATTAGTCTGTAACCTCGAGTACAGTGGCCTGTCAACTGGAGTGTATACCAGAATATCGGTCAGCGACAAAGTATATGAAGACCGGTAAGCTACACTGCTCCCCGGTATATCAGTCAGTAACCCGGTGTTTTATGGCCTATCACCTAAAGTGTAAACCAGTGAATTTCGGTCAGCGACAAAGTATACTAAGGCTTAATAAATAAACTGTACCCCAAAGTATAAGTCTGTAACCCAGGGTATAGTGGCCTGTCACTTGGAGTGTATACCAGAATATCAGTTAGCGACAGAGTATACTAAGACTTGTAAGCTTCACTATTATCAGTCAGTAACCCGAGTTATAGCCCCCGCCCCCCCCCCCCCCCCCCCGACACTTGGAGTGTATAACGGAATATCAGTCAGCGACAAAGTATATGAAGATCTGTCGGCTACACTATACCCCAGTGTCAGTCAGTAACGCGGGGTATAGCGGCCTGTCACCTGGATTGTATGCCAGAATATCTGTCAGCGACAAAGTATACGAAGACCAGTGTCAGCTACACTGTTACCCAGTATATCGGTCAGTAACCCAGGTGTAGCGGCCTGTAACTTGAAGTGTAAACCCGAATATCAGTCAGTGACAAAATATATGAAGACCTGCCAGCTACATTGTACCACGATGTATCAGTCAGTAACCTGGGGTATACACTTGGAGTGTATAGATCTACCGGAATATCGGTCAGCGACAAAGTGTACGAAGATGTTCCCTGGTGTATCAGTCAGTAACCCGGGATATAATGCCCTGTCGCCCGGAATGTTTCTGGAAAATCGGTCAGCGACAAAGTATACAAAGACCTGTCGGCTACACTGTTCCCCGGTGTATCAGTCAGTAACCCGGGATATAACGTCCTGTCGCCCGGAATGTTTCTGGAATATCGGTCAGCGACAAAGTTTATGAAAACCTGTCAGATATTGTGTACCCCGGAGTATCATTCAGTGTATCAGTCAATGATGCAGGATATGGAATGTCTGGAGTTTATGCTAGACTATCAACATATTTATAAGTATGACCATGAAACATTGTTATTTGTGGAAAGACATGTTTAGTGATGATTGTTTAACAAAAATAAATTTGTGTGTTTAAGAGTACTTGGAATCGAATAAGATCATCATAAAAGGTCTACTCAGTCAATATTGAATTTGACAGCTGGAATGCAACCCCCCCCCCCCGACACACACGCAACTCCCCCCTCACCCCC